>VWYH01007626.1:0-26642 GCA_013399365.1 Pampusana beccarii | reverse complement strand
CTAAACTTAAACAAGATAGAGGTGGGTGACGTCACGCCGGCTGCGGCGGGAAGTTTCGAACGCGGGGCGGGAGCGCGACGGCGCGGTGCGTGTGGCTGGGACAGGTGGGACGGAGTGGAGTGGAGTGGAGTGGAGTGGAGTGGAGTGGAGTGGGTCCCCCGTTGGGTTCCGCAGCCCCCGGGGGCGGCAGGGCCGCGCTGGTGGGCGGTGCGGTGGCGTGTTGTGTGGTTCCCGCCGCCGCAGCGCTGAGGGAGCGGCCCGGGCGGGGGTCGGGGTCACTGGGGCGGTGGCTTTGGGTCAAACCCCTTGTGCTTAGGGCTGAGCAGCGGCTGGCGGGCTCTGGGGGCTCAGCGGGCCCGTCCTGGCTGCGTGGGGAGAGCAGGAGTGGCAAATCTGTGCGAATGTGCTGGCAGGATTCCTGCGCGCCCCTGTTCCCACGGCAGTCAGTATTAATTTTTAGTGTTTACATTAACCTAGCTGCTCATAATAACTAAAGGAGCCATTCTGTGTCCTTTAAGCATGTCCACTTCCAGGTATCTCACCTTATTACACACCTGGGGACTGCCAAGAAGGTTGCGGCCGTAAGAAACAGTGTGACTATCTCTGCCTTAATACCAACTGCTTCTCACTAATCTGTAGTGTCAGAGTAGCTGACAGCCTTGAATTGTCTCTTGTGACCGTTTCCATTGCAGTGCTGTTAACGGACTGAACTCAGGAAGGTTGCAAATGCAGGTCTCTAAATAAACACTCATGCAAATTACGGTACTGATCAGATTTATAAGCCAGTACGTGCAGCTGCGAGTCACAGCTCCTGAAGATGAGTTGCTTCTGTAACGATTTATTCTTGGTTTCATCATCACAGGCTATTTAAAAAGTTATTTTGTTCTAACTTTAAATATGTAAAGAGGGTTGACTTTGCGGGTAACTGGTTTTGAGAGTCCGTTATCTTCAACGTGAATTAAGCATGTGTGACCAAGTCCAGAGTCATGAGCTTGTGACAAAATTATTCTGTTAATAGCTCCTATGGCATATTTTTTCCTCAAGTAGATGTGTTTAGGATAATTTGTTAATTCTGAACAGCAGTATGATCACTGGAGTTTTCAGAGTTGCCAGCCATTCATTGAAATTAATTCCCCTGAAAGATAAAAAATATATTGGCATCTGTAAAAATGCCGTTTTTTACCAGTAGTTTTTGTGTTACATCATTTTCAAGGTTTCTCTTGAAAATGCCCACATCAGCTATACCCTGCTGTTTCGCCGTTGTCTTGCAAATAGTTCTCTTGTTTTGAGGAAGAATAATAAATGAACTGGTCTCTGTTTTTTGTCAATGCCTTTCCTTCAAAAAAGTGAACTGATATCTGTTTTTTGCCAGGACATTTCCTTCACAACTCTGGTGGATCCTGAACATTTCTCTGTCTCTCAGGCTGTATGAAGATGTGACTATTTGTGAAATAAGTTGTTGGATGGCTGTTTTGCCAAAGCAATGGCTTCTCAAGAATTTATTGTAAGTGATTTTTAATGCTGTGTACAATTAAGTAGAAATAAATTAAAAGACACTATGGCTGCTGTATTCTTTTCTTACTTATTGTTTCAACATTTTACACACTTAAAACAGGTATTATACACTCACCAAAAAATGAAAAAAGCAAAAACGTGGCAAGATGGAATTCTGAGGATTAGAACTGGTGGAAATAAGGTGAACAACTCAGATTTAATACCATCAGATTTCATATAATCTGCTGCTGCTGGACTGTCAGTGGCAATCTAGTTGATCTGTAAAATAAAATTAGTTATTTAAAATTCTGTTTTGTTTTTTTTCCATTGCAGGCTACCTTGTTTGATGATAAAGGACAATGTTTGGAGAGTATTTTTATAAAATCTCAGGTATATATTTTTTATTTTTATGCTTATGATTGTGGCTTGTGTTTCAGGAAGCATTTCAAACTCTTGCTTGGTAATTAAAGTAGTACTTTTTCTTATTGCGGATATGACAGTCTGCTGCAATGCAAATAATGGAAAGCAAAAGCAGCTTCTCTTTATTTGTGTCTTATTGTTATTTTTCCAGAGCTTGTGTAGAGGATTTATGGAATTTTATTCCTTTGGGATAAAAGCAGTGTATTATAGTGATATATTAAGGAAGCATAATTTGAAGCTAAGTGCTAGTCTTTTCTAGTATCTGTATATTTTTATACATCTGTATATTTTAATATAAGTATTTATATGGAAGTTGTGATATACAAGATGTAAATTTCTGAAATTTTTACATATAAGTATCACGACATTTAGAAGATTTCTTCTTTCTTATATAGCACTGTTATGTACACACTGCTGCTTTCTTTTTCTAGGTGAATGCTGGAGATAATTTAGAAAGTGAACGATATCTGATCACAATTGAAGCAAGAAAAGTGAATGAGAAGCCTTCCGAAGATCAGCCAAGGAAAGCAGAAACTCCAGCAATAGATAGAAATGGTGTCAAACCTGGTGTTCTGCCTCCCAGACCTCTGTCTGTTGGCTTGAAAAGGAAGTTTACAGTATGTCTTTGTTTCAAAAGTCATGTCCTATGCTAACATGTGTTTTAAAACACAAATGGCACATCTTTTAATGAATGGTAAATATACAGATAATGTCTCCCTGCTTCTTTGGAATTGTAAGCCAGAACATGTTACCAGTTGCTATTTTTCCCAAAGTTTACTAAATCTGTTTGGTTTATCAGACTGCTGTTGCTAAGGCTGCAGTAAAGATCACAAAGGCTTAAGATTATTTCTAAACCCCTTTGGAATCATCATGTGCTACTTGGCCAGAATATTTTTTGTGGAGTGTGCCCCGTTTTCAACATTTGATTGCAAAATGTGAAGTTGATTTCTGAGTAGAATTAATTTAAAATGTCTCTCCTAGGGTTTCCAAGGGCCACGTCAAGTTGAAAAGAAAATACCAACAATGGAAGATGGTGAAAAAACAATATTACCTTTATCTAAGCAGTGTCAGGGTACTTTTCCATCCAAGTTTTATATTGCCTCTCCTTTATTTTCTACGATTTGCAAGAAGGATGCAGAAACAGATCCGTCTGCAGACTTTAACGATGGTGCGTGTACGGGTAATGACGGAGAACACCTGTCTATCTCCTCACTGCTTCCAGCTCCGTTTCTTGACAGACGTAAGGAGACAGAGGAGCAAAACTCTGATCAGTCCATCGTGAAGCCAGAATCTTCTCTAATGACTGGGCACAGCAAATCTAGCGGTCAGACAGCCAGTCACAGGGCAGTGTCGCAGAACATCAGGAGCACGGCACAGATAATAGCTCTTCTGAAGTCTAAACCAACACAAGGATGCAGAGAGCAAACCAAGTCTGAAGTCACGGAATGTCTTTCTAGGTTTCAGGCGTCAGAAAATGCAGATTGTTTGTATAACCAAACCAGCACAATCCTACCTGCTTTTTCAGGCAACACTGTCAAAAGACTCACTCAAAATATTCAGCACCCGCCTTTTACGAAGGGAACTGTAAATGATAGAAAGGAATGGAATACTGAAATGCTTCTAAACTCAGCTGAACAAACTTGTGATAAAGGAACCACAGGGCAGAGACATGACAAAAAGGCAAATAATTTAAGTCAAGATTTACAAGATCCCTGCAATATAAATAGTTGCTTCCTACCTGAATCCACCGTAAGCAGGATGAGTGACAGTTGGTTTGTCCCGTCCTCAGGGGACGTTTCATGTTCAGCAAGTCCAATGACCTTTGAAAAAAATCTCTCTGGATCCAGGGAGCATTCAGTGACTAACAGTCTTAAGGAGAATTCATCTGTCAAGTTGCAAAGTGATCTTCAGCCAACACAAAATTCAGGAATTGTGCCTAGTGACCTGGAGCTCTCTGTGGACGTACTGTTGAGTGAAACTCGAATTGTAAAAGAGGAATTAAGTACACGCGGTAAAGACTGTGGTCCAGATGAACAGGTGATGGAGGTTAATTTTAATCTAATGGAGGCTTTTGATTTTAACAACACAGACAATGAAGACCCATGTGAAAGAGAAGTGGAAAAGCTCACTGAAGGAGACATGCTTTCGCAAAGTCAAGATTGCTTAAAGGCAGAAGATGTAGCACAAAGCGCTGTGTTGAGACTTCAAGTAATGACACACAGTAAAAATGAAGAAGTCAAATGTCCAACATTTGACGGAGAGAATGACAGAAGTCACTGCACTGGGGATATACCATCTCAGCTTTGTGACAACAGTGTTGGAGATCCAGGGGGAATTGCAGAAGACTCTGCAAACCAGACCAGAATTGAAATGGGACTTCTGGATGATAGATACAACGTAAAAGACATTAATCAAAGTCAATTAAGTACTGAAGCCACAAACAATAAGAAGGGTCTTGATGGCCATGCAGCACACACCACTAATGGTGTGCCATGGATGCAAAGCAAGCACTCTGATCTTTTGCCTGGTGACACGAATGTTAATGAATGTCACCCTAAAACCGGTAATTTTGAGAAAACTGAAAGTATTTCATGTATTGCTACCAGCAGAATAATTTCTGCAATGGAGAGAAGGACCCAAGATGATGTTATACAGCTTGGATGTGTGAAGTCCCCAGATGTTGATTCAGAACACCTCTGGGGTATCAAGATTAATGACAATAAACCAGGTAGTCCTTTGCTGGCTTTGTCACAAAAATCTGATTCTAGCTGTGGCTCATTCCAATATATTACAGAAGATCATCAAAAGGTATTTGATATTTCACGTAAGGAAGATACTTTTATTTCCGGAAGTTCTATTTATCCTTTAGGAGAAGGCCATTCATCTCCAGAGGAAACAGCAATAGGTGAAACTGAGTTTGAAAATGCGGAGAGCATAAATGCATTTCATGAAGCTAGCAAAGGTGAAATAATAGGAATGGATTGCCTGAAAAGCAGGGCAATGGCTGAAAATTCATCAAATCTTCCAGATTTGGTAAATAATATCACCCTCCTAAGAGCTTTGACTCAACATAGCACAGCATTAGAAAGCTTAGAAAAGATGGAGGAAAATAATAGCGTGTTATATGAAGCAGAGACTTCTAAAGAGATATTTGAACCCTTTGTGAAAGATGAAGGTTAGGTCAGTTTCTGTTTTAAAGTTAATTCTGTGTAACTGTGCCTGTTTTGACTTCTCTACTGTTATCTCTCCTTCTGGACAATTGCTACTCAGAAATCGTACTTCTGGAGGGATGTGGTATGTTTGTAGTGTTTAAAGCAACAATGTGGGCTTCAAGTCTGTGCCTTTGTTTACTTTAGTTCAGTTAAATCTGAACTGTGCAATTATTTGCATGGGTAAAGTTTGCAAGCCCAGTAAATATTCAGATGTTTTCATGTAAAAAGAACATTGTAACTGTAACTTATTATGCTTTTCTATCTCTTGTAGCTATAAGACAGTTTACAGAAATGCCTTACTCAGAAAGTATACAGGCATCTTCATGTTCATACTTTGATTCTTCTGGCCTTATGGTAACCAATTTTTGACTACATATATCTATCTTTACAGAATAAACTCATTTTCCACCAGGCTTCTTGAATACAATTCCTGGTTTATGAAATTGGGGAGGCTGAGCTAGAAATTGCTTAGAGATATCTACTAAGAAGCTGGTAGTAAACAAAAGATGCCCTCTCACTGACCTTGTTGCCCATAAATGTTCAGGAGGCTAAGTGTATGACAAGAGACTTAATGCAAATTATAATATCTAGCTAGCTATGTTTAATATCACAACATCAGTATGTCTGGTACTTCTGCTTCCCTACCACATCTTTTTTTACCATCTGTTTTTTTCTTTCACCATTTTTTGAATGCATGGCCTTCCTAGGAATTTTGGCACTTTGGTTGAAATATGTGGGCAAATCTGTTTGTGTTCGGTCCTTCACATTCATTTTTGTCCAGTGGTATTAACAGTCTTTGTCATTCAACCTGTCCAAAATGAAGGAAAAAATTTAGATTAAATTCTTCTCTTTCTCCTGTCCCATTTGAGCAGCAAACATAGTTTCTTATCCTATCATGTATTGTTCTGTCTTCCAAATAAAAAGGCTGTAATTTAAAATACTCTCTGTTGTATAAACACATCGGGTCTTTGGAAAAGTCTTGAGGTTTCTTATCTTTTTGCTTTAAATGGTTATTAAACTGTTAGACTAATTAGTTTTTGATACTTTTATATGTAGTCCAACTGTGTGGACAATTCATTACAGAAAACAGAGGCATGTATTCTACCGATAGCTGCAGCCCAAAGAGACCCCAGGATGTCTGACTGTCACCCAAAGGTAAAATTGCAGTGGAACTGAAGTTAGGATAAACAGTGTTTCTTAAATTTCAATTAGATGGTTTACTATTTGCAATATATTACAATAAATCTCATAATGAGGTTCTCATCGCTTTTTAGTGTATTTGTGTGTGGGAAGTTTTCCACTGAGAGCTTTAAACCCAAATTTTACATTACAAAAATAAGACAAAACATTCTACATCAGAATATCAGTTTTCTGTTGACAGAGATTTGTGCTAGATTATTTTTATTGTATGTATGAAAAGTACTTTTATTGACTGTGCATAGTTCCAGAACAGTAATTCTTTTCAGTTAATGACAATTCCAATATATTGTGTAGCCTGTTGCGTTTCAAGGGCACCAAGTAAAGGGATCAGCAGCTAGTGAGGTAATGTCGAGAGCTCCCTGCTCACAGCTAAGATGGCAGCAGTACCCAGATAATGTGGAATTTGCAGCTGAGAGATTTTTGTCACCCTTGCTTTCAAGCGATTATGTTCTTTCTGACTTCAGAGAGGTAAACCAATTTTTCAAAGTTATTCTTACTACCCTTAGTGCAAAAAGTATTCTGTAAATGTAGGATAAAAGAGAGTTCGTTTTTAGAATACTACAGTCAAATCAAAATCACTAAGAACCGAATGTAGTGCTGTGTGGTTAAAACTTTGCAGTTAGATATTTATTTTTACTCGTCTTTGTCATAGGAGTATGCATTTGCAAGATGTAACTTGTTTTTTTCCCTCTGATCAGTTCTATTATACTTTGAAAAATCTGCACGGTCATAATCTGTGGCGTTAAACAAGAAAGATTTCTTCTAGAGAAAATTGGCAAGGGGCTTTTGTAATGAATGTTTGCTGGTGATACCAGTATAATATTCACCTCAACTGAATTTGAGATTTGGTTGATAATTGTTAGAGTTCCAAAGCAAGGGTTAAAACTGACTTTCTTAGATTATGATTCTGTTCCTCCTGGATGCAAAGAAATGTGACATGCAACGTTAGATAAAAGATTTTTTTTTTCAATGCAGTATATATTCCAGTATTTAAAATAATGGCAGAAAGTATATATTTCATTTTTTAATTTCAAAATGGGCCAGAGATGCTGAAGAATAATATCTAGAAATAATATTTAGAAATAAGATGCACAAAAGGATAATATTTATATAGAGGATAAACAGATTGATTTCTAAAAAGTATTTGCTTGTACTTTTTTGGTGAAGTCTCCAGGTCCAAGAAGTCTTCATGAGGATGATATCAACTTTATCGGAGAAGAGAATTTTCAAAAGAAGTCTAACGTTAGTAAAGAGTCGATAATAGATCACTCCTGTAAGTGAAAGTGTAAGTGGAATGGCAGTGTTTTGCCTCAGAACAATTATTCTGCATGACCTATGTCCTTTGTGTATTCTTCCTAGCATTGGCATTGAACGTGAATTCTGAAATTCCACCATGGGCCACGTCGGGCTCAGCCTCACGTTCTGATTTGAGACAAACACAGTGGACGTTGTGTGAACCAGACAAGGTGTGAATTGACGGTCTCTTCTAGATCTTTTGGGGTTTATTTCATGTGTGTTCATGGTAGCAGCTTTTTATTTTTGAAACTTTTTCATCTCAACTCTGAGAGACATTTCAATGTTTAGAACTATGAGAGAATAGTGACAGAAGAGCTATAATGAAGTGGGGTTTTTTTCCAGTCATTCGCTTGACATGTTAATTCTTCATCCATAGGTGATTTCATCAGTAGAACTGACTTCCTCACTTGATCCAGACTCTACAGTCCCTCCAGCTTCAGGATCTGAGGAAACTGTTGGAGACATCCAGCAGCCCCTGATACACAGGATCTTACCAAGTAAACCACAATTTCCAGATTTTTTTATCAGTAAGAAATTATAGTTTATAATTGCACTTTACCATCTTTTTGCTAGAAAATCTTTGAGGATTTTTGAAGCGCAGTGAGTTGTACAATAAAAAACAGTTACCCCGGGTGCTGAAATACACTGAGATATGTCTGGATAACTACAGAGTTTGATTTGTGTTTGTTACACATTTTTCATAGGGGGGTGTGTCGCTTCTTTTAAGCATGTTTTTAAACAGTGTTTTCCAAATTAGCTGAATTAGCCTGGATTTCCATGCCTCCCTCCCCAGATATATTCTCCTGAAAGAGACTTCAGTAGAGTGATTTAACTATAGAAAGAAAAATTAGCTTCTGCTTTGGGGGGAAAATAGGCTGTAAGCTAAGCTTCTAATTCATATTAATGTTTTCATTTATTTACCTGCTTTTAGTTTTCTTCCATATTCAGCTGTCTTCTGACCCATTTCCAGTTGGCACCCACCAATGACTGTCATTTCTTCCTGATAGTGAATTTAGTCAAAAGGATGTTTGTGGTACTAGGAGCCTATTTGTCCATGTTGATTAATATTAATTTACACAGTTCTGTGGGTAATCCTTTTGGAAAAAGGAGCAAATGTTAAGCTGTTCGTTTTCCAGTTGGCAGCTGTCACTGACCTACCAAAAGTATCATATTAATGACCTCCAAAGCACAATAATATTTAAATAATTTCTGTCAAATGTTTTCTTTTATCCAAATAGAGTGCCTACAGACATGTGTTCTGAATAAAGGGATTTAAATATTAAAAGAATCACAGTTGAAATCACTCATTTTGTGTGGAAATTCAGTGTGGTACTGCACAGGCACGATACAAACAGCTTGCTAATTAGAAGACGGGATGTATAAAAGGAAGAACTCAGAATTCTTTGCTTATCTTAGTTTTTGTATTCATCTGAAATTAATGTGATGTCCGTAAGTGCTACAAGTTGCTTGTAAGATGTGTTTGCCCTACAGCACAGGAGAAATCCAGCTATCCGGAGGAACGCAGCCTCTCAAGATTCAAACCCACTGTTAAAACACGAACTCCACTTGTCACTGTTCCTGCCACTGAGAAGATTCCTGACACGGTTTATCCACCTGACAGTGAGGAGGTCCAGCAATCTTTTCGCTCTTCAGTAGGCAATTTATGCAACAAGTCAGCGGTATTTCCTATCAGTGCTTTTGGCCCTGAGGACAGAAATTATGAAACCTCTGTATTTGGAGAGTACACAGAAAACAGACAAAGGGAATCGGTACAACCAGTGCTCCCTAATGTGACTTCACAATGTAGACAAAGCAAGTGGCTAAAATATCAAAACAGTTCTCAGTGTGACTTGATAACTCAAAACAGCGACGATGGGGAAGTGACTGATGACATCTGTGCTGAGAGCGTCCTTGGAATGCTGCAGGGTGACACGGCAGAGAGCAGCGCTGTGAATAAAAGTGCTCCCGGCTCTGCACCTCTGCTGACAGCAAAGAGCCTGCTTGGTAAATGCTGTGCAAGTGCCAGCAACCAGGATTTGATTTCAGAGAGGAAGTTACTTTCTCTGCACTTAAGGCAGACACCTTTGGCTGAAGCAACACAAAAGGTTTTAAGTCATCTGAGCTGCCACGCTGTAACAGGAGACGTCCAGGTGTGTAACTGTTCAAGCAGATAAAGTTATAAGTGGCAGAAACACATTTTTCTGGACAAAGTAACTGCATTTATCTGATTTCCTGCAAGATACTATCAGTATGATTAGAAGAAATGTTTCTACATATGTAGTAACACAGAAGAGTCTCAGCTACACAACAGCAGCTGCTAATGTATTTTTTTAAGTGCCATGACTAATACTTTGTATAGGTAATTCATTGGCACACACAGTGCCGTGTTTAGATTTTTTTTTGATCTGGATGTTGATGGCAGGAAGATGAAATAAAAGCTGTTGGGCTGCTTTGTCATCTAAAATTAGTAAGAACTTGTTTTCAAGAGGTGTTTTTCTTAATTGTGAAGTCAGCATTGTTTTAATGAACACCCATATCTTGCTTCAAAGCATAGTCTCTGCTTTTAAAATATTCTATATTTCTTCAGTTTCAGTCATGGAAAAGTAAGTTAGGACATTGAATAAGCATCTAGAAAATTCACACAGCTGTTTGTGACCAGTAGACTGCCTTAAACTAATGGAGTAAATTGGGGAAAGGAAAACAAAACAAACAAGAAACCCCAAACAACTACAAGTCAAGTTGTAAAAGTTTTCGAATAGCTGTGTTTTGAGACGTAATGATGACACAAACTTCGTATGCTGTGTTTTCTAGTTCTTTAAAATTGTACAGCAAAATATTAATGTGAAATAGAGGTGTGGAAATAACTAGTATATTTCTTATACACAGTGGCATACACTTTGTGTGTTTATATATATATTATCTGCATATATTGGGTTTTAAAAAGCTTATGAAGAGGGTTATTATGATGCCCACTGCAGCGCAGGTTGGTGGAAGAAGCTCCTCAGGACTGGCCGGGATGGCAGGCACAGGGTAACTTGTGCTGTGCCACACTTTCCCAAAGCTCTCTACTCTGCTTCTTCCTTCTCTAGCCTGTGGTACCTTTGCTATAGTTTCATCTGATGGATTTATTTCTGTGCAGAAATGGTGTTAAAAATGTGGTTTGTGTGCTCCTTCCCTGTACCTAGGGCTAAAATCATTATTCTGAACTACATAATTTACTCTTAAGGCCTTTGAAAGTATTACCTGTGTTATAAATGCAGGCTGTTTGTCAAGGGGCAAATTTTAACTTCAGGGTATATTCTAAATGGCAGTCCAAGCTCTCTGTGCTGTAGCTCCAGGTGTACCTCATTTTATTCCTGTTGGCAGGCCTATATATAAAAGCAAAAAAGAAGAGAGAAGGAAAATTGATAGATTTTGACATCCATACAGTAGCCAGTTATCCAAATTGGTTTCATTCAGGGTTTTGCAAGTTTTAATGGTTTGTTTTTCTGTTTTCTAGGACATAACAGTTTCTGAGTTGTTTTTTCCTAATGTGGATAAAGTAAAAAACGCTAATCTTCCTAAAAGAAAGGTTTCCATACCAACTGTGTTTCAGTCTCACGTTCACTACAAACAGGTTTTTAAAGCTGCTTTGACAGGTACGTCTAACACCATGCTATGTAAAATGCAGGAATTTTTGAACAATGTATTTCTGAAGCTTCCCAAAGAAGGGTGAGAGGGAGAGAGATCATCAACAACATCATCTATTAGAACAACTGTTTGCAATTTGGAGTATAGATATATCCAAACCCAAGAGCAAAGAAAACGCAAAACATCAGTCCACTTCTGTTCAACTGTATCACCTTGTGCATGTTTACCAGTCGTGAGAGTCCTATCTAAACCCTTTTTTTTTCCCCAAACAGACAGTTGTTTAGTGTTTGGATTGTTTGGAGTCGTATACTTAAATGTGATTTGAATGAAAGTAAGGCAGTTGGAAGAAATTAATTGCGTGTCCAATATGCGAGTTATGCAGGTCACCTGGTTTCTTTTAGGACTCAGATTAAATATTTTTATTTAGATTTGGAATTGAAAGTTTCAAATAAAGATGTATTTGTTTGAATGTTGCATACATGTTTAACAGTTTTAAGGCTGCACTAATTACTCTTTTATTCTCCTTCTATATCAAGAGCATTTAAACATAATACTGTTTGAGTTGTCACAAAGATTACACAATGCTCTTTCAAAAGTGGATACGTCGTTTTACACTTCGTTGCAAGATGGGCAAAGTGAGAGCAAAGAAAGCTGCATTCCACTCTGCAATCATATGCATCCTGCTAAGCTTGTTATGGTTAAAAAAGAAGGTCAAAACAAGGTGCTGTTTATTCCTTGTTTGTTTACAGTTTGGGGTGTCTGTTTGCTTTATATTCTGTGAACAACTACAGGGCAGTTCTGTATGATTTATGATTACAAGTCAAAGCGATGTGTTGTAGAGATCACTTTTGAGATCAGTTGTAATATCTGCTGGTGTCCAGAATTGTTGATGTGCTAGTTCTCCCCATACAGAAACAGCTTTATATATAGAAAGACTTGGATTTATAGTTTTCTGATTATATGGTATTTCTGTGAGGTATGATTACACATACTGGGCTCAGAAACAGAGTTCTGGAACATGCTTGTTTTTTCTGCCAAACACGGTGAAAACGCAAGTGTTTATCTGATTACTTCTATAGCAGCTAGTATTGGTCCATTGCTTTACATTTTTTTTGCTAGTTTGTTTTCATGTGCTAATGGTCCTTCTCCCCCCATTCTTTCCTAGGGACGTTTGTTCTATGCCTGCGATGCCCCAAAAGCCGAGCAGTGTTCATTTTTCAAGTGGATAGAAGACGTGAACCCTGTACAGATAAAATTCAGACCTAGTGTAGTGCTTCATGACATAAAAAGTATTGGGACATACCTCAGAAGTCAAAAGATTTCTCTCTATGAGGGATGCCAGCTTTTGGTGAGGTATTCTGAAATGCTGTACACCTTTCGCAAGTGCTATCTGAATTGGAGGATTTACAAATATTCCAGTAACTCTGGATTTTGGTAACATTTAACAGACAGTCAGTAGCTACATTTAAAGAGGTTACAGTCCTGTGTAGAAATGTAAAAGCCAAATTAGTGAAGGAATAATATTAGCAGCAATGGCGTTTCAGGTCATCACTCTTTTCAGCAAGAATCAAAACTGCTTACCAGCAATTTGATCAATAGCTTAACAAAATCAACAAAATCGCTTATGACTGTTGCATTTGAATTGCTGTTCATTTAATCTTTTTTAAGAGAATTTGCGACGGACTTTGATTTATTCTCTTAGTGATTCTAGTTTTAATGTTAGAGGTTGTATCAAAGGCTGTTCTAAACTGTAGGGGAAACAACTTAATTATGGTTGAATATGAGATAAGTATTTTGCAGTCGAGATAAATGTATTTACAGCTTGACAAGATAAGGTGATGAACAACCACCAAGATCTGTGCTGTATAACTTGGTCCTATCTCTGGAGCTTTCTTAGTTTTGGTGGTGAATCCAAAATGTGCCAATTATTTACACTCTTTTTCTTAAAATTACATTTGAACAGGAAAGCCTTTGAAATTCAAACACAGCGGTGTAGTAAATTCAAGAAATTTATGAATACCCCTGCCAGATTTGATGGTGATTTCAAAACCAAGTTATATCTCAAACTAAGCAGAAAGGAGCATCATTCTCTCTATAGCAAAGGTAAGCAAATCTTAAACATCAGAAGAATTGTCCATGACGTGTTGTGCCTTTTTAAAGTTTTAATTTATAATCTAAAGAGAAAAACTGGATCCAGTTTCAAACTCCTGACAACCCTGATAATTCAATTCTCATACTAGAAGAATAACGAAATATCTTATTAATTTATCTTTTCTTGTAAATGTTCAGCTACCTTGGAAAAATATAAATTCTATGTCCTTGGGAACGGAATGTATTAAATCTGTGAATAGTGAAGTTTCAGGAAAGCCATTATTCAAACAGATCAGATTTAAGGAAAACTTGGTGTAAGAATTGGTGTTTCAGTAATTGTTGCGTATCTTTTCTAAATAATTGCATATCACAAAGTTGGAGGACGTTCAGTGATTTGATCCAGACAGTCTCAACAGTTTGTTTCACTTCAGTAATTTTTTAATTGATACTCATCGATTCCATGGTTTGTTCACTTTGCTGTTGGAAGTGATGTAAAGGAAATTAGGCAGAAACACAAGTTTGCCTGCATATGCTTTATGCACAGACTCCGAAATGTTCTGACAAATCAGGGTTTTTAAACTTTACATTCTGAAGCTCTGCATAGGCAGGGTTACTTGTGTATGGCTAATTTTTTGATCATTTTTGTCACAGGCAGATGTAGATGTACCATTATTGCTCCTAACTTTGAAATCTCCCTTGCTGTGCTCTGCAATGTATAGTACAGGAATAGTGTAATGAGCTTTAGTCTCGTCAGGTGTGCCAGATAAAACAGAACATTTGTAGGCTCCAGTATGTGTTGGTTTCAAAAGGAGAGGGAAAATGTGTGTTTATTTCAGTACTCGGCTGTTCTTTGCAAAAGTGTGGTTAACTACATTTGTAGTATACTCCAGTGATTTGTTTCAAATACTCTCAAAATTGATAATACTTCAGATTTGTCAGAAGCCAAATGATGTTAAGTGCACCAGGAGATAACTTTACAGTTCCATCAATTTCAGTAAGTACTAGAAGAATTGCTAGTTATTTACTCATTCTTTTAGAACTGAACTAACACTTATTTAGAACTTTCTAATACCCATACTTTCACATAAGCAATGGTTTAATTTGCAGCATAGTAAATGCTGGGCTATTTTGCCCAGCTTCATTTTCTTTAAAAGCCAATAGTAGAAGAAGCTTATGAGAACTCTGTATTATTTTGACAGATGATATTTGGGTTGTTTCGAAGACTCTGAACTTTGATGCTCTTGATACTTTCATTGCAAGTAGTGCTTTCTTTGGACCATCCTCCAACAATGAAGTAGAATTACTACCATTGAAAGGCTACTGCCCCTCAAACTGGCGATCAAATAGTAAGTTGCACACCAAATAATTAGGAATTGTGAGAAACAACGATTGAGGGAAAAATATGGCCAGCAATGACGAATGAGATCAGTGTTTCTGAAATCTAATACATTATTTTATTAATGGTATTTTTTTCCTTGTATCTTTGAACATGCAATTTGAGTACAGTACTTAATGTAATTAAACCTGCAAAGTAACTGGTAAGAAATTTTAAATGGGTAATGAAGAAATGAGAGTAGTGTAAATAACGTAGTAAATAACAGAATGCGAATTAACTACCAGAGTGTAGGTAAAAGGAATATGTTACTGTCCTTGAAAAGCAAACAAAGAACCACGTATTAAATCTGTGATTTGGCTGTCCTGATATTATTTTCTGTGGCTGTTACCAGAGTCTAGAATGACTAAAAAAATCAGTGTTTTAAAATTCAGAAAAAAACCCAAGTCTGTCTAGTTTTAGTTATTTTCACCTTTGTATTTTAAAATTTTGCTAAACCTAGTGTTTTTTAATGAACCACTGACCTTTTTATTCTTTAGCAAGCTGTTACTAAGTAAGTTGCAACCATCCTTTTCGGTTTTTAGTGGTTTTGTTTGGGGTATTTTTGTAATACTTTGTCATCAGTGTTTTGGAAACAGTAAGGTTAGCGGGCCTAAGTGCATGGAGAAATAGTGTGGGTCTGCTCTTATCTCACAGAAAAATGACAAATGTGCTGCCAAACTTGATACAAAAGTTTCTTGTATTTGCTGTCGAGTTGAGCTAAACTTTTGGGGTTTTTTTGTTTGTTTAAAAACAAAAGAGATGAAGAATACATTATGTAGTGATTCTGGAGCTAGTAATAATATACCTCTGCTTACTTTCATTTAATGCAATGTGAAAATTGTGTGCTTGATCACAAAAGGCTGTACTCATAACATTTAACCTTGAGCAGGTAAATTGAGTGTTTGAAGTCAACAGATCAGTCTTTTTAGGCTTTCCATGTCATCGTTCCCGCAAAACACAATTCAGTGAGCCTACATTAAACTGCAGTTCTGAATGTAATTCTGAAGACTAAAAAAGTACAATGGCACACAAGTTCTTTGTTGGCACACTTGCTATCAAAATCATGGGCTTTTAATGCAATTGGAGGTTTGGTTTTGTTTGTTCCCTGTGTGTGAAGTGCAGGACTGGATCTCACAAGCAGTCAGGTTCTGGAAGCGTTTGTATATAGCTTTTCAGTCTTAATGCCATTGAATCATGTGGTTTCACATTTATTTTTTCTTGGGAAGTTTTTGTTTCTAATATTCTTTGTGATCCTAAATACAGATTATTTTATAATTCTATAACCATTACCAAACCAAACCTCTGAGTTGTATGAAAACAAAGCTTTAAGTAATGTAGAGTTGTTGGCAGTTATAAACAGCATCAAAATAGAGGTATGTGGGTTATTAAACACATTAGAAATCTCTTGTTGCTTAGGCAATCCCTGATCCCTAGAACTTTAGGAAACTGCCAGTGAATTCAGAAAAATATCATTAAATCCTTGTTCTGGTTTTATACTCTCCCCCAGGCATCCTCTTTGGTACACTTTGGAAACAGGCTAGATGGAACTTGAGTCTGGCCCATTGCAGGTGTTCTTATGGTCCTGTCTTGTATTTTTTAAATAAAACATCTGCTTAGCTATTGTGATACCGAAATTTTACTTAGGAAATTCACCTCCTAAATTCCAAAGCCTTCTGAATACCTCGACTGTTTTTAACATGAGTAAGGATTTTTATCTAAACTTCGTTCTCAGGTGGTTCCTAATGTTGGAATCACAAATACTTCAAAACAACACACCTTGAAAAGAACGGCTGAAAGGTCTCTCCTCATCCATAAAATTCAGTCAGACATAGTAATTGGGTTAACTTGGTTTCTGTTACAGTGGGCTAATTACTCTCTTGGCATTTTGTAATTCATTTACCTAGCTGATTTGAAATTTTGGCTAATTTAATTTTTTACTAATTTTATTTTTCTGTGGCCTTTTCAGCGGTTGTTCATGCCTTACTAGTTTGTAATGCTAGTGGTGAACTCACATCTTTAAGAAATCTGGAGGAGCACTTCAATCCATCTACTTTACCACTAATCCCATACCTACTAAAAATGTAAGTCACTGTTTGAGTAATACTGGGAATGTACAATATGTCAATAGATACAGAAAAATAAACAACAAATATACCATTGAGTTTGCCATCTTAAAAAAGTAGATGAGGAAAGCTGAGTAAAACAGTTCAAGGAATGAACTACTGACAGTGCCATTTGCATTTATATGGAATTGAAAATATATCTGCTGCTTAACTCTAACTCAGGGATTACAAGTTTTTTTTCTTTAAAGCTACCTGCAGCCCACATTTTATAACCTAAAGACAGTATCGGGCATTATTATGACCATTAGACTGATAGTACAGCCACTGACTGATCTGTATTAAGTCAATGTATATGCTTCACAGGGGTTCAGTGGAACTGTTTTTCCTTCCTGATTTTGAGAGTCTCTTGACACGAAACCTAAAAATATTTTCTTGGAGAATTGGAGCAATATAGGAATATTTCCAAGGCTGCTTATGCTTCACTGTGTAAAAATGAACCCCTGCTACCTCTGACCACATTCTTCTACTGCTCTTAATTCTCTCAGTCTCACGGCCTTAGAGCAAGTCACATTGTTCAACCAGGGAGGTAATAAGGGGCAGGAATATACGGCGCAGGTTTATGTTAGGGGGCAGCAACTTCTAATTACGTCAGCTGTTAATCATGAAGCCTCAGCATTTCAGTGTGAGGCGAGTAACAATATCAGAACCATGAGGTACAAATTATACCTATGCAGTATTATACCCCAACTTTTGACATCTATATTTTCTTAGGAATTTTGTTTCTGAAAATGCTACTAATAGAGTCAACAGAAGAAAATTTATTCCACCTGCCATCAGCTTGAAACGCACAATGATGTATGGACCTGTCAGCACTGAAGTGGCAACAGAACTAGCTGAAAAGATGATCCAAACATTCTCGTTGAACCCAGATCAAGCTACATCGCTGATGCAGATAGCTCAGATGATGACCTCATGTGAAAATACCAAACCAGTGGAAGAACATCAGATCTTCCCTATCACAATCATACGTGGTATATAGCAAATAATTGTGAAATTTGCTGCTATTGTATCTTTGCAAAAATGCTAACTGATATGTAGTGTCAGTGTTAGTTAAATACTCCTATGCTTCTCTCAGTGATGAAACAGTAGACTTGTTCCCTTAGTCATATATTTACAATTCCAGGCAGACTTAAAGGGAGATTCTTACGTCTAGGTAAATGTTGCCTTATTTTAAATATAGCACAAAAGATGAGCTTGAAGAAACTGCCACTGTGTATGGAATACCCTTTTAAACTCTTTTGTAACACTGCTGTTCTCAGCTACTTCAAGGATTTTCTGAAAATTCATTTATTGGATGAGTCCCTTCTGATAATGGAGTTCATATTATAACATCTGTTCTATCAACACAGAGCTTTTCATCCTTGCATTTGCATCCTCCTTTTGCAAGATTTTACATAGAGTTCTTTCCTAGCGAGATCTATACACAAAGAGTTCAGTGTCTTCAATTTATTTCTTTTTGTCACGTTAGCTTTCCTAAATTATCATATATTACTTTTTCTGTTATGGATTATTCCTTGCAGTTTTATACTTCCTTTTTTGTTTTACCCCTTTTCAACACGTACAAAAAGGCTAGTAACATCTTGGTTCCAAGATTTTTTTTTTAATCTGTATTAGGAAGCAGTTACCATAAACATATATTCAGATCTTGTCAAAGTAAATATGTTAACAATAATAACACTCTTATTACAGATAGTACTAGATTTAAATTTCCAGAGCTTTCGTTAGGCTGCCAGGCATATTAATCTAGTTAGAATAATAATCTCTCAAATTCCTTATTCTGTACCTGAGGACATGGTATGAGGGATGTGCATGCGGGGACTTGTATTTGTATTATTTTAATGTATTGATTAGACACCTTAGCAAGTAATGCGTGTATTAAACCAGAAAATTTAGGGAAAATACCTTAACTTACCCCCTTGCTTTTTTTTTTTTTGTCAACTTCTTGCAGGCAGTAAATGCAAAGTGTAAACTAACTGGTTGCGCCTGGATACTTATTGCTGCTGGAGCAAGTGTGTGCAATGTTTTTACAGGAATCACAGCGTAATATTTCATTAAATAAACTTAGGTTATCACAATTGATTAAGACTGTACTTCCTAGAAAATTTTCACTTCTAACTTTGGCTTTTTCTTCCAAAATACCAGGTGTTTTCGGAGCTGGAAAGAGCTATCTGCTGTCTATTGTGGTCTTGTTCCTAGTACAGCTCTTTGAAAGCAGTGAAGCTACGGAGGGTCCAAGGCCAGCTCCATGGAAACTTCTGATTGCTTCTTCCACTAACGTTGCCGTTGACAGGATTCTGCTGGGGTAGGTTACTAAGATTTTTACAGACTGTTTTATTCCAAAACCAATAATGCACTTACATGGTAAAGACGATTGTGTTGATATTTCCAGTATAACACTTCAAAAATATTGGATTCTTTCCCCAGAAGGTGTCTCACGGAGGCATTAATTTTACCCTGCTCCTTGCACAGCATGCATATGCTAAACGACTGTAAGGCTAGCTGCACAAATTTCTAGGAGACTAATACTGGGTCCTACTCTCATCAAATTTACTGTTAAAATCCGTCATAACAGAAAGTAGGATTGCTCGGGAAGCTTTGGGGAGTAGGAGTAGGGGCAGAGGAAGGGTGGATGGAGGCAGAGGGAGAGGCACAGAGTCCGACTGGGGAAGCTCCAGCAAATACCAAGAGGAGAAAAAAAAGAAATTGTTAGAGGCTAACATGAAATAATACTTATGGTTTGGAAGGATAAATGGAGGAAGGGAAAGTACAAATGGAAGACTGTTTGTGAGAGGAGAATCATAAAGGTATTGAGCATTTTTGAGACAAATCGTGATGAGGTAATTTACTTTGGTTTACTTGAATAGTGGCCTGAGTTATTTCATCTGGTAAACTGCAGAACTTTGTGTTTTTCAGTGTTCTGATATGTCTGGTAGCCTTTTTAGAACTTTTAAATTTTTCAAAACTTATTTTTACATTTCTGTGTGTAATCTCTTTTTCTTTGAAGTCTGCTTGATCTTGGATTTGAGGATTTTATCAGAGTGGGAAGTATTAGGAAAATCACCAAAGCAATTCTTCCCTATAGGTAAGAATCATAATCTTTGAGGGATGTGAAGCAATTCTAAGATTCATGATAGTATGTATGCTGTAAAATCATTCTTTTGAAGTCATTCAAAATGTGAATGTAATATGTGTCTCTCTTTTTTAAAAATTTTTTTTAGTCCTCCTGTACAATGGAAAAATTTTACCTTGATTTTGCAATTTCACTTTTTGCTGAACAGAGCTAAGACCTTTAAATGGAAAATAGTAGAGAAAAACGAAATAATGGCAGTTACAAATTTAAATTTGGGAGTTTACAAAAGAAGGAAAAGTAAAACAGGCAGACTTGAGAGATGTATGTACTACTGCAGTGATAAGAACTAGGAGGAAGTGATTATAAATGTAATGTTTGAAGAATTAATGGTGACATCTCATGAATTCTGTACTTCTTACGCAAGTTATCTTTGCTATATACATCTGACATGTTTGGGGGTTTGTCCTTCAACTATTTAAAAGTGATCTACATAGGACTTTCAACACAATTTGAGAGGGTGAAGTACAGTTCAAGATGAATAAAGATTAAATTTCCATTCCTTGGTATCAGTAGCAAACCAAGGGTATAAAATGGTATAGGAATGAAAAACTTCTTGGTTCTACTCCAGTCTGAAATCAACTGCGTGGTTAGAGAAGTCATTTACTACATGTATTGGGGTGGCAGGGTCGAAGCTGGTGGGATAAAGGGTCAGTTTTAAAATAGGTGTTATACCAGTCTGTCTTAGTGGATTTGGGCTAAGTTAGGACATTGTTGTGAAGTACTGTTATGTATAAAGTATTATTACTTTTCTATATTGAGTGTTCACTAAACACTAAAAGCACAGTTGTTTTCAATCATTGTAATGCAAGGTGTTAAATCTTTTTGAAGTTTACATGCTGGCTCAGGAAATGAAAATGAGCAGTTAAAAGAACTGCTTGCTCTCATGAAAGAAGATTTAACTCCAGTGGAAAGAATATATGTAAAGAAGAGTATCGAGCAACATAAACTGGGGACCAATAAAACTATACTGCAACAGGTACAGTCAAAGTGACAGGATGGGAAAGTGGGGACTCGCTAGGCTTTATCCACAAGGGCCAGCACATGGAAACTAGGAATCCTCTCTCATGCCTGCCAAGCTCCCAAAGTTTTGAACAGTAAAATGAATGTGAAGGCTGGGACAGGTTTGATTCCACAGGTATAGCTTAGTGTCTTACCAGTGTGTGACTTGTCTGAGTTGTACTTGCAGTTCCTGTTTAGTGATATATTGTGAGTCGGAAACCCTTTCTGAACTTTATTGCAATGGTTTAATATTACCAGTCTAGTTTAGAAGGTGGGGAGAGAAAAATTTCTGAGCACAGCTAGCCTGCACTGTCACCATGAAACTACAATATATATATAGTCATAAAGATAAAAGATAAGGACTGAATTAAATCTACCCTAGAGTTGAGTATCAATTGACAAGAAGACCGAACATTTCAAATATATTTTAAGTAAGCTTTGATCCAAGTATTATGTTATAAAATTAGTGCTTCCTGTAGAAAAATCTAAATTTCTGATCTTACCAGCTGTTTGGCTTTTCTCCTCAGTATCAGACTCAAAAAATCCCGGGTTGTTGTAGAGCAATTATAAGAAGGCAGATCTAAGCAATTTGTTTCTTGTGCTTATTCCTAGTGGTCATTGCTGCCACTTTGGCTGTTGAGGCTCTGAAGGTTTTGGAGGATTGTGTAAGCTGAACTCTCTGTACCAGACCAGAGCTGGTCTTAAAGTACATGAATCTGTGAATTACTGGAAGTTAGAATTTAATTTTTTGAGACCCAGGGAGTATGACACAACATGCAGTGGAACTGCTAAAAATGAATTTAGGTGTATTCTACTGCTGAAGCTATAGTTATGTACTGCACAGAGATTAACTATTAAACGATCTTAACGTTTTGCCTACCCATTTTCCCCTCACTAATAACAAAGGTAAAAGTGGTTGGAGTGACCTGTGCTGCTTGCCCATTCCCGTGTCTGAATACTCTGAAGTTTCCTGTAGTGATGCTGGATGAGTGCAGTCAAATGACTGAACCTGCTTCTCTCCTTCCTATTGCAAGGTACAACCTTCCTTTTGTGTTTCAGCAGAGGAATCACTTTTAGTTAGCGGTGACTCAACCTCAGATAATTGCTAAACTTGCATGTCTTTTTAACAACATGAACTCTGAGGTCTCACCTGAGGAAGCAAGAATAATTTCAAATTGAGGCCTTCTCTTAGGTGCCTTCCTTGAGTTATCATGTGATTTTAACTGTGGAAAGAGGGTGATGGAGAAGGGAGCCTGATGGAAAGCAATCTGTGAAACAGAAACACAGCACTCACTTTTGTTATGAATAGTTTGACATCCATTTTAGCAATTCTTTTCTTGCTTCTAACATTCTCATTTAGGTTTCAGTGTGAAAAGCTAGTCCTTGTTGGAGATCCTAAGCAATTACCGCCAGCTATCCAAGGGTCAGAGAGCGTTCATGAAAAGGGATTGGAGCAGACGCTGTTTGACCGGCTTTGCTTAATGGTATGTGCTACTAACCACATCTTTAGAAAAGATGGAAGGTGAGACGGTAGGTCCACTGAAGTCACTAAAAGACTTCTGGTTTAGATATCAGAGGATCAGTTTTTCAGCCTGTTTTTTTAACTGAGCAGATTCCTTTATAGTGCGTTTCTCTGTAAACGTTGTTTTCACTGCATACGGAAATTTGTAAGCATAACAAACGTATACAAAGAATGGATTGAAAAACAATGACAGATTGTGCCTTCTGATCTTTGTGTACAGTTTTCAATCCAGGTAGAGGAATCAGGGGCTGCAGTATTTCTTCTAATTTTTGTTGAAGTGAATAAAGGTCAAGCCAGTTTACTGCAGGAATTTTTTCCACTGATTTGTTGTTTGACCTAGTTTGCATAGCAAATTATTTAGTGTTTCTTTTTCCTAGTCACACTTTATATATCATCATTCCTTAGGGCCATAAAACAATACTTCTTCGGACACAGTACCGATGTCATCCTGCTATTAGTGCCATAGCCAACGAGCTGTTCTACGAAGGAAATCTGATAGATGGTGTTTCTGAGAATGACAGAAGTCCTTTATTGGATTGGCTTCCAACACTGTGTTTTTATAGTGTAAATGGGGTAGAGCAAGTAAGTTTTTTAAACATTTCAAAGTCAATGTTGTAGTTTTGCCTCCATTTTTTTTTCTGTTTGCATTCTCACTGTGCAGCTGTGTATGTTAACAGCTGTTTGTGAGAACTAAATCTTCTTCCCTATTTCCAGATTGAGAGAGACAACAGCTTTTATAACATGGCAGAAGTTCATTTTACAGTCAAGCTCATCCAGGCTCTGACTGCAAGTGGAATAGAAGGATCTGCAATTGGTGTGATTACTCTTTATAAGTCACAGATGTGTAAGGTTTGTAGAAAGTATCATCAATGAAACAGTTTTCTTAAATGTGTTTTTTCATTCTAAACCTCGGCTCCATTTCAACTAGGGAGAGGCAGCTAGAAGTGAGAAACAAATGCTGAATAGGCAAACTAGAATTTACCATAATTTCTCTTTCTTGGTTGTTTTTTTGTTGTTGTGTTGTTGTTGTTGTTTTTAATTCCAATAAAATTAGTCAAAGTCTTTTAATCCAAACATATGATTAAATAAAGTTTCATTTTTTTCCTTCCACATGGACGCTCAGAAAATTGGCAAATTTAATAGTACATAATTTTCATAAATTAATTAGGAGCTCTTACAAATATGTATGTGCGATAAGGACAGATGGGAGAGGCATCTACTTAGCAAGGTTGGAGTTTTTACCTCGCCTGGTCACCCACAGCATGACATGGGCTGCTGTGATTAGCAGGCGAAAGTACTGGGTGCCGCACTGAACGCACTGAGATGTTGTTAAATACAGGTTCATTGCGCGGTGTTTTCCTGTGATTAGCTGAGGTTTTACTATCATTGCACTCTGCAGTTTCTTAGGTCGCATCTTGTGTAAACTCAGACTCGTTGAGTGGTTTTTTGCTCAAGACAACCGATTGACTATGAATAGCACAACTCATCACCATCCATATTCATTTGCCTACAGATTCAGAATTTGCTTAGCAGCCTACAGTCGGAGGCGTTTGAAATTAAAGCCGTCCAGGTGTCCACTGTAGACGCCTTCCAAGGAGCTGAGAAGGAGATAATTGTTTTGTCGTGTGTAAGAACAAGACAAATCGGGTTCATAGACTCAGAAAAGAGAATGAACGTTGCGCTAACAAGAGCAAAGAGGCATTTGTTGATTGTTGGAAATCTGGCCTGTTTAAGCAAGAACAAACTGTGGGGAAGAGTAATTTGTCACTGCAAAGGTAATATATTCTTTTCATTTCTTTTCAAAATAATGCAGCTCATCTTTTAAAATTATATATACTTTATATAATACATATACGCTACACATACTACATAATATAGTGTGCATGCTGTATGAAATGCAGTATATTCATTATATACAAAAATAGTATATTGCAGGAAAATGCACGTATTTGCAAGCATGCAAATTGCATGTTTGTAGTTTTATCTGCCAACTGTTTTTATACTTGAAGAGTATTTGCTACTCAGTAATGGGACTTCTCTTTCCTCTTTCTGATGGCACAAGATAGCTACACAAAGAGCATGCTGGTGAGGAGAGCTGAAACTCATCACTGCATTTTTAGTCCTTTCCCAGTTTGCTTTTACATAGTAGACCCAGGCAGAAACAAGTTATAGACAAATTCTTCCATATAGCAGTATTTCTGAATAGGTAGTATTTAAATAAAGAAAAATGCATAGTGTTTTTCTGCAACTAAGAGGCTCATTATTTTTGGAAGATGCATTTTGAGCTGCCAGAAAAAAAAGCAATGCTACTAGAGATCAGCTGAGTCTACCAAGTAATTCCTGATTGCTCTGTTTACAGGCCACTGTCTTGTGAATACACCTTTGTTTTATCAGACAACAGAAAGAAATACAGTTTTTGAAAATAAGTTTTTTACATAGGTTCCATATTTGCTATGAAATTTACTGTAATTGCGTTATTTACATACTTGAAAGCTAATCCTGCTTAAAACAAAACCCCTCACGGTACCTCAAAGCATTAGTTAAATTTCATCATAAATTTGTCCTTGGTGACTTTCTCTGAACTAGAGAAGTGGAAGATGGGATAGTGTCCAGCTCTGTAAAATACATTCAATAAACTCTGGCTGAATCCAACTCCTCAGCACCTACTGCAGCTCCCTGTGGAGGGGCACATCCCCTTTTGGGGATTCGCAGATACTGCAACGGGAGTGCTCAGTCTCTAAAGCTGCCAGGATAGGTGCCAAAATAGTGATTCTTTTAGTTACTTACTTGGTTGACATCAAAGGAAGCATCTCGTTGAACTCTGAAGAACAATTTGATAGGCTTGGGGAAGGAGATGTTCCCATCACCACAGACTAATTACAAGATGGATGCTGTAAAGCGAGATGTAATTATCTTGTTTCTTGCTGCTTTTAGGATGGGAAAATGGATTACAACACGTGAGCCAGTGTGAGCAGCAGCTAAATGACATTCTTAAGTGTTATTTGGAGAAACAGAAGGAAGAGGAACAGAGTAAGAAAAGGGAAAAATAAAATGTGCACATACTTCATGAAGAAAATATTAATTGCGTGTCTATAAAAATTATCAGAATGATTGCAAATCTAATATTTATATTTAATGTGGGAATTTTTTGGTTGTATCTCAGTGCATTGGTACTAATGTTTTGACCCCTTGTTTGTATGACTAAAAATGAATAAAGTAACTTTATTTGCTTGATAACTGAAATCCCTTTTTGTGCTTACAAAGCACCTCATTGTATTAGTGTTTTATTATTCTTCAGATTGGCTATACACATAACATCATATTTTAGAACAATTCTGCTATCTTGCATATTTGCAAATCTGTGAAATCTAGGAAGGAGCATAACTAAAACAATTAAAAGGAAAAATAAAACAGAGTCATTAGGCATTACATGTCCTTGGTCTGTTAAATCTTTGGATGTCAGCAGAATGAAGCACAAATGGATTGACCTGTATTTAGATTTTTTTACAGGTTGTAGGATAAGATCACTCAGCTGTGTTTCAAAACTACAAAAAAAGCTGAATGATTTTGTTTTGGAAATAAGTGCTTGTTGTGTCAGAGCCTCTGACAAGGAAGAAAGTTCATCGTTTTTACCACAGCAAAAGTTTGTCCGTAGGCTGTGTCAAAGGTGTATAAAGGAGGCTCATTCATTTAATGTATGAACGGTGGGGAGAAGAGGGCCAAGCGTAGACATTGTAAAATTTCAAGATGCTGCCATGCTGTTAAGCCTCTTCCAGAGAAGACTCTGAGGCACTCAAGAGGTGCCACAGAACAGGCATCCCAGTGGCACTGAACTTATTCCAAGTCATCTTCCACGTCCTTTTTATGCTGCTTCGAAATGCATCACCTCGTGACAAGCTCGTTGCCTTCAGTGATGCAGTTGTCCCTGGAAAGAAACTGCAAGTGTGGGAAATGCTGAATGTCAGAAGATGTACGGCACGTGAGCTGATGGTGGCATGGGGTAGCCCAGGATGACCTAAGGAGAGGGGATAAGGAGGAAAGAGGGAAAGCTTATATTAAGGAAGCTAGTTGAGGTCATTGCTACATAAGGAAATGTGTGTGGGTTGAGAGAGGGTCAGTCAGTGGACTGGAGCTGGTGAGGGGTCTGCAG
>VWYH01007618.1:50838-62026 GCA_013399365.1 Pampusana beccarii | reverse complement strand
TGTTTGTTTGTTTATTTTACTCCTAGCCTGCAAGACCTGGACAGTCTCCTTCACCACTTCTCAAGCACTGTGCTTCTGTTCTTGAAACTGTGGTAAAAACTGTGCCTGGTCTTCAACAAGCCATCTTTTTAATTGCAAAAGTGAAATACTTGTCAGGTAATAGTTATGTGAATGGTTAGCTATCCACCTCTTTAGTTTCTTTAATATTAGAAATAATTTCACATTTTTAAGTCATAATGACTATTTTTATTTCTCTGCAGAACGCTGCATTACAGCTAAGTGAAGAATATTTGCACTGCCTTTTCTGTAATTTGTATGAGCATATCTTAATTAGACACATATATATGGTATTTTTAAAAATTATTGCTTCCAAAACCAGTCACTTATTGAATGATGGAACAATGGGAAAATATCTTCCTTTTGACCTGGTTTTTGTTTTGTTTAATAGCCATATAATACTTTGAATGTAAGTTTATTCACTAAGTGCTCACATTTATTTTAAAAACCCCAAATTATAAAATTGGTGAATAATTAGTAAAAGCTCTGTACTTAACATCTGTATTTCATATCAACTATTTTTTTACTTTCCCTGTTTTAACTTCCTAGGGGATATTGAAGCTGCCCATAGTAATCTACATTACTGTCTTGAAAGGAATCCTTCTTATGCAGATGCACACTTACTGATGGCCCAGGTCTATTTGGCTCAAAACAATACTAAGCTGTGTTCTCAGTCCTTGGAACTTTGTCTGAGCTACAATTTCGAGGTGAGCTGGACAAAAGAACGAAACCGTTTTATTTATTCAGTCATCTGAAGTTGGATGTTTTTGTATATACTGACTTTTAAACTGAACTTTTTATGATTCTTCCACTACAAGTTTAAAATCTAAATGTTTATATAAACATTATATCTGCATATTTATCAAAGGAATGACCATAAGAACAAAACTAACATCTTATTACAACATGCTGAAATTGCTTTGAAACACGAAAGAAATGCTTTTTCTCAAGTCCTGACATAAATATTAAAAACATGTTATAAATAGAACTTGTAGTTCCAGACTAACCTTGCAAGTCTTTAAAAGCCAACATAGAGGGACTTGAGGAGTGATCCAATGTTGTTTGTGGACTTTTTGCACAGATGTACAGTTGCTAATGAAGATACGCACAGATGTATGAGGGCATGAGAAGGGGTTTGTAGTTACCTCTTGATAATTCATGCTGCTTTAAGTGGTCTAAGAGTTAAGAAACTAGCCGTATTCTATGCACTTTTCCATTGATGTCACATCTTTCTCCAATTTTTCTGACCTTTCAGGAAGAAATTTGGTAAATTAAGCACTGTACTAGGAAAGTTTCACTGTTTTGCACTGGTCCTCACCAGTTTTATTTCCTGGGGCTAATACCTTGCAGTATGGGATTTTTCATTTGTTGACATCAGTGGAACTTTATGATTAACACTGAGTTGGGAACACTCTACAGAGCACTAATTAGGTCTGAGTTGCACTAGGTCTCTTGACAGAGCTTAGCTGAAAAGTGACAAACTACCATTTCCTTGCAAGTGTGCTCTCATCTTGCTTCCTCTTCCAAGTGATGCAAGAAGGCCGAAGATTAACTGCCTGGATAGGAGACACTGAGGTGCTTACAACCTTGTACACAGTTCCATTGCCATTATTGACATTTCCTTTTCATGTGAAGCGTATTTTAAAGAAGGTGGAGAAATGGCTGGCAGGACTTGTGCCAAATAATTATTGTATACTTGTTTTAATTAATAGCCTAATGAAGTGTGCATACAGCAGTGTGGGATAAACTCAAAATCCTTTAAAATTCAGTCTAGTTTCAAATAATGCTGTGATGAATGTTTCTCTATCCCAAATCTCATGTCATAGTTTTTCTTTTTTAATTAAATCCTACTTAATTGCTAGTTTGCATACACTTTGAAAATTCTAATATTTTCATAAATAAATTACGGATATTGAAACAGGATATATTTGGAAGAAAGAAGGAACCAANAAACTTCTTTCATGGAGTTTGAATGCTGTGCATAAAATAGAATTTCAAAACTCTTTATCTCATTATTTTTTTTAGGTGAGAGAACATCCTGTTTATCATTTAATTAAGGCCCAAACCCAGAAGAAGATGGGAGAATTATCAGAAGCTATTAAGACCTTACAGATGGCAAAGAATTTGCCTGGTATGAGAAAACCTACAGCTTCCTCAAAAAGTAAAGGGAAAATAATTGAAATTGATGCAAGTGACCGTGTGTCCGTCTTCCTGGAGTTAGCAGAAGCTCATCGTTTGAATGGAGAACTGGTAAGATGGCAAACTTGTTAAGATGTAATACACTAATGCACACCTGAAAACAATTTCACAGAAAGTGTCTATTCTCATTAGTTCAGAACAGAAAACCATTACCTCTTTCACCAAGAGGACTGGCTTGCTAAAATGTCCAAGATGGTAATATCTGACTTGACAGCTTGTACCTTAAGTTGTACAGAGAGAAAAACCTACTTGCAGGTGCTCAATTTGGAGTCTACAAAACACCTTTTAGTTTTGGGGAGGAGATACTGTTGGTGTTCATTTGTTGACATGTAGATTCCTGTTTTGCTGACAGAATGCTATTAGAAATATTTTTGGATTGTGTCCTTATCCTTGTGTAGCAGCATCCTAGCTATCAGCTCTATCTTTAATAAACAGCAGGATGCTACATACATATAAGAATATAAGAGAAGCCACACAATTGTGTAGTTGGAGGCGACCTCTGGAGGTCATCCTGCTCAAAGCCGGACCTGTGAGAGCAAGGTGCTGAAGGCATTGTCCGTTTGAATTTTGAGCATCTCTTTGTATATACAACAAAATGTTGTTTTCTTTACTAAAACTTTTTCTGGTAGTTCATATCATGTAAATTTTATTTACAAAATCAAGAGGAAAAAGCATTTTAAAACTTTTAGCAAAATAAATGGATGCTATGGTTTGGGGTTTTTGGTGGTGGTTTTTTTGGTTGGTTTGTGTAATGCCCCCAGAAATTCATTTTCTCATGATGTCTTTATATTTGACTGTTCAATGACAGTTCTGTTGGTTTTGTTATTTGCAGCATGAAGCTGCTATAATACTGCAAGAGGCCATTAATGAATTTTCTGGAACTCCTGAGGAACTAAGGGTCGTGATTGCAAATGCAGATCTGGCAATTTCTCAAGCAGATGTTGAACAAGCCTTGACTATGCTTCGACATATTACACCTGAACAACCTTACTTTGTACAAGCTAAAGAAAAAATGGCAGATATTTATCTTCAGTACAGGAAAGATAAGAAGCTATATGCTGGCTGCTATAGGTAAAAGTTTGTGGGGTGGGAGATGGTGTATTTTTCTAGATTTTTAATCTAGAGCGCATTAATGGTGATCGCATTTTCCCCTTCCTAATACAATAAATCAGAAATATTTAGTGACATGATGAATTCATTTGAGTAAGTGTTGTGACATTTAAAACAGAAGTTGGAAGTCCTGTTTTGGAAAGATATCTCAGATTTTTTTGTTTTATTTTTGCCCCATTTGTTGTTGTTTAGATAACCAGTATTGACATGTTAGATACTGAGCAAAGGTCTGTCTTCTCTTTCCAGAGACCTAGTAGAAAAACTGCCAAGTGCTCATACTTTACTTCTTCTTGGTGATGCATACATGAATATTCAAGAGGTAAGTGCTTGCTAGAGGTGAAAGGAATGATTGAGTCATTTGTTGACTTTGGCAAGTTGAGACAATGTAGCATGCTGACTCTTACTGAGGACTAGTTGGCAAACAGAAACTTTAGGATGTAACCCCCCTCCTCCGCTTTCTTGGTACAATGTAACTATTCTAAGTTCAAAGCAATTCATTTATTCTGATAACTGATGGGGTGGAAGCGAAGGAGTGAATTTTGTCTAGAAGTACACTGAGCCGCAGGACTCACAAAAATCTAAAGTGAGAGCTCAATTAAATTCAGAAAGAAGTTGGAGATGTTTAGAAAGGTTCTGAAGCTTAGAATAATTCTAGGTAGCAGTTCTCGTGTTGAAAGTGGTTTTTAAAAAATGTAAATTATTGAATTCCTATACATTTTTATGTGCTTTGCTTTTTTGAGGAAATGGAAGTGTTATTCAGTATTTGTAGAAGACAATGTAGTCAGGTGGACATAGGAATTTAAATGATATACACTTAAATTAATATTCTGAAAGGATAGTTTGGGTTAGGATATGTAACTAATAGTTTAGGTTACTAGCTTGGGGATCTGTAGGTTATGAATGGTTGTTTACTTATTAATGTGGGTGTGTAGTTTTCTCCTTAATCAAGAATTATAAAGCAAAAGGGAATTTGTTAGATCTGCTATAATACGGCTAGAGGAGAGAACTGGATTGTCACCCAAGACAGTAATAAATTTGTTAGATAGTGAAAATATTAGTAGAGAAATTTCAGTGGAAAGAGAATCAGGTTAGTTCAAACTTATTTGTTTGCCAAGTTCTCTCCACATTCCATTTTAGCATGGAAATGTAAATTTGCTTTACACTTCCTGCAGTTTCATAGTGACCATTCTTCCCTCAGAAATATTGCTGTTTATGAACCAGCAGTACTTGGTAGTCATTCCTGGAGGTTTTACCAGGTTTTGTTTTCTTCATACACATTTTCTCTTAATCCTGCACTGCTGTGTTTTTATCTTTTACTGTTGAAGCCTGATGAAGCCATAGAAGTCTATGAGCAGGCCTTGAAGAAAGACCCAAAGGATCCAGCTTTAGCAAGTAAAATTGGAAAAGCCCTAATCAAAACGCATAACTATTCAAAGGTATTCTATAAATACTGTATTAGGTTAAGAAAGTGTTGTGTCCATTATTGTCAACATCAGGCTTTGCCTGATTTTGTTTTCAGGTTGGGTAGAAGAAGCATTTCACTTTAAAGTGCTAAACAGACTTAATATCCAGAAATTACGTTTGTAGATCCTCTTCAAAATATCTGGTCAGTCAACTCTGTGGCCCTGCCACAAGCATATTTAAGCATGTTCTATTTTAAAACAATAAAAGTTAATAAAAATATTTCAAATTCATTTTGGAAACTTAACTTTTCAACATAATTCCAGCTCTCATTTTTCCCTTGGCTTAAAGACATAACATCTTGTTTCAAGACTAATTAAGTTGTTATTTTCAAGTGGGTTTTATGAACTTATGCAATAATAATAATTGATCCAGAACATTGTTTTTTTTTTCTTGAGTAAATATTTGACATTTTAATTGATATGATTTTCAGTTTTCACGTTTAAAAGTGCAAAGAGGGAAGACTCCTTTTTATTAGATGATGCTTAGCTGGTATTTTTAAACATCTTTTGTCTTCAGGTTTTGCAGGTAGACTTTGGAAAAATATTTGTCCTTTGTATACAATAGAGCGGGACTGGAATTATACAACTTCAGCACCTAATGAAAATGTAGTTTAATTGGCAGTGATTCTGTCAAAGATAAAATGTAATAATGTGATTAGGCTATGTAAACGCATGTTTATCAAAATGTGGGCTCTAGCTTTAATTTGACTTGGAAGCCTGAATTTGCAACTAAGTAACATCTCTTTAATACAGTATTTCTTAGAAATGACTTGGTTACAAGGAAAGAGAAGAAGGTAGAGAAAACTCTACGCAGCATGTCGTTAAATACCTGAGTAGTAAGGTGGTTGTCTTTAAGATTTGTCTTCAATACGCAGATTTTTTTGTTTGTTTCTTCCTTTTAGGCAATCAGTTACTATGAAACTGCATTGAGAAGCGGACAACAGAATTTTCTTTGCTATGATTTGGCTGAGCTTTTAATGAAACTGAAGCAGTATGAAAAGGCAGCAAAAGTACTTCAGCAAGCTTTAGATCATAAGCCTGGTAGGAATATTATTAATTTACAGCAGAACATACAATTTCTACTGTTGCTTGTCTTTTCTGCATGGTTCTAAGGAATAAATAAGTTCCATATGAACTTCTTTTGAACAGTAAAAATCAGGAGACAAGTGATAAATGAGAAATGCACTCTAAAATAAACTCAACTTATATTTAAAAGTGCTTTTGCCAGGACTTTTAAACTTGGAACATCTGTGATAGATGAAATCAGTAAATACAATAGCAGAGCTCTGCACACACATATTTTTTTTGTTCTGTGGTTAGCAAATGTTCTGTTTCTGAACTGAACAAGTATAGATGAGTCATTCCTGCTGTGAGGGAATGGTGGTTTAGCTGGTGAATTCTACCCAGTGTCCTCAGAGCAAAGAGACTGAACTGGTTGAAGACCTCTCTTAGGACCCTCTTATATGTTATAGGAATATGCACTTACAAAGCTAAACCTTGTAGATTTTTTTTTCCTTGTTTTTGTTAAAAGCCAATTAAGAAGTTTTAAGGTGTTTAGTCTGAGCTATTGAGCTATACTCTTAAGGAATCTTTTTGCAACGGTTTAATCATATTTGTTAACTTTTGTGGCTATCTGAATATAGAAACAGTATTATCAAGTCTTATTACTAGTCACTTCTGTAAGTTTTTCTTCTGTTGCTATTTTACTGGTCTTTCATATTGTCTGTGGGAGTTTTGGTTTTCTGTCTTATTTACTGAAAAAATCCTCCAGTTTAATGTTCCATTCATGTCTCAGTTAAGCCTTGGAGGGTCTGGCTAATGTAACAGTCACACTCAAGACAAGATCTTCTAGTGTGGAAAGATAAATAAGTAGTAAATACAATTTGCTCCATGTACTTTAAAATCTTCCATCTTAAAATGAAGCAAAAAGTACATAACCCAGTATCCCTTTTGTACGTATTTGATACACAAGCATTCTCTACATGAAAAGAAAAAGTTTCTCATTGGCTGATTAGGAAGATTATTGAACAGTTTATATTTTTTTAAGAAATGCTAAAATATCCTTCATTTGTGGAAGAAAAATGAAATTTAGGAAAGGTACTAGAGGGAATGATCTTACATGGTTGGCTATATGGCCTAATTGCTGATTTACAATAGCTTGTCACAATTACAGCCGTTTGAAGACAGTGTGCTAATAGAGCATAGCTCAACATACTTTTATTTTTCTAATTTTCATAAAGATAAAACATGAATTTTAGTGACATGTATGTTTTTAATGTGGAACTGTGTTCAACATACCACTTTGTCAATAGATCAAAATCAACACAAGCCAGGGAGAACTTGTATTCTTCAAATATTTTATGCATATGTATTTTAACCATTATTCAAAAGGGGCTTGCTGCTTTTCGAGTAGATACTGCCATATTTAATTAAAGAAACTTTTCGTGTCTGTTCCAGACTAGCAAAAGAAAGGTAGTTTAAGGTCTGACTAGAAATTTCATCAAAAAATCTTATGCTTTTTAGGTATACAGTAGCACTCATGGAATCAATATGGACATTTTTCATTGCCTTTGAGGTGGATTTAGACAAGAAATGTCAGGAGGGGCTTTATTTCCCATCCACTTAAATCAAAAGCTTTTCTCTCACATTTTTGAGAATGCAAATAGACTAGACAGTGTTTTGATGTTCTTTTGGGGGCTCAAAAGCAGCTTGATAGAGCTGCTCAGTTATACCTTTCCATTTTCATTGAGGCAAATTTAGGTGCTCTTGAGGATTTTGAGTATCCTTGGGGAATCGAGTGAAGCTTGTTGGTGTTACTGGGTCTTTAGAATGGTCACTGGTTCATTTTTAGCTCAAATTAACTGGGGACAGTATTGAACTCTCAGTCTGAGGGACCTGAGTTAGAATCCTTGCTCCAGTGGGAGAAAACCCAGGTAACTCAGTCAAGAGAATACCTGATTCTTTTCCCTTTTGAGGAAAGCATTTTTTACTCCATTTATTGTCACCCTACCTTAAGCAGCGACAATCTTTCAAAGTCTTTCGCCTTAAATTTCACTCTGTTTGTAGGTTGTAAGGTTTGCTCTGCCCACCAAAAACATAATGAGTCAAATCACTGTGCTAAATACATAAGATCGAGATGTGAACTTTTCACATCAGCTCTTCGTGGAGCACGTAGAAAGCTTCACCTTTCGGCTTTAGCAGGATCAGTTCTTACAAGAATCATGTTTGTTTAATGTAATTCTTACAGTTAATGAATTGTCTTCTCTGATGGAAGATGCACGTTACCAGGTGCTTCTGGCAAAAATTTACAGCAAAATGAAGAAGATTGATGAAGCTGTTGTTTCACTGCAACAGGTAAAGGGGAAAACAAAGAACTTCATGAAAGCTTGCCACGTCCTCACTTTTATCCCTGGTTTCACTTTTAATCAAGATTCTAACCTTAATGTTTTTGTGAATGAGGAAAATGCATACATGGTAGGGATAAAGCACCGGTGACTGGTGCAAAAGGTAAAGAGCATAAGTAATTAGAAAGGCTAAACTTTTTGTGAGCGGTGGTATCTGAATTTTAGATCAAAATTCAGGCTTTTACTGGAAGCCTGCATTCATACATGCCTTCATTTGTGTATGGAGCTTGTTTGTATCACCCTTTTCTTAAAGTACACTAGGGGTAAACTGGATCCTTCCTCAGCTTTTTGCTTTATTGTCCTGTTCCTTGTGTTTCACGAAATAACGTATGTGTGATTATGTCAAAATTATGTTCTATAAAGTGTAGATTATATTGGATTATATATTGGATTGTCATGCAGTTGTCATAAGGAGTGTGTTAGAAAAAGTGTACTGGGTTTCCATCTTCTTGAAAGTGTTGAACATTAGGTTGTTTTTCAGCATGTTTTTAATGTGAATTTTGGGGAAGCAAGGGCAGCTTGAGACAGGTTGTTGAGGGGGAGATATTGGGGATTATTTTGTTTTGCTTCGTGTTGTTGGTGTTTTTTATAGTTGAGACATTTTTCCTGCTTTTTTATTATTTAGGGGTTTTAATCTATAAAATACATAGTGAGGTTATAGAACCTTTTAAAAATGTAATTGCATTACTTTAAAGTACATAATATAAAATTCACGCCTTAGCAAATTTTTGACTGTTCACTCCTTTCCCCACATTAGGCTCGGGAATTACAAGCCAGAGTGCTTAAACGGGCTCAAATAGAACAGCTGGACGCAGTTCCTGCACAGAAACAGTTAGCAGCTGAAATTTGTGCTGAGATTGCAAAACATTCTACAGCCCAGCGAAACTATGAAATAGCAATTAAATTTTACAAAGAAGCTCTTGTACACTGTGAAACTGATAACAAGGTCAGTTCTCCCTCTGAGTATTTTACAGTGTTTTTCCATTCAGTTTTGATATCCAGCAATGTATTTTGCTAATTATCCACAGTGTGAAAGTGTATTTGCAATTATTTCTGCTTTATGATATGGACAGAACCTTGAACTTTCTCCCCTTCGTTGCTTATCATGATAAAATATTTGTATGTACTGCTAATTTCTGTCTCTTACACAAACTGCTGATTTAAGTGGTGGTCTGCACGTGCTCTGAGTTGGCCCTTAGATTCTATAGTCAGCCTGTCTTCACGTACCAGTTGAGGATGTGGTAAGGTATGATATGGTAATAATGGAGTTTGTTTCAGTCTTGCTTGTTGCTTGTCTTCTGGAATGAAGACCCAGTGATTTCAGTCAGTTCGGACAATTTCTGTCTCTTCTGTATCTGTTTTAGCAGTTTCATACTTTTATTTGGACTTGGTAGGATTCTGAATTTAGTCACAAAGCGTTGCTGTTGTTGAGCAGTGGTTATTGTGCTGCTTCTCTCTTCCCTGCACTGCCTCTTTCTCACGAGTCTGCCTCTTGATAAATGCCGGTAAATTTGAGCTTAGTTTTATCCCTCTCTTCCTCCTTTCACAGTCCCAGGTTTTAGAGATAAGAGAGGGAAAAGCAAAAGGCTAGGGAATTAATAATGAGCACTAAAATTAAGTGTCAGCCTTAGTGGGTTTTTCAGATTAAATTTTTTTTTTTTTTTCACATTTCCATTATTTTCTAGCATAAGTGTATTGCATATTTAGGTGTATGTGAAGGCTTCTTATTTTGCTGCTTCTTATTGCACAACTATCAGATTCACTAGCTGCTAAATTATCAGCATATCACTCAGTTTTAATACTTGAACTGATGTGTTGTGATTTCAAGAAGGTTCTTCCTAAAGCTACAACTTCAGCATCTTTGAGACAAGCTTTCCTCAAGGCATCTTGTAAGAATGATGGAGAAGAAAAATAAATTGGGAGAGGAATAAAAACATCCTTAAAATCTTAAAAGAAGGGTAACTTCCCCATTCTACCATTAAAAGTGGGGGAGAGTGCCTGTCATAGTTCAGGTACAGTGATGGCTTTTGTGCTGTGCCGTCACAGTAATTCAGTATCAAAGCCTTAATCTTTTTTTTTTTTTTCTTTCACATCAATACTGAAATACCAGCGTGGCATTTCCCTTCAATTCTGGCTAAAATCATACTACTGAGGTATTCCCTGTGTTATAAGATATGCTGTGCAGTGATGTTTGTACTGAGTATCTCTGTGAGATGCACTTACTCGAGATTTTTGCTTTAATCCTACTTTGCTAGCAGCACAGAATACGTTTACATCTTAGACAATCTAAGAGTGAATTTATGAGTCAGAATTTGTTCCCTGCTTAGAGTACTGAAAGCAAAATACCTCTGGTTACCCACAACTAGTATTAAATGAGTTACCTCACGCCTATAATTTCAGTAGATTTGAACTTATTTTCTTCCCTTCCTTTGTGAAAACATTGCTACGAGGTCATCTTTGCCAAGTCTTGGGAAATGGGAGAGGTGCCTGAGGACTGGAGGAAAGCAAATGTCACTCCAGTTTTCGAAAAGGGCAAGAAGGAGGACCCGGGTCACTGTAGACCAGTCAGCCTCACCTCCATCCCTGGGAAACTGATGGAACACCTTATCCTTGGTGACATCTCAAGGCATATCAAGGATAAGAGGGTCATTAGGGGCAGTCAACATGGCTTCACCTAGGGGAAGTCGTGCTTGACCAAGCCTTTTATGAGGAAATAACGAGGTGGATGGATGATGGCAGAGTGGTGGATGTGGTCTACCTTGACTTCAGTAAAGCATTTGACACAGTCTCCCACAGCATCCTCACAGCTAAACTGAGGAAGTGTGGACTGGACGATCGGGTAGCGAGGTGGGCTGTGAACTGGCTGAAGGAAAGAAGCCAGAGAGTCATAGTCAATGGGGCAGAGGCCAGTTGCAGGCCTGTATCTGGTGGAGTGCCTCAAGGGTCAGTACTGGG
>VWYH01007618.1:0-50360 GCA_013399365.1 Pampusana beccarii | reverse complement strand
GAACACAAGAGGTTCCACTTAAATTTGAGAAGAAACTTCTTTGGGGTGAGGGTGCCAGAACACTGGAACAGGCTGCCCAGGGAGGTTGTGGAGTCTCCTTCTCTGGAGACATTCAAAACCCGCCTGGACACCTTCCTGTGTAACCTCATCTGGGTGTCCTGCTCCGGCGGGGAGATTGGACTGGATGATCTTTTGAGGTCCCTTCTAATCCCTGACATTCTGTGATTCTGTGAATTGAATTATTTTAGTTTATGAAATACAGACTTGAGCTGTTAAACACCCATCTGTTTCTCAATGTCTTCACAGAGTTTACTTTCCTTAAAATTACATACGGAAGTACTGGAAATTCCTTTGAAGCTACCTGTACCTTGTTTTATCAGAACAAAATTTCCTGTAATCTAGGCAAAGTAACCCAAACCAGATTTTAAACGTTGCATTAAAGAAATTATTTAGCTAAACAAAAGAAATTACAGTCAATGTTGTAAGGGTTTTGTGTTGTGTTGTTTTGTTTTACATAGTTAAATCTGATGGGTAGTGCCCCACCTTATTTTTCTGACCAGGTAAGAGGCAATGCATTTTCCAGATGCAGACTTGAAGCAAGATCACAGACTGCATCAAGCACATTTCACAGTATCATGTTTTTTTTGGGTTGGAGCTGAAGACCACTTTGGGTCACTGGTATCTAAGTCAAGAAGTCCGGTTTAACTGGCATTCTTCTTTGCCTTGCTCCAGGCAGGAGGTGTTCCATGACTAGCAGGCTGCTTTTTCATCTTCCACTGTGTTACACATGTAAGAACAGTGGCTTGAAGAAAACTTTCATAATTAAAGTTCTTACATGCCTGCTATCTCCGCTTCATTTCAATGCTTACCCACCTGCCTTTCTGTTTCAGAAATATTTAGTATATGCTTGAATATGTAAATAATAAGAAAACAGTTTTTAAATATTATGCAAATAGCCTTCATGTCCTGAACAGGGCGCTTGAAACTCTGTTTTGATTCAGAAGTGCCTTTCGCAAGTGTAACCTGAGAGAGACTTGTGATGCAATTATAAATGCCTCCCTTTCAAAAACAAAATCAAAACACCATTTAAAACTAAACAGGAGTGACATTGCTTACTGTTTGTCTGTTGCTAATTTTACTTTGTGATTGGCTTGTTTTCTTCAATGGGAACTTGATCAAATCTGTGGTAACCATTCTGTTTATAAACTTTTCTGTGGCATTTAAATCAGCATGTGCTGTGCTGGGACTTCAGCCTTAAGGATGCATGCTTATGTACATTTCACTTTAATATTTATTCTGTGATTGCTTCTCAGCAATGGATCCACCCAGAGTCTTAATGTGGTAGGTTTGGAAATGAAAATAAGAAAACTGTTTCTTCTGGAATTTGCTTATACTCGAAAACTAATTGGTGCATGTTAATGAGGTATTTACTTCTGTCGATGAATTTAAAACTACTTGCATTTACTTTTTTTTTTTTTTTTTTGGAAGAAAACTATTCTTACCAAAATATTGTAGTCTTCAGAGCAGTGCTGAGTGGCTCTGTTTTCAATGTACCTTAAGAATAAGCCTCTGAAGAAAAGTTTTATCTGTTTTAAAGGTGGGGGAATAGAAATGAATTAAATTACTTAACCAAGAGCCCATAGGAAACAGCAGAGAAAGCTCTCTCCTTAGGAAAGAAATAAATTTTCCCTGAGGCTCTGAAATTTCAGATTGATAATACTTGTAGAACTGAACCAGCTTTCTTCGTCTTTGATTATGTATATTTTAATCTACAGGCGATGTTGGAACTTGCACGTTTATATCTTGCACAAGATGATACTGATGCCTGTCAACATCAGTGTTCCTTACTACTGAAGAATGACCAAGATAATGAAGCAGCAACGATGGTATGTGCTATTATACCCATCCTGTATCACAAGTTTTTTGAGGTTTGTGTGTGTGCAATGCAATGGATCAATAAAATACTACTTTTAAGAGAGCCTTCAGCTTCTGATTTCAAATATATGTGAAAAATACAGTACAACGAAGTGCAACGAAATGTTTTTCTGTTTATGTTGGATAATGATTCAATATGAAGTTTCTAGCAATCATAGCCTTCATTCTACCTTAGTGCAAAAACGTGTCTTTAAAAGTACTAGTAGAGGAAAAAGTAGTACTTGTAAAATGGATTAAAGCATGGCTTAATGCATTTTCTATTAACAATTCACTAATGCTCAGGGAAGAAGTTATTTTTCACAGTAATATTAAGGCAACTGTCAACTTTCAGAAGAAAAGAACTGTGTACACAGTATACAGATTCTCTGTATACTTCCTGGCTTAAAAGACAGTTCAGTAGACTGAGCAGCTTTCACTTTAACATATTAGGAGCAAAATGATTTTAAGATGGGAATGATTTATTTTCTCACAGCAGTCTAACATCTGGAATTTATCCTAGTATTGTGAAAGGACAGGGGTAATAGCACTCTTAATGTATGTTATTAAATCTGTTCTTTATCAGCTACCTCTCAGTGGAGAGAAGCTGAAATGAAATAATTTGTTTTATTTCCGTGGCTGAGGTGGGCTGTGATGTTTCCTCCTAACTTTAAACTAAATTTGCTTTTCTGTATGTTTAATCTGCATTTATTGGAAATAAAATTAGGAGTAAAGGTATACAAGGAAAACCAGAATATTTGAGAAGTACATTGAAGTGTTTTATGCTCCTTTAATTTCTACATTAAGTGAAAAATTGAGATACGAGCCTGTACCTGCTCATTATTATCCTGTCTGTATATAGACAGTGTTTCTTTTCCAGGGAGTAGTGAAAAAAACCAGCACAATTGACAACTTGTGCAATTCCTGCAGAACTCTAAAGCCGTAGTCTCTGCTTCTTGCTTTGAAGAACTGGAATTAATTATAAACTGCAATCTATAATATTTTATTTTGTTTTCTCTAAATTGGTCAATATTGTAGATGATGGCTGATCTAATGTTCAGGAAGCAAGATTATGAACATGCTGTCTTTCATTTCCAGCAACTCTTAGAACGCAAGCCAGGTGAATATTCAGCAGTGATATTTTTAATTCTGTATGATACATAGTTCTAATGAGATAGAGGAATAAATATCTAAAAAATACTTTGTATGATTAAAAAGAAATGTGCTATTTAGAATGCAGTGGATGCTAAAACCAAAGACCATTACTGTATATAAAAGTGTGAAGTGATGGTAGGGGAAGGTGGGAAAATTATTTATCATAGATACAGTAATTTGCTGCAGTGTAATGTGCATCGTGTACCTCAAGCCAAATATAGCTGGGGTGTTATTTACTTGTAACTGTAAAGCAATTTCTCTTGTGTTTAAGGTATCAAGTGCATGAACACAAAGTAGCATTTTAGTTCAATATAGATAAAGGAAACTTGTGTCAGACAGGAATAAGTTGCTTTTAATAATCTGCAAATTACAACCAGAGAAAGAGAGAAAGGTACTAAAATCTGTTAAAATAGTACTATAATAACTATAAAATTTTCCAGTGGGCCTTGTGCAAGAAGTTGTGAGAGTACAGCAAATACTTTTGTCTGAGTGCTTTGGAAAGTGAAGTACAATTATATTTCCCTTCATACAGTTTTTTTAATAAGTATTGCAAATATCACTCGACATCTTCATTTTTGTATCTGTGTTTACTATGTAATATGCCTTATGTATTACACCATATATTATTTTTGTGTGTGAAAACCACAAGGTGCGGGCTCTTAATTTCTTAAGAAATTAATACAGCAAATAACTAGAATTACAGTGTCCTAATTATTTGTGTATTTAGATAACTATGCAACCCTCTCACGATTAATTGATCTGTTAAGAAGAGCTGGGAAACTAGAAGAAGTCCCAAGATTTCTTTTAATGGCTGAAAAGCATTCTTCCAGAACAAAGCTTGAACCAGGATTTCACTACTGCAAAGGACTGTATCTTTGGTACTTGCAACTATAATTAAGATAAGGTTTATTTGATTGTGTGGTACATATTTAAATTAACTTTCTTGTAATCCATTATCATTCAAAGGTGCTACGTATAATGTGATATGTAATATAGCACTGATTTCCTAATTAGTTGAGGTGCTAGGATTTTAGGAAAGGTCTCCTTTTCTCTCCTGGAATACTTTCCAATGAGCTTCTCTTTAAAGTGAAGCTATTTTGTCTGTCTCACATACATCTTTCATATTTCCTGCTGTTAAAATGGATATTCTTACTGGTTTGATAATATAATATTAGTTTCAAATTTTAAAATTTATCAGGCTGTTTTTACTCTGCAAAAACAGGTTCCTTGCAACAGTATGCATGCTGTTCAAACTTTGCATTATCAGCATCTGCAAGTGTGTCATCTGTTTTTAAATACTTGGGTTTCTTTTTGGGATCTGGGACAGGAAATTTTACTTGCCCAGCTTTAAACATTTTAATTATCTGTTTAGGTATACAGGTGAACCGAATGATGCACTCCGGCATTTTAATAAAGCCCGAAAGGACAGTGACTGGGGACAGAATGCAGTCTACAACATGATTGAAATTTGTTTGAACCCAGATAATGAAACCATGGGTGGTGAAGTCTTTGAAAATCTGGATGCTGACATAGGGTAAGTGAATGAAATAAATATTGTGTGGGTTCTTCTGTCATCCCCTTCCTCTGCTGCCCCTTGATAGTGTGCGTTAACTTAAATGGCTAGGACTTTGAGCCCGTCTAATGCTTTGAATATTCTACTTACTATATTGTGAGAGACCATCCTAGACTGTAATAGGTCAGTCTCAAGCAGAAAATATAGAAGATTTTATCTGGAATCCTGGTCACTTGCAGTGTTAAAAATAGCTTGTTAGGTTGGAACTACTGTTGTTACAGAAGAGAATGAATGTAGAATGCCTATATAGCAGAGCCAAAATGACATGTCTTTAGCATGAAATTGGTACTAACTTATAATTAATTTGGTGTATATTAAAAAAATAAGCTTTTACAAACACTTTCTTTCTGATAACAGTAATTCAAAAGAGAAGCAGCAGTCTGTGCAGTTGGCTGTAAAAACAGCAGAAAATCTTCTGAAGGAACTCAAGCCTCAGACCATTCAGGGTCACATTCAACTACGAATCATGGAAAATTATTGTCTCATGGCAACCAAACAAAAATCAAGTGTTGAACGAGCATTGAACACTTTCACTGAAATAGTAGTGGCTGAGGTTAGTAACCTGTCTCATTTCCTCAGTATTCTCCTTCACACCGACTACATTTTTTAACTAGTCGCACAGTTACATTCAGGAATAGTGGCTGAAATAACATGCTGAAATAACACCACCTTCTAGAAGTTTTCAGTTGGATTGCAAATTTGTAACTCTAAATGCTAACATTGCCAATTACTTCAATGCGAATAGACTATTTGGTTTGAGTTGCTGGGTTTGCTTTTTAATTCCCAGTCTTGCCAGCAGCGTGTCTGGTGATAAAAGTCTACCCAGTACCTTCACTCTGTAAGCAAAAACAAATATAAGCTGCCTTCGTGTACTTCATGGCAATTTCATGGAACTTGGATTCCAGGGAAAGATTATCCATCTGCTTAAAATTTATCCTTATGATGGAAATCTTCATTATTTTATAGCTACTTTTAGTCAGTAACTTTAGCATTAAGAAGAGACATTTTTGTTACCAGCACCTTTCAACAGATTTTATTTAAGCATGCATAGACACGTTTAGACCATCAGAATGCCAAGAAATATTTCAGTTACTAATACCATTAACTGTGTGCTACACTGCTCCTTGGCTGCGTTGAGTACACTGCTGCTCATCTTGTGTGTAAGGCAGTTTAGAGGATCACAAACAAGGTCTCCCGCTGTCTCCAGTACTGGCTTCCCAGTCCTGCTCAGAATTGCATCTGAGGTCCTGTGAATATTGCATGTTTTTCATCTGGTGACACAGTTCCAGCAGGAAAAATGCTCCAGTCTATCTAGTCTTCTCACTAGGGTCACATAGAATATACAGTGTTAATCTCCTCAAAGGTTATTGGTCCATGCTAGGTGTGACTATTGAGGGAGAGGTTGCATGAGCTGGTCATTATGTGGAAGAAGGGGTTTTGGCGGGGTCTTTTTTTAATGCACTATGGCAAGGCGATTTACTGCACAACCTTACAAAGAGGTGTAGAGGCAGAATACTGATAGTGAGCCAGGAACACTGCAGGGGAGAAAGAAGCTTTTAAGTTATCTGCTGGTAGAACTACTCTCTGCATTTAGCAAGCAGGTTTGGGATATGAGCCCCATTCTTATCTATACTCTTTACTGATAAAGGCAGGATTTTAAAAATCACACTTGCTCCTGTACTTCTTACTGCTTGCTTGAGGCTCTTAGAGAAAGCGGTGGCTTTTAAGAATCCCGTTTGTTAATGTAGCTTTTGTAACTTCCACTGAGTTCAGTTTCTGTCTGAAGTATTTATTTGTGTATCAAAAGGATAGATCTCAGTGGTATCAGAATGTTTCTTGTTGAGTTGAAATACCTGTGGATGCTTTCAGCGTTTCCTGAGCCCGAAGAAAATTGTTTTGACCCCAAACTTGTATTCAGCCTCTTAGTTATTCAACATGGTGTTTATCGTGATTAGTCTTACAAGAATGATCATAGCAATAGATGGAAAACATGTTCTTAATATTCGATATTCTATACTTACTGAGATTTAGCTTTTGATTTAGTTTTCACATACCTGGTTAAAGTCTAATTTTAAAAGACCATTAAAAGCAAAATAAAAAGTACCAAGCAGTCACTATTCTTTTTGCTGCAGAAGGATCATGTACCAGCACTTTTGGGAATGGCCACAGCCTACATGATCTTGAAACAGACTCCACGAGCCAGAAATCAGTTAAAACGGATTTCAAAAATGAACTGGAATCCCATTGATGCAGAGGAGTTTGAAAAGAGTTGGCTTCTGCTTGCAGATATATATATTCAATCTGCAAAATATGATATGGCAGGTGAATTATTAAAACGATGCCTTCGTCAGAACAGGGTGAGTGCGCATTGAAAGTAACCTTAGTAACATTCTTTTTAAATTAATCTAAATGTTTAGTTTTCATCTGAAACATGATTTTTGAAATGTATTTCTTTTTCCAATTGCCTGGTATTTCACTGAAGGAGAAGCAGACCGAAAGAAGCCAGGAAACCGGCAACTTTACACTGGAGGGCAGTAAACAAACCTGTGAATGCTGCTTAGTCATTTGTATTCGTGTTCCATAAAAAGTTATGCAGGTTTTTAGCTGTGGTGACGCTAGAAGCTTAAGGTGTGTATGGAATGTCAGAGAGGCATTTTACGTAGTCTCACAAACCTGTTGAAGATGTAGCCATATAAATTTTGTAGACTTGCTCCATTTATGAAGAGATATTATCTTAATGTCTTAAAATGTGTTTTTAAACATTTATGTTCATAAGCCTGCTACTATACAGGATCTTTTTTTCAATGCTAGTATTGATCTTCTTGTGAAGATACTGTCTGATAGTTTGTCTGGGGACAAGCTCTGATGTTTTTACCTCAGGGTTTCTGAGCAGGCAAATTCTGCTTTGACTATAGGAACAGGCACAAATCCTAGGTCTTGTGCTTACTTTTCAATTTGTCCCTTTTTGCTGTCACATTCCCTTCATTTTCACTTCCCTTCACATGAAGCATATCCAATAGACACCTGTTCTGCAGGTTCAAGATACTGTTTATAGTGCGCAGATTTTTTTTTAGAAAACGACCTGATGCTGTATATTTCGTTTTCTGAATTCACCAGTATGGAAGGTGAAGTTCATTTTTAAGTCATATTTCTGCAATCTCCTTGAGAAGTTAACTTTTTTTGAACTCGTACTCTTTATTTCTAAATATAAAATTAAGAGGCAGCTATAACAGCTCTTGATGTACTTCTGCAGAGATGTCTCTTAAAATAGGATGTACTCAATTTCATTTTTACAGAAAATAAGTTTGAATTTAGTTAAGAAAAAAGTCTCCCTCAAGGTCAGTTACACACTTATCCAGATGGCCAAGAGAAGCTGCAAAATACATCCCACTGGAGGATAAACATTAGTCATCTTCCAAAATAAAACGTATCTTGAAATAGATGGTCTGTTGAGCAGGTGTATACCACAAATGATACTTTTCAGAAATTCCCAAGCAGCTCTGAAAACATAGCCTACATTATCCTACCAAGTAACTTCTTCTAAAAAGTTTGAGACATATGAGGGACTTGGGTAAACAAGCTCTGCTTGATAGGAAGGAGGATGGCAAATTACAAGTCTCCAACTCCAGTTCCTTAACAAAACAGCACGGTAAAAATACTGACTTTCCTCCAACGTGCAAGCAGAGCAGCTAAGCAGGAATTGCACTATGCAAATAGATGCTGAATAGTTTAGATCTTTAGAATATCTTGTTAATTCACAACACAATATTTTGCATGGTATTCTGCAATTTGGAAGATTTGATTAGATTGAGAAAACATTATTGTGATGAATTAGTTTTTAGAATTTTCTTTAGCAGTGAGAATTGAATGATGTGAATCTATATATACAATTTAAGTAAATATGTTGAGTGAAAACTTTATAGAAGTCTCTTGTAATATGGGTTTGTTTTGATTTTAAAAGACTTAGGTTTGCTTAGTAAGATCTCAGTGAGCAGATTGCTTCTATGAAATTAGGATTTCTTACTGATTGCTCTTCTTGATTTTGATCTTTTTGTTTATCACAAATGAGAGGAGGAGTGCATTTTTATCTTCCAAGCATTCCCATACTACTTATCCCAGCATGCTGTGATTTGAAAGTTTTTCATCAGTAGATTTTAGAAACCTAATGGGAAATAGTGAAGATGGAATGTAATTTATATCTCAGAATTTCTTTACTCTGCCTATGTAAACCAGTGCACATTTTTAGAAAAGCTTCAGTTTTCTCTTGAAAATATTGGACCTATTGGCAGCATGATAATATAAGCTGTTCACAGTAAGGCCATATGGTAGTTAGAGTTTTGCTTATTTTTGATTATTTTTTTTTCTGCTTTTTGTATTAAATGTAAGATTTCTGTATGAATTATTGTATCTTTCGTACTGTCTTTCATGGCATTAAACTGATTTATAGGTATGTGTGACATAAGCAAGGCTAATATTTTCATCTAGTGCTTGATAGTTTTTGGATGGTCGTAGCTTGCTGCTTGGAGTTATACAAAATGACATATTTAATGGTTTATGTTTTCTTCAGTATATTTGGGTCTGTCTTCAGCTTGAAATGGAAAATCACAATGTAAAACTGTTTCCGAAAATAAGGCTGTGAAAATACCTTTTTAAGAAAAAGTGGAACAATATTTGTGGAAGATAAAATGATTTCCGGCTGGTCTTGGCATGCGGCTTATGTGGGGCTATTAGTAACTGAGAGGGGTACCTGCAGTGTTCCTGGAAGCTTTAAACATTTTTAAAGGAGTAGTTGTAGTGTCCTCCGTGATGAACTCTGTACTTGACTCAGAGTAACTTAGGAAGTCGCTGTGCAGAATTCCGTATAACTGGTTTGTATTACAGACATGTTAAGTCAAGACTACCTTGTCATCAAAGTTACTACAAACATCACTTACACTTTGCACTTGTACAAATTTGAAGTATTTAAGAAATTAAGCTGATGGTATTATTATATATAAGCTTTCCTAAATAAAATTGTGAATGAATATTTATATTTTGCAGTCATGCTGCAAGGCTTACGAATACATGGGATACATAATGGAAAAGGAACAAGCGTATAAGGATGCAGCAATAAATTATGAGATGGCCTGGAAATACGGAAACCAAACAAATCCGACAATAGGCATGTATATAGAACCTATATGTATGATTTCATGCACTGCAGTAGGAATGGAACAGCTACCCTTTGCTGGAAAGACTGCTTTTAATTTTCTGTAGAGATAGAGTATCACTGGTTTTCTTCACGTAAAACCCACAGATGTACAAAGATGTATTTAACAGTCACTTGGAAAGCCCCCATGGCGAGAGGTGGCAGCTTTATGATTCTTCCGAAGTTTCTGCATACTGTTTTAGTACAAGGTTTGGTCTGAAAGAGTTTTAGTTTGCTCTTTGTGAACAACTTTGTCCTTAAGTACAGTATTAATTTTTAAGAATGTATTTATAGTAATGCAGTATGTACTGTCTATGGTAGAGAACCTTTTATAATACTCGATATATAGCTGATGGTGGCAGATCATTGATTTAATTATTTTGTTTTGATAATCAGACAGATTATCTACTTATCGATATAAGGTTTTATATGCATGTGTAAGGATTTAAAAGATAAATTATTTAAATGTCTTTAACTTTAATAAAGATGCTTAACTGGAAATTTGGGATACAATTCAAGTTCCAATGTGGATAGTTAATTGAAGTGTATGTTAAGCTGTCTCATTTTTAGACTGTTTTGATGTAGGAAAACTTTTATGAAACCTATATATAGGATAAAATGCCTTTTCTTACTCAATACCTAGAGTCTGTCTCTAGGTCCCAAGGCTAGTGGTTTCCACAAATTCTGTTCCAGGTTTGAGCTATACTTGTGGCCCCTCAAAAATATGTACTTTTTGTGATCTCTTTTTAATTTCCTAGTTTGTTATTGCTTTCCTGATATTTTTTCTTCTTTTTTTTTCTTCTCCCCCTTCTCTACCCTCCCCCCANCCCCCCCCCCCCCCCTTTTGTCCTTTGATAATGGAACTGCCTTTAGAGAGGGACAGGGTCACAGTAAGAAACTCTGTGGGGTACCATAGTAATTGAAAGAGGACAACCATGATGTATTCTCTGAAGTAAGACATGCTTGCCAGAATAATGTTTCCCTTTGATTCACATATTAGCTATCAGTGTGTAAAGGACTTTTACTTAGTACTTGAGGTGATTTTCAGTAGAAATTTTGATCTCTACAGGCTTATATGAGAGAATACTAGGAAACAAGTATACTAACTATAGAAACATACAGTGACCAAAATTAATTTGAATATGATATTTTATTATTCAATACAGAAACTGAAATTGTCACTTTTTTCCCCTCTTTTACATACAGGTTACAAGCTGGCTTTCAATTACCTGAAAGGAAAGAGATATATTGATGCAATCGATGTTTGTCATAAGGTAGAATTTGTATATGTACTTAATACTCTGTCTGTGGTAGCAGCATTCTTTTACATAATGATCCTTTTTTTTGTTGAGTTTAAATTTCTAAAATACATGGCTTAATGTCAGAAAGATTCCCTATTTACTAAGTTTGATTAAATTAAATATCCTTTATATAATCTGCTTTATCCTGAGCTCCTTGGCCATTGGGTAAATAAGAGAGAATGTGACTGGCTATCATATGTGACAGCATATTCAAATAGCGGCGCCTTCTTTTGGCCCTGTGGTTGCAACTTGGTAAATCCATAGAGTGTGACTGAAGAAGTTAATCAAATGTTAATATCAGAACGCACTGTTAGAAAGTAACTTCCAGTATTATCTTTGTAGAGTCTGAACATAAATAGAGCAGATGCAGAATAAGAGGAACGGCTACTGTTGCAGAAGCAGAGTGAACATTATGAATTAATAATAATTCTTATTATCAATAATGAAATAAATTATATTTGTTCTTTTGGGTGGCAATAAAGATAACTAGAAAGGACAAATTGAATGGAAGGATAAGAAAGAGCCTGAGGAAGTGAAAACATAAGAGCAGTTTATCATTGCAGAGCAGGTGTACTTAAAACCTCGGAAATGTCTTCCGAGGTCACTGTGCTGGGTGCAGGTGTTTCAAGCCACCCAGAAGCTTTAGCCCTTGACCCCTGGGTCTTTTGCACCAAGCTGACAGGGCAGTGTGTGAGGGAAGCAAGGTGTCTTTGGTAAAGCTGTTCTTGACCTCCGAAGGTGGTGGTCTCTAGCACAGTTAAATATTTATGCATTCTTAAAACAAACCTGTCATATTGCTATTTTAGTTCTGAACGTATAAGCTTAGTGATGTATTCTTTCCTTTTAGACACAGAACTCTTGGGTTGTTTTGTGTTTTGACAGGTCCTTGAAGTGCATCCAAACTATCCGAAGATCAGAAAGGAAATACTCGACAAGGCCCGTGCATCACTAAGAATGTGATTTTTTTTTTTTGTGTGGCTTATGAGACTTGTTTGTTTAATCTGACTTCCGAAACTATGAATTAAATACTGGACTGACAATGACCATACCAACACAAAAGTATTGTGAATAGATTTAATTATACTAGAGATATGGATTATTTTCAGGAAAAATCTGTAGCCCTGAAAAAAATTGTGTTTTAATTTATTTTCCACTCATGCTTTCTATTATCTACCTGTCAGGTTTACATTAAGAGAAATGTATAGCACCTTTAATTTGGAGTGTTTAGTCTTTAAACATTGTATGTGTAGACAGTACAGTCATATGTGCAGAAGTTAGCAGTCACTTTGTTTAATCCATATAAAACACCTTTCTGAGTAAATGGTTTTTATTACGGGGGATCATGATCTTGTCACACATACAAAGTACATCTGTGGATGTTTAAGGGAGCAATGACATCTCATAAATGAATGAGAGGAAGGAGAAGGATCAGGCTTTTTGTCAATGCAGAGTTATTGAAAAAAAAACAAATGCGTAACAAAAACACAGTTACACTGCTGTATTTGGTTTTCAAACAGCACTTGATTTTTTAATGTATTTGACTAGAAAAGTAATACTTTGTCATGAAGAGAGAATTTTTAATACTAGTGATTAACTTTCTTCAATAACCAATTTCAGTTTCCTCAGGCGATTTTAGCTTTCAGTGTTGACATTGTGTAAAGTGACTTTATTTTGATTTTTGGGTTTATTTTTTACAACAGCTGAATGTTAAGACTACAAAAGGGAGCCTGTTTACAATCATATCTAATCTTGCTTATGGATAACTGGGTGCTGTATATTGGGTAGCTTTATAGCCTTGTTTCCTAAATAGATTGATGTGCATCGTTTATGCAGTGATGCTGCCTACTGGTGGTTTCCAGGCTCTGCATTCCAGTAACTTTTGAGCTGTTGGTCAGCTGAACTAAAATTAATAGATGTACCTCAGGACTGTAACACTTCTACAAGTTTTGTATGAATATTAGAATTGAGAAAAGTTCCAAGTAAGTGGCCTCTCCTTCCCTAGGGAACCTTGAAACTTATGCTGTAGCCTTATCCCGTGTGTTTGAGCACTGGCAGTTGGTGGGTCCATAACCATACTGGGCACATTACAGGCTCCCTGGGTTTTGCCTGCAGGTTGTACAGCATGACAGAGCTCTGGGGAAAAAATGATGGTATGGGAGTGGAATGAGAAATATGGAAGGATCTGGAAGATGCCGAGATTGGGGGGAACTATAAGGGAACTGAGCTCCAGGGGCCAGTGCACTATGAATTCTTAAGCCTATGCTGTTTTAGGTTTTTTGTTGTTCCACTGCTAAAACCTTATCAAGGCAGTTTCTAGTAAAACAGGAGTTCTTTGTATGCCGCCCTATTGATACAGGATCTGTGTGGTTTTGCTTCCTTAGTAGCATTGGACTAACATTTAGCTGAAGTTTAAAATAAAAATAGGTGGCTTTATATCAATACATGTGAGATGTTTTCAAAAAAGGAAAGACTAATCTACATTAATTTAATTTTGGTTTTATAATGAACATAAGATGAGCATTACTCTTTCAAAAGATGCGTAACAGATTAGGTCATGACAATTATAAGATACAGAAATTAGATGATAGAAGTTGAACTGAGCCTGAGCTTTTCATGGTGAACTTTTGGTCAAGAACTTTATTTGTATATGGTGCAGGTAAAAGATTTCTGAATTCCCATTAGCCATCTTGAGCATATCTAGCATATCTAGTGTCTTTGTACAGATGAGGCCTTCAAAGAGAGAGTGCAAATGAGGCACATCTTAGCATTTCAATTTTAAAAAAAAAAAAGTGGCTATAAATAGTCCTTTTGAGAAAATCTTGCTTTAATATAGTATTTCCAGAAGAAATAAATGGCCTTCCCACTTCGGTTTATATAAACCAATTTCAGTTTTCCTGTCCTTACTAAATATTTTTTTACTTTCCCTGCACAAGGAATGGCATGGCTTTGTTTCATTTCTCTTTACTCCAGGCAACGGAGAGTGTTCATTTCAGCTTTCCTTCTGCCTTTACAGATTATTTTAAAAATGCATGTCCTGGTAGCTTTTTTTTTTTTTCCCCAGCCAATTTCTTGATAAATGGTTTTGAATGGGAGAGACTCCTGGGGTGGAGGGGAGTCAGTAATGCTGATTTCAAAGGCTGCAGTCTTTAGTGTAGTGTTGCTTAGCAACCCATCTTCCAGATTTGCCTTTGGTGAATAAAAGAGGAGAGTGAAGCTGCAGTTCCTATTGATTCATTCATTGAAGGTGAAAATCTAAGCATCTCGTAGCTATAGCAACATAAGCCAGAGGTGTCTCTTCTCCCCCCCTTTCTCCTGTAGGTACAGAATGCTAGAATATCTTCTAGAAGATATGTAAACATTTTTTGTAACAGTGTACTCAATAATACTTCTGTTTTACTTCCCTACTGTTGTTTTGTTTTGGTTTTTTTTTTCAGATTAGTACCAATACTAGAAAGACGGTTGAGAAAGTATCATTAGGTAAAATTAGTATATAACTTAAATACCTAAACTAGCAAGACTCTTGGAGTAAAAGTAATTTGCAGGATTTTCTCCTCTTTTTGGACTAGGTTTGACTATCGTGAGGAACTTCTCAAATGTGGCTAGAGCAATTTTTAGAAAGGTTCATAAATCAGGTAACTCTGGTTAAATAACCTAAACCTTAAATCTTGTTAGCTGTTAGATGAGTGAGTAGCTTTATAAACATGATAGTTTAAACAGAGATTATAGTGTTACAGAATTTGTTGAAAATTTTCTGAACGAATTGTCTTTGAAAGTGATCCAGGAGACATTTCAGAGGAGGCTCAATAGTGGGGGTGGATTTTGGCTCTTAGGAAGCTGATCATAAAGAACTCATTAGTGTGTTCCCTATACAATACTGAACAGGAAAAAACAGGAAAAGAAATTAAGGAAAAATTTCACTAGCAAGTATTTCTGCATCAGTGACTATGTCACTTTTTCAAAGTAAGATCACTATTTTGTCAGTTTAGCCTCCTTACAACTTTGATTTTAATTTCTGGCTTTATTCACTCTGTGCTTTTATATCTTGCTTCATCTTGCAGTGAAACTGGAACCATTTTTTTGAAGCATTGACCTGCCTTCAATTGTTTAGAATCAGACTGCTACTGCAAAAGTCACATGCTTGTATCTCTGCTCAGACTTGGTTTTGTAATTATGTGACATGATGCTTGCTAGAACAGGAGCCAAGTGAGTGGTCTAAATCGTGTTCTGAAGTTGTTTGTGGTGGTGGTGGTGTTGTTTGTTTGTTTTTAGGAGTCAGTATGCCTATTAATGCAGGCTTTATTCTGGAAAATAGCTTCTTAAATGTTCACACTAGAAATTTGCCTTACTTGAATTTTGTGCTACAAAAAGTTGCACATTGGCTCTGCATGTATAAGGTGATGTAAGTACTTCGTACAGCTCAGGCCTCAACTTTCAAAGGCAGAAGGAAGGATGTTATCATGCTAGAAATACCAGAACACATGAATTACAATTCATTCTGGTCTAAATCTTCTTCTGAGGAAGATGAATTCCATTATAAAATACTGGTATTAGCATTTTTGTCACTGCTGTCGAATCAGTATAATTACTATGAACTGACTGTATATTTGCTGAGCAAATTTAGCTACCTGCAGCTCAGCAACTGAAAGAAATCAACTGAGGTCATGGCTGAGACTGTAGTTGTGCAACTTTTGTTTGAAAGGAGGAAGAAAGACACTATGCTATATTAGGGGAAGTTAGGAGCAAACTTTGTGTGGTTATTACTTTTTTTTTTCCTCCCCCCAAATAAACTGTGCTTTTATAAAAATGTGATTTCGTATCTGTCCTTTTGGGAACCTCAGCATTGTGAAGGAAGGGAACGCAGTGTGATATCCTTTCTCTCAAACTCTGATCTCACCTCTAAGGGATTTTGTGTTCTGTTTCCCAGCAACGTGAGCTGGGAGTGCTTGGTCAACCACATCTTACACGGCGTAACACTTAGGTGACTGAAGAAAAAAATCACAGCACCCTGCTGGGATGCTTAAAACGCAATCTGTAATGTGGATGCTACGGCGCACACCGCTGGCCGTGCCCTGCTGCGGTGTGCATTATGTAATTGTCTGAAAATTACATTTTCCTCCGGGTGCCGAGGCGAGGCGGGAAGGCACAGCGCTGTGCTCCAGAAGGGGCCGCGCCGCCGGCCGCCCCGCGGGCCCGTGTCCGTGTCCCCTGCCCCACCCCCCGCTCCTCGNCTCCTCGCGCCGTGGGCGGCCTCGCGGCCGGGCCTGTGCGGCGGAGGGCACCGCGCGCCGGCAGCGCCTCGGGCTTCTTCCCGCCGGGCCAGGTGAGTGTGGCAGACCGCGGGCCGGGGAGCTCGCTGGCCTCGGGAGCCCCCGCGCGGCTCCGCTCCTGCTTGGCGAGGGGTCGTGGCCCCTCCGCTCACCGTCAGCCGTCCGGCTGCGCGCCGGGCACAACGGGCGGGAGGGAGCCGTGACGGGGGGCAGGCGCGGGGCCGGGGCCTGCCCGCGGATCCCACTCACACACCCCTCGCACGCGCTCCCGCCGGCCGTGCGCGTTCTCACGCGCCCCACGCACCGTCCCCTCCGGTTCCCCCGGGGCCGCCCAGCCCTGCGTGCCCGCTCTGGGCTAACGCGGGACGGGGCTGCGGCTGCGGAGAAGGGCGCTGCTGCCCGGCAGCCGGGAGAACGGGGCTCCGGGAAGTGCTGGCCGCCGGCCGGGCGCACTGTCCAAACCAGAGTGTTGACTGAGGGAGGTGTCTCTTGCCACGTACCGATCCCACCCAAGTATTAGTCCACAGAACCGCATGGATTTGATAACAGCAGGGTGATCGTTTCTTTGTGTACGTTGCCAGCTTCCGCTGGTATATTTAATCCTATATGAAGTGCTTTTAAGTTGCTAGATTGTCACTTTTCTCCATCAGTTTGTTAGTCTTAGTTCTACACAGCAAGTGATGGTACTGACAAGTATTTTCATGGATCTGGAGAACTGACAGGAAAAATTAATTGTAACGTAGCCATAGTTTCATAGAGGTGGTGGATTTTTTTGTTGTTGTTGGGGTTTTTTTGTCTTTTTTTTAACTTTGTGTAAAATATGCTTGTATAAAGTAGTATTAATAAATTTTTTTATTGGTTAAGAATATCACACTGGAAATATGAATTTAATGCATGCATCTCAGTAGTGTTTTACATATTAGTTTTCTGTAACAATACGACATCTTTTGTTCAAAAAAATATAAATTATATTGATCTATTCAGTCTTCACTAAAGGTAGTGTTGTTCTGTTGAGCCAAGCGACAGAGTTAAAGACAGCCAATTTATGGCTTTTTGTTTCTTTTTTTAACTAGGTTTGCTCAGTGGCCTAGTCAGTTTGGCATCTGCTACTATCATCTCAAGGCTTCTCCATAACATAGCAAAGTAAATTTAAGTTGGTTACAGAGAGCCCAAATTACTATTTTTGTTGCACTGTGGGAGGGAGCAGAAGACCGCTTTTCGTCCTTTTAACTGCTGTTACCATTTAACTTTGTCCCTTTTTTCTTGGGTGGGACAATTCCAGCATCAGCATGGGTAATCTTGATTTAGATCAAAATAGGAACAAGATATAATTACCCTCTCTGTGACATTTCCCCAAAGTCTGCGGTTCTAGGTGACAAGCTGTGTTGCTTTGCGACATTCCTTTTTGCCTTGCATAAATTTGTTGCCTGGTCTGTCTGTTCTGAGAGTTGATATCTATTCCTTTCTTTGGAATCAGTGTAGATAGTGACATTCATAATATGAATTGCTGATCAGGTGCCTGCCAGAAGTGATGAATTTTTTCTAATCTGCTAATTTCTGTCCATATCTTCTAGAAGGTTTGAAAGTTCCTTGCTTTGCTTTACACACATCGTTTAAACAACTTAAAAGTTTAAGGCCAGTTAGGCTGTAAAACTGATTCCAAGCCCTGTGCTTTTAATACTTAGATGTTTTTGTTATCTTACAAACATTACTACAATCATCAGGAAGATTTCCTTGGTTATGTTCAAGAGATTATTTTCTGGTGCTTAAGTGAAAATCAGACACTAATCCCGCTAAATTAAAACAGCACTTTACAGCTACTATGGTAGTCATCGTCATAGTGTTTTTAGGGACAGTCTAAAATGATTTTAACAGAGGCCCAAACCAATCTGGCCAACAAAAAAGGGAAGCTGCAGAGTTGAGTGCAATTTAAATTTAAGTGCATGTTTATAGTCCCAGGACTGTAAAAATAAACCTTAAATATTTTTTACAATATATGGTTAATGTATACTTTTAATATAGTATCTATTGTCACAGGGGGCTATCTCTGCCTATCATGTATAGTGCTTTGCTGTAGAAAAATAGTTGTACTGCTTATTTTGAAAGAGTTTTTTGAAGCACTTCCCTTAGAATATGTGTGTGGGGAAGAGGGGTGTTGTTTTTATTTTCTCAAAGAAACTGCTGAAGAAGATAGTTCGCAAAGTTATATTCTGGTTAGGTGTTCTGGGCTTCTGCTGCTCTGAATTTCTTCAGCCTGTTGTGTTATCATCCAGTTACAGCTTCTGATTTTTCTGTAATAATCACCAGGGTAGATTATGTCCAGTGTTTGCTAGAATAACCTATGCTCTTAATGTTGCTAAAACTAAGACTCAGGAACTGAATACGTTCAGTATTCCTCTTACAACTTACTTTTTTTTCAGGAGTAGAACCACATTTCCACTGGCTGAGCTTCAAAGAATGTACCCAGAGGAACCCCAGAGTGTCTGGGGTTTGTGAATCTCTATTTCTTTTAGGTATGTGTGCCCCAGCTAGGAATGTATTCAGTGAGAATTCTTAGGGGAACAGATAGGCAAGTGTCTTTTTGTTACGACTGTAGAGACAGAAACTGGCCAGCTGGTTCTGTGTCTCCTTTTCACATGAAGCCTTAATCTTTAACTTCTGTACATTTCATTTTATAATTTGTTCCTTTATTGAGGCCAAGTGCTAGTATTCTTGTATACGGTAGCATAGTTTACCAAACTGGAGCAACTGTTTCCATTTCCCCAAGTTCTGAACTGCTTTTGAATGTTCTTGAGTGCCTGGAGTGCCTTTGTATTCCATATTCAGCTAAACCTCTATGAAAAGTTCACTCCAAACTGGACGTTTCTTAGTCTGTCACAAGAGGTGGCAATGCAAGTAGATGTTCTTCTGGGATGTACTTCTAGGAAGTGGAAATAGTTTTGTTCTGTACTTTTAATTTATATTTTTTTTTCCTGGTAGATAAACCTCAGTTTCCATGGTGGTAGAAGACTAGAATATCACTTACCAAAATGATTGTTTCAGTAGCTAATGTTTTATTAGTTTCTATTATACATTGGTATTCATGCAAGAAAATGAAAAGCCTTGTCTAGAATTTTAGATTCAGAAATAGCAGTGGTGGAAGTAGCACTTAGAGGTAAAGTATCCTAGCGTATGTAATCACGTATCTTTGGCAGACTTTTGCTAATTTGGTAAGAGCAGTTGATCATGAGTTTCAGGTCTTCTTTTTTCTAAATAATTTGTTCAGTGTTTCTGTTCACACACCCACTTTCCGACTAAGAGAACATTAAGGTCTTGATGAAGGGATTGTATACTTAGATAATAAGAAAAAATAGACGAACTTTTAATGAGACTGTGATTCTGGAGTTCCTGAAGAAATAAGATTAAGGGTGAAACAAAGTTGTGTAGTTAAAGAGTTGTGATTAGTCATTCTTAAGGTTAATTTTTTCCTATTTTTCTCTTTTTAACTTTTTTCTTAAATATTTTAAATTTAATATTTGGTAGTTTTATTTCTTTATTTTTATGTTCCATAAGCACCATTCTCAGGAAGCATTAGAAGCCTATTTATCATTCAAATAAATGAAAAGTTGACTTTAAAACAGTTTTGTTTAAAAAATGAGATCAGGTATATTGTTGATGCTAACCCCGAGAAATTTCTCCTACTGGCATGGTCTGAAAGAATTTCTGCTGATTTGGGTTCTCTTGACCTTTTTTTTTTTTTTTAATTATTGTCTACGGTGTTTTTCAGACCAAGGTAACAAAAAGTCAGAGTTGTCTACATGTTGGCTACTGTAGTGAAGCTTTCTTGTAAGCCACACTATTTGCAGTCTGACATCAGAGTTAGTGGGTGGCATAATGTAACATAGACTGTGTATTGAATTCACACACTACTCATCTGATGTGGTTTGAAGTAGTGTGGCAGCTGGTTTTTGTCACTTTTCAGAAGACTTTTGTACTACATATTAGTTTTCTGGTTATTTTCTTCTTTTAAAAACAGAACGAAACAAACCCTCCCCAAATTCCAACTACTGGTACTTAGGGCTAATTACTTCCAAGTGCTATAAGAATCCAGACTACTATTAGTGAAAATAACACTAATTAATAGAAGATTAAACACTTTGCTAAACAGCCACCTCAGGGAGTTTAACCATACCACATGTTTCTTCAGTGTGTCCTGGAGGATGGAACAGTAGCTTGGTCTGTGCTTACTGACATCGCTATACCATAAAAATGTGTGAGGCATTTGTGGGAAATAAAGATTATTTTTTTTACCACAGAATTATCTTGGTAAAAACCCTAAGGAAGAGATACAGCTTTCATGACAAAAGTTCTTTGGACAATGTAGTCTGTGTTCTGGAAACGGCTATTTTGTGTGACTAAGAGCTCTTCACTTATTGTAAGCAATATTTCAATAAGATATTTTGTCAATAAAACTACACTCAGCAGTTGTCTGTATCAAAGAGTTTGCTGTACATTTGTGACAAACAAGCCTGTGTTTGTCCACTTCATTTCTGCTGCAAATAATATCTCAAGGCTGTCACTTGATTGTTTCTTTAAAAAAGAAAGAGCACTTGCACTTGTTTCTGTGTGCAGCATGCTGCTATGTGTGCTGCTGGAGTGTGCCAGTCCACATGGGGTTAAATTGTGTTGCTCTGCTTGCACAACCCACTTGACTCAGGTGAGTTGTCTTTTCATTTCAAGGGACAGACACATTGCACCTGTGTGCTATGGCAGCCTGGTCTGCTTACACCTGAGCAGCCAAGACACTTGTATCCAATGCAAGGAAATATGTTGTCAAAGAGAAGTCAAAGTGTATGCAGATAAAAATGAATATAGTTAAACAGGAAACCAAATGCTAAATAAATTACTCTATGGTCTTGTTTGCTCATTCGATCTGCTTATTACAGTCTTTAATGAATTATTTGTTGGAAGACAGATGTATGTAAAACACAGGTAGTACAAGAAATATTCTGGATGGGTTTTAGATTTTCATTATTTTAATTTGTAGATATCTTGACTGTTGTGTTGATCATTAATATTCTATGGATTTGTATATGCTCAATTTGTGCAGGAAATAATACCAAATAAAATTAATGGTAATTTAGTTTAAGTTTTTGGTAAAATGTACATCTGGACTTTTGACCTTTTGTGAAGAATAGGTCAGTGTGTCAGCATCAAAGCCAGCAGCAGCAAAAGTCTGAAGTATGTGCTAAAACTCTATGGAAGAAATGTTTGCTTTCTAGTCTGTTTCTGCTTTTTGTTGCTGGAGACAGTGAAGCTGAACTTCATGTAGTAAACATAAAACTAGAAAAGAACTTTATGGCACAATGAGCTTAGCATAAGTAAACATTGCTGTTTTAATTGAAATGCTGAAGGTGGACAGTGGAAATCTGACAACTGCAACTTGTAGCTCTCTAAAGTGGTTGTTAAATTAGTTAAAAGATTTCTGTGGTACTAAGGCAGATAACTGATATATAGCCGTAGCACATAATTTTTCTACCCTTTCTGAGTAGTCTCATGCCAGCTTATTAAAACAAAAAGAGACAGTCATAAATATTTGACTCAAATACTGATTAAGTTCTCAAATTTAAGCATAATTTCAGTGTAAAACAGTCGATGTTGCTACGTAGAATTAACTTTAACGTGTCTTTTCACGACATATCTTATACCGTTACGTTCATTAATGCTTAACCTTTCTCTTGTCACAGACAAATTAAAGTCTCTTTACTGAGAGAAAGAGGCCTAGAGGACGTTGGACAACATTGTTGCTTGTTTAGTGATGTAAAATAAATCTGAGGGCAGCAGTGTTTGGACACAAATCAGCTGGGTCTCTATTTATGCTTAGGGTTTTACATTGCATATTGCATTTACATGGCAAGGCTGGGAGGCAGGGATGACCTCTGTGAGAAGAGACCAGGGGCTGCCCCTGTGCTGGACACAGCTGGTTCCAGCCAGCTCTAAAACGGACCCACTGCTGGCCAAAGCTGAGCCACCTGGTATAGCAGGTGGTGCCTCTGTGATGATGTATTTAAGAAAGGGTAAAAAATGCTGCATAGCAGCTGTGACATGAGAAAATTATGAGAGAAACAACCCTGCAGAAACCAAGGTCAGTGTAGAAGGAGGGGAGGAGGTGTTGCAGGCACCGGAACAGATATTTCCCTGCAGCCGACGGAGAAGACCATGGAAGGTGTTTCTCTCCAGCCTGTGCAGGACCCTATGCCGGGGCATGTGGGTATGCCCTGAAGGAAGCTGCAGCCCATGGAGAGCCCATGCAGGAGCAAGATCCTGGCAGACCACTTTGGAGAAAGAAGAGTTGGGAATGAAGGAGTCAAGTTGAACCTGGGAAGTTGGTTTATAGTTTTGTCTTTGTTTCTCACCATCCTACTCTATTTTCCCTGCAACAGTAATTGGAAAGTGATCTCAGTGTCCTGGCTGGGTGGTGCGTCTGGCAGCCAGCCAACATCAACCCACCAGACATTGTGAGGAAACAAGGCGGTTTTTAATCGGGCAGATTGTTAAATTGGTTGCAATCCTTTAGCCAGGAAAGAAAGTTTTTGTTCTTAGTTTTGCAGCGTATAAGTATCAGTATTGTAGTACAAATTTTTCAGCGCTAAAGAAAAGTGGGAAAATAATGTGCAAGATGGAAGTGGCATGAAGTTTTTCTAATGTGCTTTCTTGGAAATTTTTTGAGCCTTCTGAAGCACATTTTGGGTACCTTTTAGTATTTATATGGCCATGCTGTAATGAGCTTCCCATCTGCACTCTCATAGCAATGGTTTTGTGATAAAACTACTGTGGTTTGAATCTATGGGTTTATTATGAAAAGCTGACATAAGCTTTGAAATAAATAATAATGTGAACTAGTCCAGATGCTTAATTTATCCTGCAAATTCTTGAAGGAAACTAGGTGAAGTTTTTTCTGTTTTCTATAAGTGATATCTCTTCCTGGGTATATGTTATTCCAATTAATAAATACAGAATCTATTTGTATTTCCAAGGATGAAACAGAGAAGTAGTTTTTTGCAGTTCTGTGGTCAGTAGTTAGCAAGTGGAAATTAACTGTGGCTTTTATCTAGATGCTGCTTATTTCTTTTCTCAGTTCACATACGTGCAACTTGCACAAAAATGAAGCTGTAAGTTCGGGCTGGTTGCTATTTTTCCCCTTCTTGTGAAGTGCCAATTTTGCAGACAGAATTTAATTCAAATTACTTGTATTCTGGGAGTCCTCAAATGGTTTTCATAGTTGCCCATCTTTGAAAACCACTGAATAATTGCTTATCTGTGAAAAAAATAGTGGCAGAGTTCCAGAAAGAGTAGAGTTCTTTGACATGTTCTCTTGATGAGCTACAGCAGCACATGCCAGAAAATGCAGTACAAGTGAGTAAAAAAAGCTGATGACTTGATCCTCAGGCTAAAGTAACCTACTTCAATTTACATGTATTAAATCTGCTTCGAATATGTATATTAGATAACTAAATTAATGCAAAAATTTCCCACTTGAAAGTCTGATTACTTAAGTCTAATCTTGAAATTGATTTTTTTATTTTAAGATATTAGAAATTTCAATATTATTGAAATGAGTTTATTGAGAAGTCCTTGCTAACTTTATAGTTCACTTCTTAATGTGGATCTTTCTTACACGCAACTTGAACTTACTGTATTGATTCCGTCTCTTTTCCTTCTGTCTCATTATTGAACTAAAATTCCCTGCTTCTAAAAGACTTAAAACAACACCTTTCTCATTTTAAAACAACTTTATGATGAAGATTTTGAAGAAAATTAATGTGAAGTAGTGACATTGTGTAAAAATATTGTTTTATTTCTAGTGATGTGCATGCTTTCTGGTTCTTCTATTTGAAGTATATTTGAAAAACAACAACAAAACCAAACCAAAATAAACATACAAAAAAATCCAAGCCAAAACCAACCAAACAAAACCACACACACACAAAAGCCACAAACAAAACCCAAACAAAACAGGGAAAGTGTATCTTGGGTATCTTATAGTCAGATTTGACCTATCTTTAAGGCAGGGGGTGTCAAACTCATTTTCACGGGGGGCCACATCAGCCTGGTGGTTGCCTTCTAAGGGCCGCATGTAATTTTAGGACTCTATAGATGTAGGAGTAGTTACATTTATACAGTCCTAAAGTTACACTTTAAGTGACGGACACATCATGTGTGACAGATGGGAGTTGTGAATTAATTCCTGCCTATTAATTTATTGTGGTTTTACATTGCTGAATATACTAGATGTTGAAGTTTATATTTTTTGTTTTAATTTACAGGTCTTATAATTTCAAGAAATGCTGTGACCTATTTGGAGAACATAATTCACAGAAACTTTTGTGACAAATTTTTAAAACTAGAATGGCTTTGAAAAAAACACCTAAACTATTCAAGAAATTATTTTTTCACTGGAAACTCTGGAAATTTAGCATTATTGTGTTTGTCTTTCTGGTGTTTTTATTTTTATTGCAAAGAGAAGTGGGTGTTCAAGATTTTAAAGATGAAGCACGAATTGAGCCAGTTGTTGGAAAGAAAAGTCATGTATTAGGTCTCGTGTTAAATGCTATGAACAATATCAAAGGTGCAAATCCAAAAATGCAGATAAAAGCACCTGTTAGGCAAACTAAGATTCCTGGAGAAAGCCACTGTTTGCCAGGACACTATACTGCAGTGGAACTAAAACCCTTTCTAGATCGGCCTCTTCAAGATCCTAATTCTCCTGGAGCTTCTGGTAAAGCATTTAAAACCATCAGCTTAAATTCAGAAGAACAGAAAGAAAAACAGCGTGGAGAAGAAAAGCACTGCTTTAATGCATTTGCAAGTGACAGGATTTCTTTACACCGAGATCTTGGACCAGACACTCGACCTCCTGAGTATGTTGAAATGTGTATGTCTTGACAGTTGAAAAACTTGCCAGAAATACAGACTGCAAAGTGATTTCAGTTGAGCATTAGGTGATAGTTTAGGGAAGTCTGCTAGCTATAAATAATGAGCGACTGTGTGTAATGATCCACTGTGCCAAAGCCAAGAATATTTAGAAAGTTTCACTTCTTTCATGGTTCTGAATTAAAAGTAACCATATGTAAATAAAGTTTTATGCTTTTGCCTTAAAGCTACAATTTCTGAGTAACTTTCTGGAAGCCTGCTAAGTTTTACTTAGAAGAAAACTAAAAATGTAGTTTCAACTATTTTTGAATTTGAAGACCATTCCCCCCCGCCCGTCTTTTTTTTAAGTATTCAGCATTACTAGAACCACCAGCATAGTTTAATAAATTAGGAATTGTAAACTATTGAAGAAGGCAATGGAACATCTCATGAGCCTTGTAGTACTGATAAATTTTATTGATGAAGGCTGTAGGACTTGCGTAGAATGAGTTTTGGTTATGAGCAGTCTCTGTCACAGTCAGATTTTGTGTTCTCAGCTGTGTCAGAAGTGACTAACCTTACTGGGTTGCTGCTGGTAGTATGAATATCACCTTACACGTGGTGCAGCTCACAATAACCTTTGCTAGAGCATAACTGCTGGGTTTTTTACTATTTTGTGAGGCAATGGCTGTGGTAATTACCCTAGGGAGTGTTCCAGTCTCTAAATGTGACAGGCAATAAACAGTAAGCAAGCAGCTTGCAAATACAGAAGTGTTGTCTTGTCATCTTGACTTGCAATTGGATTTAAAGTTCTGTTCAGACTACATCAGCCTTGAAAGACTGGGGGTTTAAAATTGTTTCCCTTGAATGGGATATTTTGCCTTAAGGATTATATGGTATTTCGATTAGATTTTGAAGTTCTGAATTAGATCGGTTCTATTTTTCATCGAAAACTCTGCATTCTTCTAATAAATATTCTTCATTGTAGTTTTATATTTCAACAGTAATAGTGACTAAAAGTCTGATTTTGCAGCTTAGTATCTGTCGCTCTCAATAGAATAGCATGTTTTTTTGAGGAGAATTGGGTGCTATATGAAACATACTCAAATGTTTGTGCTGTAGAAGCAGAACTAAGTCAGTTGTTCAAGTGGAATTCTTTTTTGTCATATTTAAAAAAAAATATTTTGTACAGCTTCTTCAGTTGGAGTACCTGCCTCTGTGCTCTGAAACTGGGATAAAAAAATGGAGAAGCTGAAATATTTAATGTCCATACTTACAGGGTATGAGAAAAGGGTTTATTTTAAGAGTTTCAGTCAAAAGTTTTTGTCCATTTTCTAACAGTTGACACTTTCTAATCTGTAGATGTATTGAACAAAAGTTTAAGCGTTGCCCGCCATTGCCAACCACAAGTATTATAATAGTTTTTCATAATGAAGCATGGTCCACTCTGCTCAGAACTGTTCACAGTGTGATGTATACCTCTCCTGCCATACTACTAAAGGAGATTATTTTGGTGGATGATGCCAGTGTAGATGGTAAGAAGTCTTTTCTCCCGATTTGATTTTTTTTTTTTTCTTAAATTTAAGGCATGTTGGGATTGCAGATAAATTGGTTAAAAGCGGATATCACTTTATGACTGTTAATATGTATAATGTATGCTAAGTGGTTTTGTTGGTTTCTTTTCCTAGAAATTATTTCTCCCCCATCTTTTTTTATAAGGTAGTCAAATATGGAATTCTTGTCTTCTAAAGAATTTTTAAACCCTATTTCTGATTATTCTAATTCTAGTGCTGCTTGAACTGCATAACTGGTTGCATGACAACTAGCTCTGTAATTTGTGCTTCAAAACAATTACAATTTATAGAACAAAATATCCAAGGATAAATTGGCCAAGGCTTGTACCAATCTGTATTTTATCATAGCGATTGTCTTTATGCAAATTAATTTCATTAATATGAAGGGAAATGTGTTTCCTAGAAAGTGAAATTATTAATGGAAAAAAAATATCTTCGATACTCAAGCTGACTGCCAAAAATAATCAAATGTATACTGAGTGTGATCACAAATGCAAGTTCAAAAAACTTTACATGCTTAACTTTAGATAGAGATGTCTATACATACACGCTTATATTAATGTATTTACACTTTTTGCAAGTCTGTATTTAGTATACTGGCACACTTCATTATAAAGTATGCTTGGTGGTACAGTTTAATACTAAGGATGGGCCGAGGAAGGAAGACGATGTTTAATGAGGGGCGTGGGGTTGTTGCTCAAATTTTGCACATTTAAAGAGTTTTATATAACTTCTGCTGCTGTTGTAAATACTATAGCCCTTGAAAACGGTGTGGAAAATGTGCTGTCATTAAGGAAAAAATGTGCGTGTTCTGCAGCTAACTCGAATAAGTATGTACGTGATCTATTTGCTCTGAGAATGGATGTTGAATTGATATTCAAACTGTTAACAGTGCGGAAGAGATGTACTGGCACAGCATTTCTCTTTTAGAATATTTTTAGTATTCCATCCCCTGTTCTCTGCCAGTCACCTCTTCCTACACCCCCACACCCCAAAAAACTCAGCCCCTAAAAATAATATTCAACAGTCAGAAATTGTTTATGGCTTTGATGTTGAGGTTGTTCCTGGGATTAGTGTGAATTGTTTATCCTGTTAGTTTATAATGTAAAATTGTAAGCAGTGGCATTGATATACACTGAATATCCTGAAATTAATTTCTCTTTCTAGAATACTTGCATGATAAACTAGATGAATATGTAAAACAATTTCAAATAGTTAAAGTAGTCCGTCAAAAGGAAAGAAAAGGTCTAATCACTGCACGGTTGTTGGGAGCTTCAGTAGCAACAGGAGATACCCTGACCTTTCTGGATGCTCATTGTAAGTATAACCTGTGACTATGCCAGGTCTGGTTTCTAACACTGTTGTCTTTGATTTAACAATGCAGATTTTTTATGAATCATGGACATTAGCAATGGATCATTTTTCGTATTGCCTATTTTGTATATATTTCCTTTTGCTATTTATATATATTCCTATTTCCAGTTTTACATTATTGAAAGTATAATTAGCAATGCTGTTTAAAAGCAGTGCATATTGGCTTGCTGTGGGCATGTTAAAATAGTTGCTGTGTGCTACTTTATAGAGAAGTAAAAGTTCAGTGCTTGTTCCCGTTTCCTCCACAGGTGAATGCTTTTATGGCTGGTTAGAGCCATTATTGGCAAGAATAGCTGAGAACCCAGTTGCTGTTGTAAGCCCTGACATTGCTTCTATAGATCTCAATACTTTTGAATTCAGTAAACCATCTCCTTATGGGCATGGCCACAACAGAGGAAATTTTGATTGGAGTTTGTCATTTGGATGGGAGTCTCTGCCTAAACATGAGAATAAAAGAAGAAAAGATGAAACCTATCCAATTAGGTAAACATAATTTGAATAATATTTTAAATCATTCTGGTTTGTTTTTTTTTTTATGAACAGCAATTTGTAAATGAACTCGTTCTTCAGATGTGTTTGATCAGAAGTCTTAGTTTTTGTAATATTTTCTTTAAGAACCACATTTTAAATTTTAAAATTTCACAAAAATATAACCTCCTTAAGACAGTAATTGTTCTGCATCACATTTTTTCTATATACACTAGGAACATAATAAGGAATTTCTATATAATTTTTTTCATCAGGAGGGAGTGGGGAGAAGAGGATTATAAACAATTATTTTCAGAGACAGTACCACAGATTCTGGCTCCCCATTCATCATCCTTGAAAGGATGACAACAAAAGTTCAGAAGCACTGAAATACTAGACCGTTACAGTGGTGTGTTTGATGATAATTCTATGTGTTTTGGTCTTGGATGGGTTACTGGCTTGGAGGAGTAATAACTTTGCTTGATATCCTCCATACAGGAAAAATATACTATTTTTCCTGGTGCTGTATTTTTATACCAGCAGTCATTAGTCTAAATTGGTTGTTAATAAATGACAATAAAACTCTCAAATGGGGCTCGATGTAGGCAGATCTAATTGAAGTAATATCTATGCCAAGGAAATGTATCAATGTAGTGAAACACTGATAAATACCTGGAAACTTCCTAGAACAGTTATACCATGTTTTTACATCTATGTTTTTTAAAACCTACCTATTTGAATCCTGTCTTCCTCAATAAATTCCTCTTTTTGCAGAACACCTACTTTTGCTGGAGGTCTGTTTTCGATATCTAAAGACTACTTTGAACACATTGGAAGATACGATGAAGAAATGGAAATATGGGGAGGTGAAAATATAGAAATGTCTTTCAGAGTAAGTTTAGCTACTTAATTATCAGTTGTCTCTGTACTGACAGTGGACAGGATTTTTGAGGATAAATTAGTATTAGATTTTCAGTTCTCTGCTGAATCAGCCAACTAGAACATGGAAAATGAATTACTAATGACCTATCAAGTAAACTACAAATATGATCACTGATTTTTTTTTTTTTCTTTTTTAAAAATGTATTTAGATTCAATAGCCAAAATGTTTATTTCCAGGGTTTACCTGATTGGGAAGTTTGATTATGGTATGCCTGATATATGCACTCTTGCTGTTGGTTTGGGTGTTTTTCTGGTGAATGATAACATTGCTGAATTTTTTTCCACTCCCTTAATTCTAATTGCAGTGCACTTACACAAAAAATATTATTATTAGGTGTGGCAATGTGGTGGACAGTTGGAGATCATGCCTTGCTCTGTTGTTGGCCATGTCTTTCGCAGCAAGAGTCCTCATACTTTCCCAAAAGGTACTCAAGTGATCACACGTAATCAAGTCCGCCTTGCAGAAGTCTGGATGGATGAATATAAAGAAATATTTTACCGAAGAAACACAGAGGCAGCAAAAATTGTGAAACAAGTAGGTGGTGGTGGTGGTATTAGAAATCACACTTGCTGCGTTGAAAGTTTTGGTGAGCAAAAGTTATTTATTGACAAAGTATGTAAGGATTCTAGATATTTTAATGAAAAGACAGAGTTCAGTTTCTTAACGCTGTAGCCCCAACAAGCATGAAAAACTTAAGTGTCTGGTGCTGATGGTGTTTTGTGTGGTGGGGTTTTTTCGACTGGTAGGTTTTTTTCATACATTCTCCTAAATCCTGGCTTGTTTGCATTGAACAGCTACTGCAACTGCCAGAAGAACATAAGAAAAGTTACTGAGCACAGAAAATGCAAACTAACTTGGAGTGAGAAACGTAATGTCTCATTAGTCTCAAGTTGCTTAGTATTATTACTTCAAAAACAGGTTTTGTTGTTCTTTAGCTGCAGAAAAAAAAGCTTTTTCAATGATAGATATCTGTACTGTCTTGATCTATTTGAAAGCCTAAGTTAAATTCAGGGGGTTTGGGTGTTGGTTTATTAATTTTTGCAAGTTTTCTGGAACTTTGGTCTTTCACCAGATGGAATCTAGCCTTTTCTTCAAGAAGCTATTTTTCCTCCCTTTGTATGATAATTTTTTGTGAATATTGTATTAGTAGTAGCATTAGATTTCCTAAGCAGGCTAGCAGGTAGGCAACAGAATTTTGTCTAGGAGATTCTGCATTGTACTGACTTTTATGCTAATTATTTAATTAATCTAATTCTTTATTTCAGCTCACTCTTTTGAGTGAGATAAGTTAGCTTTATAGCTGTCATCAGGATGGTCTTGTTTGTACTTTCCCACTTCGTGGCACTGAGTTAAAACCTTCTTGGGACTAAGGACACTACTGTTTTTTCTATGTTGCAATTTTTTTTGCACATGCTTTGAAATGCTGAAGGCAAGAAGTCAGTGATGTTATGATCTTGAAAAATAAACACCAGTAACCATAGTAGTACAGTACTAAAAAAAAAAAAAATTAACAAATGAAGCTTAAAACTCGTATAATGCTGCAATACAGAACATGATAGATTTTTACAATGTACAGTGTACAAAATTGTTATTAGTAATGTTAGTATGTTTCTTTTCTGTCCTTCCTTAACTTCCCTTCCTCTAACAGAAAACATTTGGAGACATCTCAAAAAGACTTGATTTAAGGCAGCGTCTGCAGTGTAAAAATTTTACCTGGTATCTCAGTAATGTTTATCCAGAAGCATATGTGCCAGACCTGAATCCTTTGTTTTCTGGATATGTAAGTTTAATTATTTTCTATAGTCCTCTGTAATCCAGGAAGTTTGCTAATCTTTTTTGCTACCTTAGCCATACCTCTAGGGTTTTCTGTTGCTACTCTGGACAAAGAATCTCTTCTGCATACCTCACTATTTGAATATTTTATAACTTTGTCAATGGTCATATGAAATTTAAGCAAAGCTTCTTAATAACTAACGGTAGCCTAGATTAATGGGATCTTGAAACATGTTAAGATAAACAACATTCTGCCCATCACTAACAGTTAAAGTGACACCAAAGTACTAAGCCAGTGGTGAGAGATTTCCTGAACTATCAAGGTGTATTTAGCTTTATATAGTAAGCAGTCTGAGGGAATTTTTACTTCATATTCATGAGGAAAGCTAGGCAGCTGTTTACTTCTCAGAATTGGGTTTATGATGAGGAAAATGTGTGTTTATAGTTATACATACATTTTTTAAAAGACCATTGCATTTCCTCTGCTAAATAACTTCTCAGACATTGCATTGCTAAAACCAACGAAATATTAAACAACTAATAATTCTTTGCTTGAAGTCACGTGAATATTTAGCAATGTTTAGCACTTACCCTTCCTCCAATTTAGAATATTTTATGTGTATCTTTGTATGTATCTGTTCAAATTGTAATTTGAATAACAGTAACCTTGTTTACCAGTAGCATAAAAATTCACAGTGTGTGGCTAGAGACAACCATAACGTAGCTACTAGGCTTTTAGTTAGAAAATAGTAACTCTGAGAGACCAGGATTTTTACATTTGAACACAGCAGAAAGTAAAAATTAACAGCTGTAATTGTTGTTAAGCCAAAGGTTAGTTTTGTATGCTAGTGAGACTGTACCTTTTTTTCCTAATCCCCACTGAGCTTTTTTTTTTTTTTTTTTTATAACACCCTTTCTTTAGTTAAAAAACACAGGTAACCGCATGTGTCTGGATGTTGGTGAAAATAACCATGGTGGCAAACCATTGATTATGTATTCTTGTCATGGACTTGGAGGAAATCAGGTAAAATATCTGATACCTGATTTTTATCATCTGTTCAGCTGTGGCTTTACCATATTAAAGCTTTTCATTTATTTTAGATAAATTGACTCATTTTTAATATGCAATTTTTCTGTCTTTCTTAAGAGTTAAATTGTATCTGTGTTGTTCAAGGAAAATTTCATACTGCTCTTTATGGTGTGTCCCACTTCTAACATTTTATGTTCAGCATCCAGATTCAGATTTTTAACACAATTGCACTGCTTCACTTGATCTCTCCTTTCTGTGCAAAACCTTTTAGTCCTATCCATACTACTTTCTTGTAACTGTTGTCTTCTTAATTCTTCCTTTCCTTATGCTTCCTTCTGTTGCTTCTTTCTCTGCCGCCAGGACTCGCACTGTCAAGGAAGATGTTGGCAGGAATCCGGCCAATGGGACACCAAGTGGCCAGGCCTGAGCCACCTTCCCTGTCGTGCTTGCAGCCTCATAGTGTGAGGTCAAAGTGGTCTGTCCTGTACTGGCTAATGCAAGTGAATAATATGATTTAATTTATTCAAGAAGAGTTCTCTTTGAATAGCTCTTGGAGGCAGTAATGGTGCTATGTTTCTTCTTCAGTATGACTTGCAACAGATATCAGCCACTAAATCCTTCGGGCACTACTGCAATAGTAATAAAAGTGCCACCTCCTTTCCTGCCCAGAAATGAATGCTTTTCTGTTGCCTTAAAGAGTTATTAGGAGAATAAAGTTTATTAACTGTTGATCCTTAGTAACTAAAGGTCAACAAATATTTAAAAGTTTTTGTTAGAATACAGTCATATTTTTTTTTAAAATAAAATCTTCAATCTTAAAAGCCATACATTGATGGCACTGTGAAAGCTCAGGCAAGATCCTAGTTAGGTGATGTTTTCCTAATCAATTTTTATGGGAGATGGAATGCTGCCTAGATTAACAACTACCATATTATATTAGCTTCTTACAGTATTGAACTTTTTTTTATTCTGTTGTGGATTAATATTATATTAGCCTATCGGCATTGTCACAGTCATTAATGCAAGAACACTGTACCAAGACATTGTATTAAGAGATTTGCTCTATGCTTCTATTGTCATCTCTCTCTAAGTTCTCATGGACTGTACTATAACTGAGCTTTCAAGTGTTGCGGTTTTTGGTTATCCTCCTGCCATAAAATAACAGTCTGAATCCCTTTCAATACCAGCCTTCGGAAGATTTTAACACAGGTTGAGCTGGTAGTGCTGAAGAGATGTGTATATTTGCTTACTTAACCCTTCTCATTGCAATACTCTGTTTTCAGTTGTATTATGTTCTTTTCCAGACTCTAACAGTGTAGATTGAAATTTTTCATGCTGTCATCTTTGTCCATAGGGGGCTAGAAGAGAGAACCTAGTTTACAGAGTTATGCATCAATTGTTTATCATTCTTCCTTTTTAGAATATGCTGGGGCTGGGAACACGTCCATCTCAATATCCAAAATTAATTACGTTTTAAACCTAGCTTTCAAGTTGTATTTTCAGGGCTTGCAGAGATTTTTGGAGTTCAAAAGATAAATCAGAACAGGTTAAATAAGAGTAACAGATTTAGAGTAAAATATTATGTCTGAGGACTACGTGACAAAGCAGGTCACTTCCATCAGTACCTATTTCAGGGAGTAGTACTGGGCACAGAGGCTTCAGAGTGAGATGCCTGTTTGTTTCTCAGTGCTGTTCCCATTGAAGCCGAGGCAGTGAGAAGGCAGACACTAACCAATTGGACAGATACTTGAAAGCCACAGGGAGCTAAGTGAGCCTGGGCTTGAAAGTCGAAGGAAAGATATGGTGAAGAAGGCTGACATATGGAGCCAAGAAACTGTGGTAATAGGATATAATGCTGTTTAATGACAGAGAAAAGGAAGAGTCCAGGATGGTAGGGTAACAGGCAAGGTATAAAAGGACAGCTGTGTCTGTAACTTGTTAGAATTAAATCTCTGTTAAGACCTGAATCATAACATAGGATTCCTGACCCTTAGGAGTACTGTACTGTCAGGAAATAATGGTAAAATTCACTCATAAAATACATGCTTATATTACTTTTCTAATGGCTACCTCACAAGAGAACATAACAGCATCCTATTGTTAGCATTTACTGTTTATATCGAGCAGCAAAATCTGATGTACAGCGGTCAGTGTTGTTCCATGTGACAAAAACAAAATTCAGCAACATTTTTTTTTAAATTTAAATTCAAGAAATGCCAGAATTTCAGTTTTCCATGCAACTATCTCTACACTTCAGTTTGTCTCCTTGAATTACTTACAATTCCTGGAGGAGCAAGCAATGATATCTTGCATCATAATGCAGTGAGTGTCAATTGCAATTTATACAATTGAGTATGTCTAAATTGCATTAGTATTAAAAAAATGTTTTTAGTTTTGCAAACACATTTACAGTGTGTATGCTGAAAATCAGAGAACTGATTCTGTAATCTCAAGTTGTTGAAAAACAAAAGAAATCTATTTGTGTTTTGGAATTTCAAAGAGTTAAGTTTTATGCTCTTGTTTGTATTTATTTACTGAATTTTTAAAAATTATTTGAATAGTACTTTGAATATTCTGCACACCATGAAATTCGACATAACATTCAGAAGGAGCTTTGTCTGCATGCTTCTAAAGGACCTGTGCAGCTTCGCGAATGTCACTACAAAGGCCAGAAAACTTTTGCTGTTGGAGAAGAGCAATGGCTGCATCAAAAGGTATCCAGATTGCACAGTGAATAGGCATCTTATCAGTGATCTTTTACATGAGTTATTTTATGATTTCCAATAAAAGAGAAAACCTCAAAGAAACAAAATTCTGAAGTCAAAAAGGAGTAAGTTTATTTGTGGGAAGAAAACATGTATAATTCCAGCTTTTCAGTTACCAGGCTAAAACTTGATAATTTCACTATTTTAAATGTAAAGTAGAAATGTCACTTACAAAACCAGTTGATATCCTCTAGTGCAGGGGTGTCAAACTCATTTTCACTGGGGGCCACATCAGCCTGGTGGTTGCCTCCAAAGGGCCAAATGTACTTTTAGGACTGTATAAATGCAGGAGCAGTTACATTTATACAGTCCTAAAATTACATTCGGTGATTTGAAGGAAACCGCCAGGCTGATGTGGCCCCCGGTGAAAATGAGTTTGATGCCCCTGCTTTAGTGTGTGTGTCTGGGCAACCACATGGAAGTCAATCTAAATGTTTTGTATCTTTAGGAATTAAACAAAAAAATATTTGTAACAAAGCAAGTTGGTACTTGCGTATTACTCACATTCGTTTGCTAGCCCCTGAACCAGCTGTATGGCCTTACTCTTTGACAACAATGAACTTGGGGAAAAAAACAAAGAGTGGGAGGAAATAGCATGCTCATTGTTTGTTCACTTTTTTTCTTCCTCCTTTTTTACCGACTTTAGGATCAAACTCTGTACAATGCAGCACTACATATGTGCCTTACAGGAAATGGAGAACATCCAAGTTTGGCATCCTGTAATCCATCAGACCCCTTCCAGAAGTGGATCTTCGGCCAGAACAATTAAGATTTTATATTTATATGTCAGGAGCATTTTATTAGAAGAAAAGATCCATTCCAGACTGTGATCAAATACGTATACTGCATTTTTAAGTGATGCATACTTTAAATGCAAAATGTTTAAACAGTTTCTTTTTCCTCTTATTTAAGTTATATATAAAATGTGTCATCAGAGATTCCATCGGAGTCTGTTATACCAAAGATCATTGAGGTCCCACTTAAGAAAAATGTTTACAATATTTCTATGATAAGACTTCATATGTTGGCCACTGATACATGGATCCTGTAGTCCTCTTTCACCTTCAGGACCATGTGTATATTGTTTTTCCATGTATTGTAAGTACTTCAGAAGAAGACTAATTTTCTCTGTAAAGTCACGAGAAATTATTGTATACTGTCTAAAAACCAAGACACTTTATATTTTTATGCTCAATTGGTTGACTTCATTTACTTTTTTTTAAGTCATGTACTTTATTCAGTGAACCTTTCTCAGTATTTAAGTTCCCTCACTTGAAAAATTAAATATTTGATCTTCAGGTTCAAGCCAAATAGGCTACCACACTGTGCTCAGCTTGTAGCAAGTCAATTCTTTTTCTGCAGAAGAAAAAAAAAAATTCTCACTGAAATATGTATGTGTGATTATTCTAATGGAAAATGTGCTTATTCTGATTTTAATCTTCTTTTATTTAGCTAAAACGTTCTGTAGGTTTTTTATATTTCACGAACTTTAAAATTCATGACAGTTATATTTTAGCAGGTTTCTGAGCTGCTTAACATGTTTTTTTCAGCCTTTTCTTCATTATTGCTCTTAAATTAGATGTTACCTACTAAACCCACCTTTTTTTCTACCTTTTAGTGATTGATACAATTTTTACCTAACAGGTTTCTAATGTTATCTTTACATAATTCCTTGTGTAAACACTTGCATGTTAATTTTCTTTTTCTTGTTGATGTTTCCCCTTTTACAAAGAACTGACCTCAGTTTTATCAGTCTAAGTGAGACCTTGGCCTTGCTAACTATTGGGCTAGCTCTTTTAATTAAATACTGTGTTCTTGTAAGCATCCACAAGTATACTTCAATAGATCGTGTAGAGCTATGACTTCGCACATAGCCTTCGTTGGATTATTTAAAAATATGTCATAGAATCACAGAATAGTTTGGGGTGTAAAGGACCTCAAAAGCTCATCTAGTCCAACCCCCTGCCATGAGCAGGGACACCTTCAACCAGATCAGGTTGCTCAGAGCCCCGTCCAGCTTGGCCTGGGATGTCTCCAGGGATGGGGCATCCACCACCTCTCTGGGCAACCTGGGCCAGTGTTTCACCACTCTCATTGTAAAAAATGTCTTCTTTATATGTAGTCTAAATCTACCATCTTTTAATTTAAAATAATTACCCCTTGTTCTGTCACAACAGGCCTGTAAAAAGTCTGTCCTCATCTTTCTTGTAAGCCTCATTTAAGTCCTGAAAGGCCACAGTAAGGTCTTCCCAGAGCCTTTTCTGGGCTGAACAACCCCAGCTCTCTCAGCCTTTCCTCATACAGGTGTTCAGCCCTCTGATCATTTCTGTGGCCTCCTCTGGCCCCTCCCTAACTGGTCCACATCTTTCCTGTACCGTTGGCTCCCGAGCTGGACACAGGACTGCAGGTGGGGTCTCGTGAGAGCAGACTAGAGGGCCAGAATTGCCTCCCTCGACCTGCTGGCTGTACTTCTTGATGCAGCCCAGGATATGGTTGGCTTTTTCTTTGCTTATTTTACTGGATTACAATTGTTAAACACCCTCCAGTTAGTCTTCCAGTGCAATCACCGATCATACCCATTTTCTGACTGTGATTATTTCAGGCCTTCTTTAATGCAGGCCTTCTGCACAAGAAATGTCCTCTGGGAACACAGAGGTACACTTACTTGAAAATGTCTCCTTCAGGGTATGAATGTAATATTAATGACCATCCCACCTTTAAAGCATCTCTGGTCGCATACAATTGCACTTTAATAAGGTAAACTCTGTTTCATAATAAAATTTTATATTTTGATTTGGAGAAGACTCAATTGGTTTATGCAAATTATGGAGGTTTAAAAATAACCTTACATTTGCATGTGTTATGATATAGTTGGAAAATGGCTGTGAAATTAAAATAATAAACTTCTAGAAAGGGAAGGAAATGGCAGAATAAAGACAAGGAAAAGACTTACTGTTGTCTAGAGATGCCAGCGATATTATTAAGTAAGGATGGGAAATATCACAGATAAAATGTATTTAGACTTTGCAGTTTGTCGAAAGAATTGTGCTGAACATCTACAATATCTATTCAAATGGAAGAAAATAGGAGGTGTAATAGTAACCAGCTTAATAACGAACTGTTTAATGATCTGAATCTCCAGAAAGGTGCACATTAACAGGGCAAAGTTGAGCAATAAGTTCAGACCTAGACAGATGCAGCTAATACTAGTATTTTAGGAAATGATTAGTATTCCCTTTCAGTACTGTACTTGTAAGAAGATGAAGATTAAGGAAAGTCATGTCTGCCAAAAGGAAAGAAAATTCCAATTTTTAAAGTCAAGACAAAGGAAAGTGCTTGGCTGCATGATCACATATAAAGCTGAGAATAAGTTTCAACTGGTGAGTATTAAAGGTTTAATAGGACAAAATGCATTTAGATTAAATTTGTCCTTTTATCCTGGTAATAGTAATTATCACACAGATAAATACTAATTTATCTATAGAGTCTGGCAGATGGATGGATGGATGATGTGGGGTTTTTTAAGGGCACTTAAAAGACAAGTGGTACTGTACAGGCCCCCAAGCCTAAACTTTAGTCATGTCAAGTACTGGATTGTTCACTGCATACAGACTGTGTCCTCTTTCTTCCAGATAACTTTCCACACAAGACCAAGAAGAATTTGTCAGTAGCATTAACTTAAGGTAATTTCTTTTTCTGGCTTGATATTCATGCCTTTGAGTCATGTCTTGGCTTCTGTAAGGCTTTTGGTGACACCTGTGAGTATGAAATTAAACCTGTATGACTTAAAATAATTTGCTACAGTATGGACATAAATTGTTGAAAGGACTGTACAGGGAAGGGTTATTAATGCCATTGTGGAAACCAGAGGGCTGTATCAAATGGTATTGCACCAAAATTTTCCTGTGCCTTCTGATAAATATTTCCATAATTCAGTAATGGAATACAAATTATTATTGTAACTTTCACAGATCAAATGAGTATCGGAAGGGCAACAAGTGCTCTTGACAAACTGGATGAGTCGACGAAAAAACAGGATGCAGGTCAATGAGAAAATTGTTCAACAAATACGAATAGAAGATGGGAGATTACCTAGATAGCAGCTGTGCCATGTGGACTCACTGGTATGAAACGGAAACCAGGTGCTCAAGGAACCTGTTCTAGAAGACAAGGTATTTAGCATAACTGTTTAAAAGGACTTGAGTTCTTTTAGTTCCCAGTTTGTGTTATAAAGCAAATGCATTAGATTATTTCTAATACCACTAAAGGGTGATTTCTTCATGCAACCTCCTTCTCTTACAAATTTGTCAGATTGGAATTTGCATATATGAAGCATCATTTATCTACTCATTACCAGTTTTTCTGTTTAGAGGTAACCTTCAAAACTTGCATAGAATTTAAACTGCAAGGAAACATGGGTTCTGTTGCACTTGCAGGGAGGAATCTCTTAATGAGCAGGAGTTCAGTGCTAGAGGAGATCCACTCTGTCTTTTTTGTTTTTCTATTTGGTAATCTAAGATATTATAGCAGATATACCAATATATGTACTTGTCACTCTGTTTTCTATGAAGAATAGGTATAGTAGGACAGCTAGTTATTATATTTTGTGTTCAGTTCGAGCTGTGGAAGGGGAAAATTTATTGTGTGATTTAAAATTGTCTGTAATAGTTTTCTTTCATTTTTAGGGACTTCTTTTCTGGCCTAACATAGGTCAATAGTCCAAAAATCCATAAGACACTCGCACATAGGCTTTTTAACCATTGCTACTATTGCAAACACTCAAAATATTTTTTAAAAATATGTTTACTATCTGTTCTTTAACCTATGAGTGACATTTTAGTCTGTATTTTTGCAGTAGTTAGTACAATAGCAATTCAGTCTTATTTGGACTCCCTGCTACCTGCCAGAAAAGAGGGAAGCAGGTCTATAAACAGAGGAAGACATTAAGTGACTTTTTTTGTTCTATTCTGTTTGAAGATCTGAAATTAACTTCTGTTTATACACTGAGTATCACACTTCCAAATATGCACATATATGTGTGTGTATATATATAGATATCACGCAATTTTAGAAGAGCAATCAGAGATCTGTAAATATGATTGGGGGGTTTAGAAAATATTTTTTTAAACATTGATTACATCATTTTTAAAAAATTCCTTTTTCAAAAGTAACATTAAAGCAGCAGTAAGAAAAATTGCAAACAGTTCAAGTATTAGTTATTGTACATCTTCTCTGTGCTTTTCTAGCATCAGTCTTCAAATTTTCTTGAAAAGTAAACTATTTTGCAGGGTTTTTTCAGAGGGTAGAAGCAGATGTTCTCCTTTGCATAATTTATTTCACCAGCATGATTCTCTTGAGTAATTATTGTACATTCTACTATGCAGTACTAACTTTTCTGTCCTTTATGGTTTGCTGTATACATTTCTTTAAATATGTTGAATTACTCTGACAGAGAAATACATGAAATTGAAGGAATTTTTGGACAACACTTTCCTTGTAAAGAATAACCTCCCACATTTTGGGAATGAACCTTATATAATCTTATGTATCTGATCAAGAATATAATATCATATTGAGATTTAGGGGCATTGTTTTCAGTGACTTGAGTTGCCAGAACTGTAGCCAGTCCTTTGAGCTTTTTGTGCACAGATCTCCTTTAGAATTGTACTTTCTGTCAAATGTTCCAAGGAAGTGATGTGTAATCTTTCCTCTTCTGTATTTTAATGTACCTCCTGAATTCTTCAAGTAGGGATTTCATTGCTGAAATATACAGTCCAAAACTGCAGTTGTGTCAAGTGTAATAATATTTCAAGTGGTAGTTTAGTACTATTATGTTAAAAAAAATAAAAAAGTATTTTTATTAAAAAGCTTTGCTGCATGACAAACATTAACTCTTCACTTTAGGTTGCCCTCTTAAAAGGTTTTGAAAAGTATATTTTTCAAGTTAAATTTACAATATCTGATTCTGTCCTATGTAATATAAAGTCAAGCTAACATTTCCATTCTGTAGATAACTTTAGCATGTCTTGTTCAGTTTCTTCACAGTCTGAGGGAGAAATGAATAGAAGATTACAATTTTTAAAGGAAGAGAAAAATCTTTTAAAAGTAAAGCATTAGCAAAGGGTTGGAAGCTGGAAGAGGAAAAGAAAATCAGAATAGGAAGGAGCTAGATGGATGGGGAAAGAGCTGTATTGGAAATACCACTGTCTAGACTGGGTGCCATTCAGTTTTTTGGTGGGCATGGATGCAACAATTTAAATGGTATAGCATTCCATATAGAGCCTAAAATTACACACTGGTATTCCCAGGCTCAGGAAACAGAAATAAAATCCCCTAAAAAGTGAATGTTATGTTTCTGCCCAACCCTCTTCCTCATGAAATAGTTTTACATGATGTAGGTTCTGTTTTATTGGTTTTATCATGGGAGATGGCATTTTAAAGTTGTTTAGAGTCAGGAAATGACAATTCAGCTCTTTGTGCAAAATAAATAGAAATTCTGTATTTTTTGACAGGTACTGCAGCTAATACATAGGATAGAGGAGAGGCATCATCTTGGGCATATGATATCCATTCTGAGTTGGTGAGTTTCAAAAGGATCCTCGCAGTCTTTCAGGTAGAGCTCATTATCAGATCGAAGTATTAAAAACAGGGTGACTGGAGAACTGTCTGAATTCTGGGCTGTGAGATGCTGATTGAGCACAGCTCAAAAGCAGTGACACAAACTACTGCTAGTAGTATGTCATTACTGTTAGACTGCTGCAATGTGTGTAGAGTGGGAAGAGAATCAAGTGGTTACTCTTTCGAATGTGACTATCCCACCAGCTTGTTATTCTTCCCTCCTGCTAGTCCCTTTAACCTCCCAACTTTTAAGTAGACATCACTGTTTCTGCCTTCTGCTCTTTACCACGAGCAGTCTTAATCACCCACGTATTTCGGGGCAAAACCAAGCCACTGCTATAACCAGGTTGGTTTTCATGCTGGCTTATGTCAGTTTAAATGCAAAGATAACCTGATTTTTAGATTCTCAATATCTGTTTTCTCCTTTACTCTGTTTAGGAACTCAGCCAGTATGTTGGTGCCACTGGACACACGCATGATTTCAAAGGCTTAAGAGGCCCCACTGCAGTGAGACGTGACCAGCTCACCATACCTGAGGATTTTGTGTCATCACTGAGTTACACTAGTGTGAGTATAGCATTATATAAGTACTATTAATAGCTTAATTTATAACTGAACCTTAGTGTTGAGCCTGCTTACTTCTGAGCTGACATTGTGATGCCTTGAATTAGAAGAACACTAGTGTTGAAAGTTGATTCACAAAATTTTTTGTGCTAACATGGCTTAGCAAGTTCTAGAGCAGCATGTTGCTCATGGCAATGCAAAAACCAGTCTGATAGCAGACATTCATCTATTCTATTCTATTCTGTGTAACTCCTAACAAAAACATAATCTAGAGAACAACATCTGATCTTTATCAAGTTCTGTAAATAAAAATAACTTAGCCATATGTAATTCTTCATTAACGCACACTTAAGGACAATTTACCTTTTACAAATGTACAGCTCAATTTTAATAAATATCAGAATAAAAAGATGGCAGAGAACTGTGATTGTTAATTATTTTCATAATGAAGCAATGTTGATCAGCAGTTTTTAAAATAATTAAGCAGTTGTCCTGAAATTTAACAGTATACTTTATATGCCATTGTACCATTTAAATGATTTGTTGTATGAAATTACTGCAAATTGTCCACCAGAGAGAGCTGTTGCAAATTTTTTTTCCAACAGCTGCTGAAAACCATTCCTTCATTAACTTAGAACTACAATTATTAAATTCACCATGATAGATGTAGACAAATTGTGTAGTTTATTCAATCGGCCAAAGAAAAGTATAGGCAGTAGTATTATTAGAGGGCAAATGGACATACCTAACAAAGCATTTCTGTTCATTTCTTAAGTATATGTATATGCTGATTAAATTAAAGAAAATAAAAACAAGGAATGTCTAGTGAGTGCATAGTAGAAATAAGATGCACAATGCACTGGCAGCCATGAGGTAACGTAGAAACCTGTTTTACTTCATTGCAAACAAATGGACAATATATATTGTACAATATATAATAAAAATACAGCCGATACGAGTGCCACTAATTAACAAAAAAACCTAAAGGTAAGACTTAAAAATGCTCATTTTTGTAGTATATACACTGCAGTAATAAGCCACAATAGATACATCAAATTCCATGTCATTCATAATAAATACTGAAAATATAAATACAGAAGAATACAGTAAATTTGAATAAATTATTACAACATAAGGTCTAGGTTAAGTTCTGTTGAATATTATTGTAGCTTATATTACCCTTTGGCATCTTTGATGTTACAACTTGTTTTAAAAAAGAAAGGAAATTAAGGAAAGGTGTAGTTCATGAAGCTTAAAATTATTTCATGTACAAATTTTACGATGAACTTTCCCTTTGTGTCTTCAAACAGTTTAAAAGCAACAGTCCAACTAAATGTGACACTTTACTGTTGAGATCTCCACAATTTTAGTATGCAAGATCATCTGTAATGGAAAATTATGTTAAGTACTTAACATAATTATTTTCCTCAAAAATGAGTAAAGTTAGAAGTAATGCACAAATTTAAAACAAATGTCTGCAATTACACCACAATTTTACGAGCTCCATTTGAATGGATTACATGTCTGAAAGACCATCAACTTAAGTGCTTTTGAATCCATGCCGTGGTGTATTATTTACCACTTGCCAACAAAAATTTCAAAAGCAGTTTTATATTCTTATGGGGAAATATATATATATATATATACACAGAGATGAACCTTCTAAAAGATGGCTGGACTAGACAGTCTAAATGTTACATAGTTTGTTAAAACAAGGAAAACACTTTAAACATAAAGAAATGTAATAAGTGTTGATTTTGTGTGGTTTTTTTTTTTACAAAATTGCTATCTATTAGCTGTAGATGGAAACAAATGAAAATAACCAATTGCCATGTTTTATGTTAACAGGCATTAACCGGTACATTTGTATTAATAATTTTATTTGTAAAAGGTTATTACACCAGAATGCAATTTAACTTAAAATATCAACTTTACTAAGACAATAATACAGGCAGAGGCTCTTAGGAATGGATTTGTAATCTACAGATTTTGACTATTTTTGCACTGTTAAATGTCTAGCACTTATTTTACATCAAACACTTTTTTAACATGTTTCACAAACTACACTTCAGACATATTTCCATAGAAGTGCCTACGATCAGTCAATTAAAAGGGCCCAGTTGTTAAGCGTTGTTTACATGGGCATTGTTCTGTGAGAACTGAAGTGGTGGTATTTGTGTGATATGGTTTGAAAAAAACCAGCATGCTTGCTTCTGGTTTTGAGAGAACCAGCACATGAAACTCCCTTCTCAATCTGTGTATCAGAGGCTCACAAATGGATGGCTGATTCTTTGCAGTGTTCCCCCAGCAGCCCAGCAAGGTTGACCTTCACCCATAATCCAACCCAAAAGTTCATTCCTAAGAACATCTTTAAACAGATTATGATGGAGAAACCTAGAAGAATTAGCTGGCAGAACGTGCTAAGGCTTATTTGAAAATCCCAGGCTAAAATGCTAATAAAAAGGATCCTATTTCCTCTTTCCTCTTAGTGTCTCTTGTTATGCAAAAAAGACATTATATTACATGTGCCTGGAAGCAGAGTTAACTAAAATGGTATTGCAGTTGACATAGGCAAAGAAAAGAGATGGTAGCAATACTTCTAGAGTGTTGCTTTGCTTTGCAGTTTTTACCCCATGCTTTTGGATAAGTCTTTTATTTGATATGTACACAACTAGTGTATACAACTGGTATGGAAAAACATCATTTTCCTGTTTGCACTGTGTTCATGTCTGTTTTAAAATATATTAAATAATTAATATTATGATCTAGCATTGCCAAACTTGTCGTGAACATGCATATACTTTCCATCCTTGCTCTGGGGATATCTGAGTTTCCTTTTTTCCTCCCCCCCCTCCAGGCCCCCTTATCATTTTTTTCTTTTAAAGGCAAAAGAAGACAATGTCCTTGTCAATTGATGTCCAGCCTTCATCCTTTTCCTCTAAATTGCCATTTCTATCCTCCCCTCACTGATTCCTGAGTGTATCCACCCATGCCTCAAGACAAAGGATTATCTTGATCCTTGTGTTAGAACAGTGGTGTTAATTTGTATCTTCTACCATTTTTCCTGTTGAGAAAAGCTAAACCAGCCTTTATGGCTTGTTGGAAAAGTGCACAGTTCGAGAAGAACATACACATCAGGCAAACTTCTTTTGACTTGGTTCTATTTGACATTAATTCATAAAATGCCTAAGTAAAACAAAAGTGTCATAGCTAAGAATCAAATTAAAATAATTCATTAACCAAATAAAGTTTGTCTCCTGACTTTTTTTTGTACTATCATCTTCTCAGCTGAGAAGTAGCAATACAGAGCATCATGGATATGACATCAGTCAGTGGGACCTTGTGTAGTGGGTATCATCCTAACCATGAAGACTATACAGCAGTAGAGCAGTATACATTTTAACTTTTCCTTTGTAAGATCTAATTCCCTTCCCTTTTATAAAATAAATGTACTATTAAACTTTAAAAAATATATAAATGTACTATTTATTACTTATGTTAGAAAAACAATATTTAAAAAATTCTAACAGTAGTTTGAAGGAAACTTTTTGTTCCTCTAGGTGATGGTTTTCTGCTTCTCCTTGTCTTGGATTTTCAGCCGGTACTGGGCTGTGCTGTATCAAGACTGACACACCACCCATGGATCTACATCCCCTCAGAGGACGAGGATTCCTACCACATCTCTGCAGCCCATGGGGTAGGTTTCCTTCCTGCTTGTCTGTGTGTATGGGGAGAGTCTATAGTCCCCCTGGGGACATTCCCTCAGGACTCTCAATAGTCCCCCCAATGGGGGACTGTTTTTCACCACAGTTCCAATCTACATGCTAATGTTAAGTGAAAAATAAAATGAACTCTTTTAGCAAAATAAAGGTAGCTAGCACAGGGGATACTAGAGTTTCCCTCGTGCTTGATTTTAATGAAAAGTCTTACTGTACAAGAGGCCTTTCCCAGACTCTTAAGATGGAGGGAGGAAGGATGAAAAAAGAAAAGACTAAGGCTGCAGAACAGATGTTTTATGAATTGGATGTTCTTATAAAAAGTAAAATTCTTGGTATCAGCTATTACAGTAGCAGAAAGTTCTCAAGGATGTTATAACTTTCCTCCTTAAGTGAAAACAATACTCTGGCACGTTTATTAGCAACAAAATTAAAAGCTGCCTCTGATTTAGCAGTGGGAAGAGACAGTTAACAGGAAGCACTTACGAAGAACTCAAGCGTGTTCACTCCAACATCTTTACAACTACACCGCACTTGTTCATCACTTCACAAGGTTCGTGCTTTGGATTTCATACTTCTTGGAGAAAATGGACAATTGATAATTGCATATGGACAGCAATTACAGAGAACAGCAAAATTAAGGAATATTTTAAACAAATTTGGAAACATTGAAAAGGCAAGTGTTGACATGTCTCATACCAAGGGACACATTAATGAAGTAGACTCTGTTTTGAAAATAACAGTAGCTTTCTACTATTTTAAAAAAATAGTAATCAGATTTTAATATTTTAGAAATAAATTCTATAGAATATACTCTCTGAGTTAATTCTAGGTTTTCTAAGTATTTTACATCAAATGTTCTGTGTCTATAATAAATTAGATGACAGAATTACTCTTTAGCCCTGGTGGGAAAGCGTAACACCCCTAAACACTTAAGGATTTCCCATGCATTGTCTTTTGTCACTGTTCCTGGCTGCCTCAGGCAGTGAAACAATTGGCACAAAGAACATGAGTTTCTACAACTCATGAGCTATAACACTGGAGTTTCTTATTTAGCAAACACCTTTCAAAACAGTATCATGGGTCTCTCTTGCTTGAGCTCTGAGTAAGGGCACCTGCTTTGCCACAGGAGCAGCCTGCGCAAGGAGTTTCAACTGAGAGAATTCAGCTGGCAAAAGACGACAACATGCAGGGGAATATGATTGCCTGTTGCTGCCAAGTATTGTGCTGCAGGCAAACTACAATCTTGCTACTCAAATGTTAAGCACTCAACAGGTAAATGTTGTATATTCAACACAGCTTTTATTCTAATTTTCACTGTGAAATTTATTGTTTAACTTTTGCTCATTAATCCAGTCCATGGAAAGGAGAGCCTGCTTTTGCTGTGTTTCACATTAGTGACAAAATTTCTATTCACTTCTGAGCTGGACTGGGCTTTCTTGAAAAGTGACATAGTTTGCAGTACAAAATTTAGTTATGATTCCAAAAAAAAGAGGAAAAAAAGAAGTTATTTTGCCTGTTCTATAGAATTATTTTGCTATGACAGTGTCTCCAAGTACCTTACAAACCAGAGCATAGAGAATGGAAGTGACACAGCAGGACAAAGGCAAAGCAACAGACCCCAGGCCTCCGCTGTCTGAGCCCAATACTCTCTATGCAGTGAATCACATTCCTATCAAGGAGTCAGGAACACATGAAATATTAGAAAAACATAATACATGTTTTGGTTTGCATACAAATGTATGTGCACAGTCCTTAACACACTAGCTGGTTTTTGTGACTATGTCCTCTCGATTGTGCGGCAGGGAATGGTACACGATCAGTTTGTTAGCACGTTTACTGAAATACAACACCCAGGTAAGATGAGAAACTGGACCTGGGTCAGTTAGCAATCCACTGAGTAACACAAGCACAAACACTACCTGCCATTTCTGCAGAACTTGGACAAAAGGCAGGATCGCATTGTTAACTGACTCTGTTGACAGATTGGTGAGCAGGCCAAACCATATTTAGAGCAAGTGATGGGTGCTATGACAGTGTAATCAATGGCCTTAATATATGTCAACTCAAATTATTATTTACTAGCAGGAACTTACCTAAATGACAAACAATAACACTTTACAAATCTAGAACTGTCTGATCTAAATGGCATAGAGCTCATCAAAGAGGTTTGTTTTTTTTTTTCCAAGAAAAGGAAAGAAATATTAGAAACTCATTACTGACCAGCTTTTAATTTTTTAAAGGATATTCCAGTGGGAATGAATTATACCTCTTAAGAAATGATAGCAATTGCTGCAATTGTTCCAGAAAAGTTAAAATGTTATGTCTAATCTCAAGTTAAAACTTCAAATATAAACTTTAACAGCATTTTTTCCAAGAGAGGCAAAGTTCATATTATAGGCAAAATGGCATCCAATTTTAGGTGCTGTTCCAGGGATCTTCTGTGTCAAAAGGGAAATGCTTTTGTTATTACTCACTTTTCTGAACTACATAGTGTAATCATAAACCAACTACCGATTTATTACTTGGCTTCTTAGGAGTGATTATCAGTAGCCAGATATTCTTGGGAAATAAAGCTGACATAGCTACCAGTAAACATTTCCACGAATGATATACTGTGTCCATACAGAAGCAGATACTGCTGTTCAGTAACATAATACTTTTAGCCCATGGAAATAAGCTTATCCAAAATGAAACGACTGGTTTTCAACATGAATATTAACGAACTGGGAAATGAGACACATCATATAATATTATATACTAGCCCAGAAAATAACATTAAAACATTTTCCATCCCATAATTTATTTTTCCTTATATAAGAAGTACTTTTTTTCTTCTAAACAAAACATGGAAGTCTAATCAACATGTGGGAATCTTGAGTCTTACCTCATTTCACAGGTTTTTCCCACTCTGGTCAACATACAAATGCTAGAAAAGGCCTTAGCTTTGTTTTTGCTGGTGTGGAATTGTTCGGGCAATACGCTTAGCCTATAGTGAAAAAAGAGGTTTCTGGGTTTTTTTCTGCAGTATGAGTTTATCCCTGTTAGAAGGCTTGTTGATATTGTTAGTATAGCTACCAGGAAATCTCAGTGAATTAGAAACAGACTTGACTTTGTAACTTGTTGCAAGAACTAAACAAAATTTGTATCCTGAGATCAAAGCTTGACCACAAAATACCAAACCGGCTCAACAGAAAGGTATTACTATCTACATTATCACCAGCTAGTTAGGAATGTTTTTTTCAACATAAATCTTTATTCTGCACTTTTTACTATGTGACTCCCAGGAATTACTTATTTTAAGCAAGGGAAAACAGCGTTGCCTAAGTTTTTTATACAGTCACTGCTCTCTCTACCCCATTACTGCTTGTTATCCTATTCTGCAAGCTTTAGAGAATTTATCAGTAGCTGTGTTCGCCCCCGATGCCCCAATGGCATGGAACATATACATCTAAGTATGCAGAAATTTATACAGATGCTAATATTAAGGAGGTCTGGCGTCTGAAGCCTGTGCCAATGGAAATACTAAATAACCATCATCTCAGTATTATAATGCCAGCTGAGATGTGTTTTATAATCACTTACTGTGCTTGCTAATATTATTAAAGATATTTTTCACGTGAAAGCAAGGGGCCAAGAAAATAATTTCTTATTGCTCAGTAAGGAGGTGATTAATGAAACAAAATATTTCATTTAACTTTCCCCTGAGAGAAATACCCTGGTAAAGTTTGCATGATCCTCCAGTGGCCAACACCCTCTGAGGTTAAAAAGCTGCTACTGATTCACAGCTCCTGGCCCAGCTCAGGTAGAAGGGATTTGTGCTTTTGGTGCTGGTGCTGAGTGCATGCCAGATTACAGCTTGCTGCTAATGCAAGATGCCTGTATACACAGAGACTTGTTACACTTGCCCATGTCTTGAATAGAATAATATTATTCTTAGAAGCAGGACTTTTTTATGAACTAACATATTTATCTTTGAAAATAAAGATGGGTATTTGCTATACGGAACTGGAGAATATGTGTGCTTACCTGGCTACTCAGTCTTTAGAAAAAGAGTAGAGCAGTCTGTGACCAAGAGGAGCAGCGGCAAAGGAACTGCTGTGCCAGGTAACCAACACCACTGCATTTTCCCAGGAGATGGAATATGTTGCAAGTGCGGAATCCAGTCCCTAGAGAACTGAACTTTTCTATGCAGTTCATATAAAACACGTAGGAATTCTTATGGAAACAAGTAAATTAAAAAAAAAA
>VWYH01007606.1:20340-43102 GCA_013399365.1 Pampusana beccarii | reverse complement strand
CCTTCCTCCAAGTTTGGTATCATTAGCAAATTTGCTGAGGGTACACTCAGCCTCTTCATGCAGGTCACCGACAAACAGGTTCAACAAGAGTGGACCTAAAACTGAGCCCTGGGGAGCCCCACTAACTACAGGCCTCCAACCAGACTTTACACCGTTGATCACAACCCTCTGAGCTCTGCCATCCAGCCCATTCATACCATCATAGAAGGCTATCAGGTCGGTCAAACATGATTTCCCTTTGGTGAACCCATGCTGACTACTGATAACCTTCTTTTCTTCCACATGCTTGAAGATGACGTCCAGAATGAGCTGTTCCCTTTCCAGGGATGGAGGTGAGGCTGACTGGCCTGTAGTTTCCTGGGTCATCCTTCTTGCCCTTTTTGAAGACTGGAGTGACGTTGGCTTTTCCTCCAGTCCTCAGGCACCTCTCCTGTTCTCCAAGACCTTTCAAAGATGATGGAAGAGTGACTTTGCAATAACATCTGTCAACTCTCTCAGCACTTGTGGCCACATCCCATCAGGGCCCATGCACTTGTGGGTGTCCAGTTTGTGTAAACAATCTCCAACCTGATCTTTCTCAACCAAGGCAAAGTCTTCCTTTCTCTGGACTTTCTTTCCTACTTCCAGGGTCTGGGATTCCTGAGGGGCAGTTTTAGCAGTAAAGATGGATGTGAAGAAGGCATTCAGTAACTCTGCCTTCTCTGTATCATCTGTCACCAGAACACCCTCCTAATTCAGCAGCAGACCTGCATTTTCCCTAACCTTCCTTTTGCTGCCAATATACTTGAAGAAGCCCTTCTTGTTGTCTTTTCATGGTCACTATACCCAAGACAACCTTCAACCAACACACTGTCCACGAGTCATTCTCTATTTACAAACAACAGATCCAGTGGGACGCCTTCATAGGCTCACTCATCAGCTATGTCAGGACCTTGTCTTCCATGCACTCCAGGAGCCTCCTAGATGGCTTCCTCTCTGCTGTGTTGTATTTCCAGTAGATATCTGGTAGGTTGAAGTCCCCCATAAGAACAAGGGCTAGTGACTGGGAGACTTCTCTCAGCTGCCTGCAAAATATTTCATCTGCCTCTTCATCCTGATTGGGTGGTCTGTAACAGATTCCCACCAGGATGTCCACCTTGTTACCCACAGACACCCAACCCTATCACCACCTTTATCAAGCTCCAGACAATCAAAACACTCCCTAACATACATGGCTACCCCACCTCCTCTCCTTCCTCACCTATCCCTTCTGAATATGGATGTCCTGGATGTGGAGAGGGAATAGCTGCCTAATTTAAAGGGTCTCTAAAGGAAACAACTATTTGTTTCATAATCTCTACTAACAGTGTTTATTTTAAAACTCTTTTCCTACAAAATGTAGATAACTATATAGGTTTTTTTTTCCTAAACCATACTACTGCATGTGATAGTTCACCATACTTTGAAATAGATACATTAACGACAGAACTTTAACTGACATACTTAGAAATACGACACAAACTATTTGCTTTTAATATAAATAAAAGAGAAGAGAAGAGGAACATACCATGTATTGTTCTTGAAACACTTCAGGAAAACCATGAATTTGCTATTTAAATTGCCTTTAGATTCCTAAATAAACTACAATTCTAAAGACCAGTATCTGAGATGCATCTCAACACTAAGAGAGGAATTCCATCACTCTGAAAGTTTTTCATGTTTTTATGAAACCTTTAATCCTGCATTCAAAGCTTTTCCCCTTACTTACTTGCATTAGATTTTTCCTGAGTGGTATCTGCATCAGTGTTAGAGCTGACGGACTGGCTGTCTGAATTTTTGCTGCTGTCACCCAACTTTTTAAGTCTGTTCAATCGTTTATCTGTTTCTCTCAGTCCATATTTACTATTAATCACAGGAGTAGGTGCTGGCAATCCCACTCTTGATTTAAAAGCACCAGTTCCACGTCTACAAAGAAAAATAGGACATAATATAAACTTTGAACTTTGTTTAACATACAACAGCTTTAATCCCAGGTATATCTGTGTAAAAAAATACCAATAACCACTTAATTTATTAGCATTTTGTGGGCTGTTTTAATAAGATATCTATATACTTATCTCACTTTAGTAAGATGTACAGAAAAACCTATTTATTTCTTGCAAAAAGAAAAACTGCAAAAGTAGGTTTTCCCTTGCTTTATGCCTATTTTAGCATTGTTTCATCGTCAAATTATACAGGTGAAAATGAATTACAGCAGTTCAAAATACTACTTATACTAGCTTAGAAAACAATGTAAATGTTTCCTAATCACATCAGGCTAGTAAAAAAATGCCAGATTCAGTTACAATGCTTGTTACTGCATCATCAAGGGTTGGAAAATACAGAAAATGGGATAAAATTATCACATAGTTCTGTGTTCTTTCATAACTGAAAGAATCCAGTATGTATTTACAAGGATCATGAAATCACTAAGCAAATGTATTACCTTAAAAGAAAAAGAAAAAAGTTATCACAGAAAAGGATGAAGACTAAGAATTCCTGTATTTGCATTTCAACAAGTACTACTAGGATTCCTTTGATACTCTGCAGTAATCCAGTATGCTTGCACTTCACAGAATTACTGAAGACAACTTCAGTTTGGATTCTAGTGTGCTGTACCGAAAGGAAATCTACAGAACTTAACCAAAATTGCACCAAAAAGATGAGACAGGATCTCGAGCTCCACAACGTTAATTATTATGCAGAAACAATACTTGTTCTGAAGTTAACTGGTATTTGTTTGACATAGAACATTCTTTCGGTATTACTTGGAATTCAGCAAATCACAGGCACCTTAAGATACTAGGCTGAACATGGCACAAGAAACAGCCACTTCAGATCAAAAAGTAATGGTACTATGAACAACCACAACTGTCTTCTGACATGTCTTTGGTGCCCAGTTGTCTCACCCAGCATGAGCAGCAGGCTCACCTAAAAAGACTACATGTACGTAAGTAAAGATATGCATCTTTTCTTGGTGATGATTTTTGGAGGCTTGAAAAAAAACCCAAAACTGTAAAGTGCCCACCTTCCCACAGCTCCCAAACATATCCCACAGATTCTTAGAAGTATAGCATTTTAACTTTAAAAATGAACACCCTTTACAGCATATTTAGAATTGGGTCACTTCAAGATGACTTTTTTGTGGTGTACAAAGCAACAGTTGCCTTGTCAGTGTTGGTTAGGACTCATTTTTTCTCGCTCAACTCCCCTAAATCCAAATCTCTCATATTTGCTTTCTGTAACACGGATTGTGACTGAAAAGCAGATTCCTAAAGTTAAAATTACCAAAACGTTAGCTTTAAAATATAACATTTTCATGTACTTAAAATACAAAGATGACAAGTTAATGAAAATGTTTGGATATATAAAATTTGATTGTTCTGAAAGAGAAAGTATGTCGGAATTACATTAAAATCAACAATCAAAGTAACTTGAGCAAAAAGAAACAAGGCGAAGTAACCAGGAAACCAACTAACAAGGAAAGAATAATCAGGGTTCACAGTTATTCAGTACTAGACAGCTCCCAGGACTGATGTATGTTTTTACTAGCAGCACTCTAGATAAAGCCTGAGACTGTACCCTTCACTTAGAATGATCTACCAACATTGAATGAGTTTGGAGGTCCACACCAGAAGGCTTTCCCTTGAATTGCAAGAATTGGTAGTCACCTAATTGGTTAGTAAAAATGAAGGTAGGCTTATTAAACTATTCATATGTACCTGTACTAGCTATTTCTCAATATGATTAATATCTTGTCCTTTATAGGTTTGGGTTTTTTTCTCTCTACAGTTAGGTCAAATGGTAACAAAACTGTTACAGGTTCTACGTAGTTCTTGGAATCAGGTGAGGCACCCACAAATTATGTTGAGCCTCCACACTCACAGTAAGCAGAAGTTTCAACATGGCAAAAACCAACTATGAACTCCTTTGAACTGATTTTGTGAAGAAACTAGGTTGGGACAGCACGGGTGAAAAACAAATATAACAACAACTTTGCTGCTACTGTAGAATTGACAGATATAGGCAAGTACTGTACAAACCTGTAGATCTTTATGAATGCACAAACCCCCAGGTTCTAACAACACAGAGTGAAAAGTAATTTGCCCATTCCCAGCACAAGAGAACTTCAGGTCAACATAAAGAACATTAATAAAATTTGCTTTTTCTAGTGCAAAAAGAGAGTAGAAGTTGGGGGCCAGCTGCTAATGGTCTCATAGAAGCTACATCTGCTTTTCCTTCCAATTTTAGTTTATTCAGCATAAATATTCTTAAGAATCTACACTTGTTTTGTTATTCTCATTTTGGGCTATTTCCAGAACAGAGAATCTAAAGAAAAACAGAATGCAGGAGTTCTCAGAAAACACGGCCATTCAGTAATAACATTAAAAAAAAAAAAATCACTACAACAAATACCTAGGAAGCAATTATGTGTCCAAAAATCTTAGTACTCATAATTAAGGACTTTCAGTTCCACAAAATATATCATGAATACGACCGATTTGAAACTTATTTCCATTAATGCATACCTTTCACAGGTGTAACATTCGCAGTATTCATTATTTTCTCCAAAAAACCCATCTCCATAGTAACAAGAGATTTCTTCGCCAGGTTCAATATCTCTTAGAGCTTTCACACATGCTGTATCCCTGCCCGTTGATACAAACTGGGAAAGGAGATGACAGAAAAGCGGGGGGGAAATCATTAAGGTTGAACAGTATTTGAATAAGAAAAGAAAAAGTAAAACAGCTGGGGAGGAAAGGATGCAGGGATGAAAGGGGAAATAAATGCAGGGTGCTTTATTTATTTACTTTTAATTTCTTGCTTACCTTACAGTTAGGTCTGCAATCTGAAAAAGGTCCAAAAGATAAAGTCAATTAACTGTTGATAAGACCTGAAACATGAATAATTGTAGATGTCTAAAGTAAGGATTCACTCTGACTTCAATAATTGTAGAATCTCAACTAAATACTGGGACTTATGTTAGTATTGCACAAAACTATACATCAAAAGATACCTATTTTGATATAGTCTGGTTTCTGAGCTCTTCCCTAAGCTACCACAAATGTTCAGTTTCCCTCCTCTTTAAGGTAATAGGATTTCTCTTAAATTCTGCATGTTCTTTCTTCAGCATACAAATGCAACAGAATCACTTAAGCTTCTGTGCAAAAGGTTAACGAAGGCACAAATAGTTCACCTAAGAAATACATTACTGTTGACTAAGTTCACAAGGAATTCAAGGTAACTTAAAACATGCTCTGCTAATTTACCTGCCAGTTCCAAAGCCTCTGTGAAGGCAGGAGACATCACTTCCTAGAGGCCTCTGTGAGTTTCCCAGTTCACAGCCATTCAGGTCTGGTCTGGGAAAATCCCAACAGGATTTTGTCCCACAGTTATCCAGTATGCCAGATTCAGTAATGTTTCTCTACGGTCCTGTATTGTTCAGCTCACATATAACAACACTTCTGAGCAGAATTGCTTATGTCCTTTAACATGCTTCCTATAGTTACTACTCACCATGATTGATAAATGCAGCAGGACCAAGCCACAATTGTGCACAGTTTTTCCGTGTGGAATACATGACACTGAAGTCGTTTTCCCCATGTCTCAGCAGCATATTTTCTTCCATTTCTGATAGTTCAGCAATACAGCCCACAAGTAACTCTATTTTATCATTCCGTTTCCTTTAGTGTGAAAAAGTAGAAAAAATAAGAATACACATGCCAAAATTATAAAGTAATTTCACAAAAATAAATGTTGTCAGTAACAGGAAGTGTTTTATATACCATTTTTCACTCAACCCCTATAAACCTCATGTTTTACTTCAGTTAGAGATAGGATATTAGGCAAAACAGACTTTTTATCAGACATGAAATAAATGTTTTTGTTACTATATAGAATAAATTACATCAACTCTGACAGACATTACCATCATTGTTTCTACAATTTCCTGAGACTACAAGCCAGAAATTGTAAGAGTTGATTCCTTTAGCTCCTATAGTTGTTAATACCAAAAGCAAGATTTTTTTCATCCCTATCCTCCATCATCCCCCATCCCTATCAGCACTTCAGATATTTTGACTTCCTTCAGCTGCTCTTGTTTACATTTCCTTTACTTCTTCCTTTGGCCAAGAAAACACAACATAGTGAAGATTCTTAGAACTCCATGCCTTCTTAACAAATACCCAGCATTGACTCAAAAAAAGGCCAGAATTCGTGCAAGACGCCATCCTCTTTCACGAGTAGTTCTTCAGCATCAAGCTGGTCCTTGAAAGAGACCTTTGGAGAAGCAGGGAGGAACCAACAAAAATCAACAAAACCACAACACCTTCATGAGTGGACAGCCAATTTGCCATAATAAATATAGCAGATCAGAGGCACAGCTTACGAAGAAGCGCACAATTTCCATTATCTTGCAAGTGCATTGTTTTCACTGCTCTTCAGCCAGATTACTCTGACGCAGATGAATATGGAGATACTAAATATACATGAAGGACACAAACTAGAAGCCAAGCCTTACAAATGCAAAATTCTCCTCTTAGAGTGCTGAGAACTCTATTAGTTTTGAGTCTCAACAGTCTTCCAGATACTGGCAGCATCCAGAAGCAACTCTCTTGTTTTGGTCTCTCTCAGGTCACTCAAGATTTTGAGCACAAAAAGTTAATTCATTTTCAACAAACCTAAGTACAAAGCTCCCACCTCAAAGAATCAGTCAAGGGGAGAATTCAAACAGGAAAAAACAAACAAACTAACATCACCACAATCCAAAAAATACTGATTATACCATGACTGCGGAGCTTCCAGCTACAGTCATGAAGAGCTAGAAACTGACCTCAACCTTGTTAAAGCTTACTCTCCCACAAAATGAGGCCATAGCCCCACAGTAGCAGCATGCTTACTTGGTATGCTGCGAGCATAATGTTTAGCCACCCAATCCTAGCCCACACATAATAGCATATCATCATCTCAGATGTGCTGTTATGAGTATGCACTGTAATAAGGCAAAACAACTATAAATTAGGGTGGGGAAAGGAAAGGGAGTATTTATTTTAAAATCTGAATTAACCCACGGATCTGCCACAGACATGCTTATAATGAAACTCCTACGTGCCAAAATGAGGTGGGGAAAATACACTGGGGTGACAACTTTCTGTTTCCCGGAAAGATTTATTTTGCACAATCAAAATACGCAAGTAACAACCCTCAGCTTCAAAAATGTGAAAAACTAATTTCCCCCACAATTATTTGCTGTATAACAAATTCAGTATAATATAAGTATTGACATGGTCATGTTTCTCACAGGATGCAAAAAACTCATCATTAGAAGAAAATAATTATCTGACTGAAAAGAAGATAAAAAACCTTTTATACCGGCAACTTTGTGGCTACATCCAATGTCCTACAGATGCACCCACTGTGTATTAAGTACTTAGCACAAACAGATACCAAAAGTAATTTGTAAGTAAAAATACAAAACTCCGTATTGCACTGGTTGCGGTTTTAATTCTTCATACTTTTAAAAATATATTTTTTAGAATATTTCAAAATAATTGACAGAAACAGAATGCAAGAGTAAACTGTATCTTTTACCATTCTTTCGTTGCAACAATTTTGGCTCCATTTTGCTCAGAAGAATATCGATTACAAGGCAGTATCTCAAACCCACTGTCAGTTGCAAACATTCGTAAATAAATAAATACCTGCAATGAAAGAAAACAGTACTTTTCTGTTACAAGCAAAACAAAAGCAGTGAGGAACTTTATATAAAAATAATGAAAATCAGTGAACTGCACAAGAAACAAAAAATGGATACTCCAATGGGATGTTGCTTGCTGAAATGCGTTTCTGATTATAAATTTTAGCTATGTGCATGATGTCAATATTTTTTACTCAGAGTGACTTGCAGGAATCCTCATATGGATAACATGACTATCTAAAGAGTTTAAAAAAACTAAAGATGCCTCAAATGGTACAAAATTGGCCCAACCAATGAAAATGGATAATTTCTTCTTAAAGTCACTGAGTAGCTACATTCAAAACTACTTCTTAGCTCTTTAAGAATCACTGAGACCTAACAGCCTACAAATTTCACTCTTTCCAGTTCTGAAAATGATATTACTTCCATGACAAATCTAGGGATTGGTGGATCAATTTTTTTTAGTTAAAGTGCAGTTGTATTACTCAAAAAAACCACTTTGGGAAATGAGAATTTTCTGACTGCTTAACAACTGATGTATTTTGAGGTAGCAACAGATCTCCCTTTTCCTTTACCTTTCTTTGTCATGCAATTTGATTTACAATAGCTCTAAGTAAAACACAAACAAACAAAAACAACAACAACAAAAAATTGTGAGGAAAAAAACAACCAAACAAAATCCCCAAACAAACAAAAAAACACACAACTCTCAAAATAAATAAAAAAGGGGGAAAAGAAATAACCCTTCCAAACAATGAAAGAAGCCCTTGAAACTCCTGTCTCCCAGAAGCAGGTCTTCTCTCTTCTGCTTATGACCTAAGCCAACAGCAAAAGAGGCAAATGCATTTTCTTTTCTACATGTCTATTAAATAAAAGGCAATGGTAAGTTAACTCAAAAAAAGAGGGGGGCGGGATCTGGCTGGGTTTTAAAAAACAAAGGAAGTTTCAGTTAAAAAGCAATCAAACAAATAACAGAGTGGTGGATTACTTTCCTTTACTACTGCTACACTCTTAATTTTTTACATTTTCTTAGCCTTTCAATCATCTGAAAAAGCACATTAATTACAAATACACCTACATGTTCCTTGAACAACCTTTCCTGCATTTTGTTCTTGTTAAGAAAATAGTGCCGGGCCCAGTCACCTGACGTCAAGGACTTGAAGGCTTTTTCTAAGTGCTCATCTTTCTTAAAACGTTCAATCACCTCTTTTAGTTCTTCTTGCCTTCCTTTAATAGGTCGAAATCTGAAATAAAGAATAAAGCTATTCCAGTCCACTGTTATTCATTCTCAATTCGCCCTCACAGTTATAGCACAGGTTGTTTTGCTAGCCACATAAATATTTAACTTCTAGTATAAAGAAACTGTTACGCACTCAAATCACAGGCCCTCATTTCCTGATGTAATGGGAGAGGTAGGTAAAGCTAAGCATACTACTTGGAATGTTAAAACCCTCAATTCTGCTGAGAAGCACAATTTATCCATAAAACAAATCTCTAAGATTAACCAACACAGAATAATATTTCAGTTTTCAATGCCTATCATTTGGAATAAAGCGGCTAAAGAACTACTATAATAAATGTGTCCTTACTTTCCTAACAAATTTAGTATCATTAAAAGTACATGTGCAAAAAACCTCCCAAAAAACAGCAAATAAACTGGATGCTGTAAGTTTCCTAGCCAACACTGGTATGAAGGGATCTATGCACAATTCTGGCTTTTATAGCTGAACTGGGATGTGTGTGTGTGTGATTTCAAATTTAAGCCCTCTACAACCTCACACGCTACACTCAATTTGTCAAATAGGGAGCAAACAATTAAGATGGGGCAACTGAAAAGACTGAGTAAGAAATATCAGAACAGAAAAAATGCACAACTATCTTGAAGAGTGATTTCACATCAACTTTCGCCCAACTCAAAGCCTCATTATATTGACAAATCCACTATATGGGTTTATGTAGATTGCAAACTTAACATTTGTATTCATATAAAATGCATCTCCCAACGACTACACAACAAGTATCAAAAAATAGAAACACACAGCATAGATCCTACATATATGGAAGACTGAAGTTCCACAAGTTAGTACAATCGTAAGAATTTTTACCCAAGATGTTTGCTACAGGAAACAGGCAGCTGAAAATCATGCATAGACAAAATATAAACTCCTGTACACTAGCAGAGAATTCTGCCTTCTTCACAAAGGTTAAGATTTAAGAAAAACTATCCTTCATATCATCAACAGGAAAAAAATTGTTACAGAAAACACGTACATGACTGCAAAAAGCAGGAGCTCCATTTCTGAGCCCCACACCATCAAGAGAAAGCACATCTTAGAGACTACGTTTAATGTCTATAAACTGCCTTTGAGTACAAACCTATGTATGCTCCACTTTGGGTTGGAGGTGGGGTGTGCATACTTTTAGGTGTATGACACATCCCATGGGACTCTTCACAAAGATAAAAAATTTCTAGGGTCATGTGAAACAGTTGTCTGCGGCTCCTTTTGCTTACGCAACACATGACAGAAGTGTTAAACAACCTTACAGCTTTTGGTTAAATCCGTAAGACTAAGTCCCATTACTTGTTGTTTGAAGTATGTTACCATGCTAATTTTATTTCATCTTACTTACCAAATGAAATCTCTATTTGATTACAAAAGTAAACAAGGGGAAATAAATTCCTGAAGGTGGTGGAAGGAACACTCATCAACTCCCTCACTGACACCCTGTTTTTTAAGTTACCATATCACTTGGCTTATCCCCATCTTAGAACGCTGAATGCTGCAAGTTACTTCTTTTCAGATGCCCCAATAAGACCTGCTTCTTCTCTGTAACTTGTATGAAGGAACCAAAATACCCTGAGTGTTGCACTGCCAATTTTATTTTACCTTATAAAACAGTAGGAGTTTAATTAGAAATAACTAATAATGATGAGGATTCAATTGCCTTCATTAGAGGTAAAATGCTGTATTTTTGCTCCTGATACAATACAGACCTCCTAACAGCACTATCACTTCCAGCAGCANTTTAAGCCCATGCCCCCTTGTCCTATTGCTAACTGCCTGGGAGAAGAGACCAATCCCCACTTGGCTATAACTTCCCTTCAGGTAGTTATAGACAGTGATGAGGTCACCTCTAAGCCTCCTCTTCTCCAGACTAAACAACCCCAGCTCCCTCAGCCTCTCCCCATAGGTCTTATGTTCAAGTCCCTTCACCAGTCGTGTTGCTTTTACACATCTTCTCTGCATTTTCCATCTGAAAAATTTCCTTGTAATATAACAACTAAGCACTCTTTCAGATCTTTTGGAATATGGCAAAAATTATCAGCATAAACCTGTGAGCTTTCAGAAGAGAAGATATAGCAAGTAGTTCTGAGAAGACATTAGATAAGTTTTCTTCTGGCTGGGATAACATCTAACATGTAGCAAGATTCTGTAAAGAAATAGATGTCCGCTTAGAACAGTCGTATGTACGGTGCCAAGAAGTTTCAAATCAAATTCTTTATTAAAGAACATACTTACCCCATCTCCCCAAGAAACTAACTGCCTAACAAGCTGCTGAGACCTCATCATGGAAGAAAACTTCCTTCAGACTACAGATGACATGATTATTACTATTTTTGTTCTAGAGCACACCAAAGTCTCCCTCGACTTGCCAGTTGCATACAAGAAGACTATCTCCCAGTTCTCCCCAAATCAGAAAGACTGCTCCCAAATTTGATAGTCATAATGTCTGGCGAAGCTCTGTGAGTTAAGGGAATCTAAAATGACATAGCCTGGATGGAACCTGACTAGTTTCAGAATAGGACTTGGCCTCATTTCCAGTTTCAACCAGAAACAGTTTTCCAAACAAGGCCCCAACTGTACCTACATAATGAGAAGTGCAAAGCACAACAATATGCACAGACAAAACATAGACATTTGCACATAAAACACAAACAAAACGCACAGACATTTTGTTTACATCTTTATTTGCAAACATCATAGGAGGAAAAGCCATGTGATTATGGTCTTCGGCTACCTCTATCCTTGCTAAGCTAAGGTAATGACTGCCCTCTCCCTTACATTTTATGTTATATGCTGAAATGTACCATTTTTTTTAGCCAAGTGACCTGCAGGAGCAAAGGTAGGTGGAAAAACCATCACATTCAAAATTGAATTAGCACCTAAGACAGACAATGTATGTGCAGGTAGACACAATCATACTTGTTTATCATCAAGAATAATCTTGGTCTAGGCTAAAGGAAGCAGTATCCGAACTCAACTACCAGTGGAGAAAACAACAAAAACAACCCTCCCCGCAACAAAACACAAAAAACCCCACAAAAAACACAACACCAAAAAAACACAAAACAGGGCAGATGCTAAGCTTAAACAGCGCCTCTCAAGATGTAAGGAAAAAGAATCAATACCCTACATTTTCTAGCAATTAGAAGCACATCTTATAGCCCCAAAGTGACGCTCATATTTCAGGTCTTTCACAACATACCAGCCTCAGATGTTGACCAGACGTCTGCTTGACTACTTACCTTAGGCAGCTCAGAACCTGGCCCCAAGCCTTTAAAAGTAACCTGCATACCTCCATGGATCACATTCAGCAGGTTCTTGCCGCAGGCATTCCACACTGTTGGTGGAATTCCTTAAAATGTCTAGCAGAAACTTACGTAACATCATTCCTGAGAAGCAAAATAGTGTATACCCAAGTCTTGAAAAGGCCAAAAAGAAGGCTGGAAACAGGAAGGTTGCAAAGAGATTGTAAAAACCCCAAAACATTAGAAGGTCCGATGAGTGTTACACTGTATACCGTGCATTTGAAACTCGAAACAGGAACTGAGTTTTTCAAAAAACAAAACTCTTGGAACCCAACGGTTCAAAAATTATTACCAGAGACCTCCTTTATCAAAATATTGAACTGATATTTTTTTTACATGGTGACAAGACAGAGATAACGAGAAAAGATAAACAGGAATCCAAAAAAGCAAGAAGCATCCACAAGTGCATAGAAAAATGCTGGAAACCAACGTCATGCTGTACAGCATTTCACTTAAGCCAACCATGGCACCAGATACAAAGAACCCCCTACTCCCTCACCACCAGGCTGAAAGGGGAGACCCAGCAGACGGGAGAGGATGGAAATGGGTTACTGCTCAAGGCTGCAGGCAAACCACCCTCAGCCTGCCCCACCTTTGCAGGTGCCTGTATACAACAGGTATGAGGCCCTGGAATTGGATGGGCAAGCAGCTGATGCCGCTGATGAAGATCCTTCTGAAAAGGAGGGGTCGTTTAGGCAACTGACATCCCACATAAAACCCAGCGAACCCATTAAAAACTCACNAAAAAAAAAAAAAAAAAAAAAAAAAAAAAAAAAAAAAAAAAAGGTAATTGTGATAGGTGACTCGCTTCTGAAGGGAACAGAGGGCCCAATATCCTGACCTGACCCAACTCACACAGAAGTCTGCTGCCTCCCTGGGGCCAGGGTAAGAGATGTGGCTCAACAGCTCTCCAAGCTGGTAAGGTCCTCTGACTATTACCTGTTATTGGCTTATAATGTTGGCAGGGAATAGGAAAAAGAAGTATTAAGCAAAATGAAAGGGAGTTTAGAGATTTGGGGCAGTTGATCAATGGCTCAGGTTGTTTTCATCCTTTCAGTAGCAGGCAGGAACACAGAACAGAATAGGCAGGCCCAAGTAATCAACAGAGGGCCACATGACTGGTGCCATCAATGGAATTTCAGGTTTTTCAACGATGGGATGGTCAGTCCTTCAGCAGGTCTCCTGACACCCAATGGAATGCATCTCTCACAGAAGGGGAAAACAGTGTTTGCTCAGGGGTTTGCGAGGCTTATTGATAGGGCTTTAAACTAGATTGGAAGGGGGAATAGGGCAGTACCAGGCCAGTCAGTGATGAGCAGCAGGAAGGCACACCAAAACATGCGGAGATGCTTGGCAGTGAGATTCCTCAGACTGTGCCACAAGGTAAAGGGCACAATCAACCACACTTGAAGTGCTTCCAACATTAATGTGTGCAGCATGAGGAAAAAGCAAGATGAACTAGAAGCCTTGGCCCGGTCCCAGGGATCTGATATAATTTGCATTAGTGAAACCTGGTGGGATGAATCCTGGGACTAGTGTGCCATGATGAATGGCTACGTGCTATTCAGAAGGGATACGCAGGGTAGGAGGCACTGTATGTAGTGGAGGGGCTGGACTGCATGGAGCTGGCAATGGCAAAGCTGGGAACCTATGGGTGAGGATTAAGGATTGGACAAATAAAGCTGATGTTGTCGTGGGTGTCTACTGTAAGCCACCCAGCCAGGACGATGACACTGATGAGTTATTCTTTAAGGAACTAAGCGAAGCCTCAAAGTCATCTACCCTTGCCCTTATGGCAGACTTCAACTTGCCAGATGTCAACTGGGAATATCACACAGCTGATACCTTCTTGGTGCAGGTACTAAGGGAAGCAACCAGGAAAGGTGCCCACCCAGATTTGATTCTCACTAATAGAGAGGGTCTTGTGGGAGAACTTGAAGTGATGTAGCTAGAGTAGCAAATCCCATATAAGTCAACGCGGCCTGATGGGATTCATCCAAGGATGCTTAAAGACCTGGCTGATGCCATAGCGAGACCTCTCTCCATGATTTTTCAATGCTCCTGGGAATCTGCATATGTCCCAGATGACTGGAAGCTGGCAAACGTTGTCTCAATCTGCAATAAGGGCAATGGGAATGACTCTGGCAACTACAGGCCTGTCACCCTCACTTCTGTTCCTGGCAAAATCACGGAGAAGATTGTTCTGGGAGTTATGGAAAAACATCTGAACTCCAATGCAGTCATTGGCCCCAGCCAGCACAGGTTCACGAGGCAAAAGTGCTGCTTAACAAGATTAATTTCATTCTACAAGGTTTCCACCTAGTTGACCAAGGGAAGCCTGTCAATTTTATCTTTTCGGATTTCAGTAAAGTCTTTGATACTGTCTCTCACAGTATCCTCCTGGACAAGACATCCAGCACAGAGATGGATAAACACACAATGCAGTGGGTGAGCAACTGGCTGATGGGCTGGGCTTAAAGGGTTGTAATAAATGGGGTTATGTTGGGCTGGTGACCAGTCACTAGTGGGGTTACGCAGGGATACATCGTAAAGCCAGCACTCTTCAATGTCTGCATAAATGACTTAGACTCAGGACCTGAGAGAATACTTAGTAACTTTGCCAATGACACAAAACTGGGAGGACCTGTCGATACTCTTGAGGGCAGAGAGGCCCTGCAGAAGATCTGGACAAATTGGAGAACTGGGCAATCGCCAGCTGCATGAAGCTCAACAAGCGCAAGTGCTGGATTTTGCTCCTGGGACAAGGCAACCCTGGCTGTACCTACAGACTGGGGGACGAGATGCTGGAAAGCAGTTCTGCAGAGAGGGATCTGGTGGTTCTGGTCAACAGCAAGTTGAACATGAGCCAACAGTGTGTCCTGGCAGCCAAGAGGGCCAACTGTGTCCTGGGGTGCATCAAGCACAGTGTTGCCAGCCGGGTGGGGGAGGTGATTGTCCCACTCTGCTCTGCACTGGTGCGGCCTCATCTAGAGCACTGTGTGCAGTTCTGGGAGACACAGGATAAAAAAATATATTAAGGTACTGGACAGTGTCCAGAAGAGGGCTAAGAAGTTGGTGAAGGGTTTAGAGGGGAAGCCATATGAGGAGTGGCTGAAGTCACTTGGTTTGCTCAGCCTGGAGGATACTGCAACCCAGATTCCTCATGAAAGCTTCAGTACTTTTACAGGTGTATCTCCATATATACTTCAAAAGATACCTTCTGATGTGAGACACTGAAGAAGCCAGCCTAGAGTCAAGTATCCCTGATAATCTGAGGGTCTGCTGATCCATAGCTAAATGTATATATATAAAATGAGCCAAAGAAACAGGCTTCTAAGTGACAGTAAATCAGGAGACTAGTTCAAATAAGATAGATAGAGCACAAGAAAACCAACAAACCAAACCAGCCAACCCAACCTCTAAACACAAAGTAAATTAAAATCAGAACGATTTATCTAGACTTCTGGTTTGGTTCCACGAACAGTACCTTTATTAGATTCCACCACGGAAACTGGACAAGACACTTGGGTGTTTGAATCTGCTCACAGGCACAGACTCCTTAAGCTACCCTACAAACACCTTCGGGGTCAGGTCTCACAGAACATGGAATTTGCCACAAAACAGTCCATTGTTAAAAGTAATCTAGGAATGAAAAACTCTTATCACAGTATCTTTAAAGAAATAGTAGCACACCTTCTTCCCGACAAGCTGCAGAATAAAAAGTTTTCACACTTCCCTATGAAATATTTATTCTTCCCTAGTCAACAAGATCCAGAAAAGCTGTGGCTATTGAAATTTCAAAATCAGCTAGAAGATGATCTTATCCCAGTTAAGGGCAAACAGAGGTGGTCTCAACAAAGAAGATGTAGGAGAATTGCTTAGAGAAGCAAAGCTCTTTCTCTCTCAAGTTTCGCTTACCTTGGGAATACTTAAAGAATCTTGAAATTCCAAGGTATAAAGCCAAAGGTCAGTAAGATGCTTGCCTATAAAGGAAGTTAAAGGAGAGTTTCTGGTAAGTTCAGAAGCATAGAACCTTTCTCGGTCCCAGTCACTGAGAGCAGTGAGTTTGAACAACAAGGATAAATTGATCCTGCCAGAGATCTAGTATGGAATTCCACGTTCTGTACCAGAGCATGATAAAGAGTTATACTTCTAAACCTATTTCTTAACTTCTGACTAGAAAACATCAAGAAGAGTGAATTTATCAAAACACAGCATCCCATTAGCCTCTTAACAACAGGCACTTTGTCTGGATGATATTTCTACTCAAGTGAAATGCTACGAAAAGATAGCAAGTTACTGTTCATCTGAGAGATTCAGCACAAAAGTTAAAACTGCAAGGCTGTTAAACATTCAAGACAGCACAACAAGAGTGGAAAATAATCTACTTATTACAGGTGGAAACTATTTATTTAGTTAACACACATTTTGGCTTCAGCCCTGCCTAACCCTGTAGTATGAGTATCTTAATTAAAAACTAGTTATATAAATCAACTCATTCTATGTTTAATCTCCAGTGTTATTACCTGAGGAGAAAAACAAAACAAAAAAAACAAAACACAAACCAACAATATTCTTCAAAGGCCAAAAATTCAAAAAGGCACTTTCAATGAAGAATGTAATCCACATTACTTAGATTTCTTGAACTGAAACTATACATGCACCAGTGTGGTCAAAATTCCAACACAGTCTAGAAGTAAAGAAAATTCAAATAGCCACATAATTTCATGCTCCTTAATACTGCTAGCAAATAAATGCTTTGTAAAAATAAATATGTGGGATGCAAAAAAACCCCAACACTTTCCTTCATTCTTATTATGACACTCTACATGGTAAATTTTATGTAGCAGTTACCATGACTACTAGATGCAAGCCACCTTTGGAGATATAACACTTTTTATTGAAGTTAAGGGTGCAACTAGGAAATCTGTGTAAGAGTAAGGCGGTGGGTGTTGGTTTGGAGGAGGGGTGGTTTGCTTGTTTGGTGGGGTTTTTTGGTTGTGATTTTTTTTTAAATCAAAAACATTCATCATCAGCAAAAGACTTAGTTCCAATGTAATTACTGTGTGTGATTACACACAATGAAAGAAGACCAGAGAAAGCAGATTTTACACAGAAGTCAAACAAAACAGTTCTGGTAAGTATGAAGACACTGAGGACTGAAGAATGTAAAAGCTTCATTTTGAAATGTTGTTACTACATAAGAGCTGTGTATTTCTGATCCAGCATCTCCACAGCACCACAACACTGAAGCTGAACTATATGGTCACATAACCTTATTTAGCTACATGACTTGTTCTACTTCCAAACCCTGTTGGAGAGGTAACCCTTCAATATTGAGCCCTTTAATTATTACTACATTGAAATAAACTACGGAGTGCAGAAGAAATTCAGCACAGACCCATGAATGCAAGTGATATGAAACTGCTTTGCCTTTTTTATCTTTACTGTTCAAAAGTGAGGGACAAAGAGTGACCTACTCTGTCAAGTTCAGGAATGACTGTTTACACCAAGGCCAGCAGTTGCTCTTGGTGTGCTGTTCAGACAACTTTCCGTACATAATCCCCAAACACTTCAAGTTTGCTACCGAAAACATGGAAATTTAAGAAGCTTGGTCCTTTAGTCTCACATTATCAGATAAAATCACCTACACCACACACCAGTTTGTAATGTCACTGAAAGCAGCAATATGGAGTGACGAAACACCTCTAGATAATCTCTTAAAACAGACTACAATGCATTTGACTTCCTAAACCACTTGCAAACTTAGAAAGACATTGGAACTGCTCTCAGTATTCCCTAGCACAATGTTGGCGCTTTAGGGAACCAGGACACAACAGTGCCTGGTACCAACAGCAGTATGATCAGGAGTCTGGCTTAAGACTTAAATACTACCACATATGTATGCAAGACAGTAAAGAGTGGATTAAACATTAAGGCATGCAACTTCAAGATTTAGCACTCAACCTAGGAAAAAGCATCTAAGAGATGGTAAAATAAGCAAGAATTCACTTGTTTATTTACAAGTATCAGTTTTAATCTCTAGTGTTAGACAACCTTCAACTCAGGAAGTAATAGCTTGCAAAATCAGTTTTTACAAAAAGGACAGGCATGCAAGACTAAGTAAACCTAACAGCCAGGATAGCCTTTGTCACAAAAAGTTCTGTCACAACATGATTTGTACAAAAAGCAACAAAACCTCTCAGAACAGCTATACATGGCAAGATTATACTTCCTAACACATGGCAGGGCTTTTTTATTAACTGCTAACCTGCCATTTTTTCGATATAAGAGCTAGCAATTTGACGAAAAAAATGACCAGAGGGTCCATAAAGATGTCCAGAAGCTCTGCAAACAACCTGCTTTCTCTTGGAAATCCAAGAGAATGAAAAAAGTTACTTTTGGGTAAAGCAACTAAAGACATTTCCAGAGTTACACTTGATGCTGTCCATCAAATCCCTGATGACAAGAAGATATTTCAAAGGAACACTAGACAAACTGACTGGGGGCGGGAATCCAACTACAATCTTTTGAGGACTAGTCTTCAGCTCTTTCAGACATTACAGACTTGACAGTTTACAGAGCTAATAGCCCAATTCCCAAGATAGAGGACATTCAGGAATTAGCGGACTTTAAAAATTGATTAATTACAGGATTTTTATGGCCCCCAGAACACACACACACCCCCAAAAAAAAAATCAATCATGTTTTTGTCACTACTGCACTGTAAGATCACTAATTCAGTACAAAGAAGATAGAAAACAAACACATCCCAACAATTATCTAGGCATTTTACTAGAATATTATGAGTTTTTTTTTCCCTCTAATCAATATACTCTGGGCAAAAAAAGAGCTCTTTACAAACTCATCAACTATGGGAACAAATGAAGTACAGCAAGTGCTTATATAGAAGACATTTATATACGCAAAAAATACAGACTTGGCTTCCAGAGGTAAGGTGAAGTACAACTTCAGTAAGTGGTCATCAACTTACACTGGGCCACTAGTTGCAAAAAATGCAAAACTCTTACATGTTTCTAACAGCAAAGCAGAATACTGGCACAGTCACTTCCACAGTACATCTTCAAACAGAAGAAGTGAGTAGGAAATATTTTCTTGCTATCATAAACAGCTGTTTCAAGTGCATCTCAATACACAAACTATGTAACTAACATGACTTCATCACACTGAAGCAAAAGATGCCCAAACATAAGCTGTAAATCTTAACTTCTACTACAACCATGCATTTGGATACTGGCATTTGCTATTTTGAAAACAGTGTGGTCTTCTGACATTTGCTTTCCCACCCCCTTTCCTCAAAGCCATTCAATAACAGTAAGACTTAGGAGCTGTAGAAAGACTACAGCTTACTAGATGGAAGGAAGATTATCTAAGTGTCACAGCTACAATAACAAGCAGATATCATCACAGGACCACAAAGATAAACAAGAACTATGCTGATGCCTTTATTTAAATTCATCGCAACAACAGAAACTCTCTCAATAGGACATTACGAAAGAGTCAAGAACATGTGTTTCTAGTAGAAATTCTAAGACTCACCTAAGTCTTTCCATCAGTGCTCCACGATTATTAACTATTGTCCTTGAAGACTGCCTGCAACTGTTATCCAAGTCCGAGAAAGGAAGAAAGATACGACAATAGCTTTTGTGTAGTCTTCTGATCCAAATTAGTAATTTAAAAAATATTTTAGGTGTTGAAAACATGTCAGCAGAAAACAACACTTATGAAAGTAGCTGCTCCAACTGTTAAACAATGAATATAATTTCCTTAGCAAAAAGTGTAAGAACTACCTACCTATTCATAACCTGTAGAATACCATTCATGCAACAAAACAAAAAAGTCATTTCAGCATATATATTTAGCTCAACTAACTGCTGGAAACACAAAGACACTGTGAACTGAACTGTATGAGTATCTACCTATACACTGTTCCGGGCACATGCGCTATTGTAACAAATAGTATAGAGGAACCGGAAGAACTCAAGAATTCCTCTCAAAGATGGATGTTGCATTCTCTAGCAAAAAAGAAAAATCTCTTTGGAGTAAGTCTTTACAGTTATTAGGACCACACTGCAGCAATTTCATGTGCAACTCACGCTGTCAGGTTATACCAGCAACCATTTATGTTATATGACACCATCGGTCATTTTTGAAGCAGTCAGTCTACTTAACTGATATTCTCTTATTTTACCATGCTGCATAGGTAAACTGTTCTTTAAAAATAGCCACAGCAAAAGTTTGAAGTGTTAAGCAGCCTGTTTCCCATGATGTGCTGCCTGGAAACCCCAACTCTTACTATTGTACCATAAGCACACTATTACTATTCCTGTCCTTGGAAACTTATTATTTATATATAGCTTCTCCATTAAGGTAGCAAGGCAGATTTTGTATGCAAATGAAAGCTTAAGAGAGATCTATAGAATATACTTATTATCAGTGGTACCTCTGTAAAACAGGAAGAAGCATACAACAACTAAACCCTAAGACCACACTGAATTTAGAATAGAAGTATTCAGACAGGTGTATAACAGTGCAAAAGTATGTGCAATTCCGGTAAGCAAGTTCCCAGTGTGCACATTAATTTATCTTATACACACACACGTCTGAGTAGTAGCATTTCTTCAGCATGGGTCTGCAAGAACTTCAAATCAAGTGGCACCAACATTCAAGTGCTGAGGAACTATATCTTTCTTGTAATGTTGTAAGAGTAAAGGTGGGGGGGCTGGGGGAGCAGCAGCAGCACCCAGGCACACAAAATAAAGAAAAAAGTCCCCAAACACTAACATCAGTCTTTGAAGTATTTCAAAAGACGAATGGTTTAAAACTTACGATTAGTTACCTGTTTAAGGCAGGAAACAGTGTTTATTAACAACCTGTTCTACAGCATAAGCACACGAGGGCTAACAGAAAGACCTACAATAGCACAGGCTGCTACAGAGGTCTGAGTTCCAGTCTCACATGCAACACAATTTTAAAGGCAGAAGCTACTCAAAAATTGCCATTTTTTCAGACTTTCATAAACATGCAAGAAATTCCACAGTTTTATCCTGATTATGTCAACTAAGAAGATAAATTCTTTTCTAGAAAAATGAAGAAAAGTTACCTAGTATTCATTTTGTGTGTCTGAAAACCTAAATAAGGATCAAGAACCAAACTAGTTGCTAGGTCATCATTTTCACACAGTTCCTTGGCAGACATTCCAGAGGAAGGCACGTAACGACTTTGACCCTCAAATCCTGAAGCACCACTACCTGCAAATAAAGAGAGTATAAATTAGATATTATTTAAGGAATGTTATAAAGACCAGCTATTCTTGGGGACAAATAGCTACATGTCAGAGACAAAAAATATCATCTTCCTTAATTGTTATATATAATATCTGAAGAAGCAGAAGCACAGTTAATATTTCACTCTTGCTTTTGTTCATTTACATAGCATCCAATGGAGAAAGTATTTTAGAATATATATTTATGGGTGTCTTTGATTAATTTCCATTTTTCTGTCTCTTTCCCTCCCCATCTACAAGCATCTTTCACACTACTCAGTTCAGTCATGCCTGCCTCTAAAATTTCTGACCTATAAATGTGATGAAGCTATGAAAATTTCAAACCTAATTTTCACAAAATCTGAATAAAGGACTTATTCTGAATTTGTATTTGGTCCTTCATCTCAGACCAATAACTACAATATAAATCCATGCTCCTTAAAAGTTTCATAAAGACTACTGCTACATATGACTCCCTTCAAAATGGGATTTACTTCTACATGTGCATTCACTAAAAGCTGGGCCAGTAATTCAAATTATGTTATGCATTTCCAAACACATTAGTTCTCACTTAATGCCAATCATGTATTTCAAACTTACAGTGGTTCAAAATTCATTTACATCCAGTTATTCTCACTTAATTTTTAAACTGATCTGAAGAGATCTATATTCCTGAGCTAAGTTAACACATTGTACAAATACAAATATAATTAATACTTCTGATACTTCATAATTAATTCTGCTTCATGCAGACCTCCTTCACGAATTAAGACAAGACAGAAGCCTGACTTGCAAACTGACAGACGAATCACATACAGCACTAAGCCGCATAAACATAAACATACATCTGCTTGATCTTCTCTCAGCTCCATTTTTGCCAGTCTTTGGATTCTCCTTTCCTGTATGCTGCAATTTGGTCTGATTCTGCACATGGTCATTAGACGACTTGCTTCCACTTCTCCTGCCATTCACCACCATGTTCTTGGATTCTCCCAGCCACTTCATTCCCACAGACAATCTGACTCAGTTGCATTTAGTCACTTTTCAAAAGGCTTGGAGAAGCGGGTGAGTGACTTCAGTTCCAACTCCTACTGGAAGCAAAACACAAACATGATTAGAACTTACTTAAAAACTGTTTCCAAGGCACGGATTTTAACAAAAAGAAGGAGGG
>VWYH01007606.1:0-20142 GCA_013399365.1 Pampusana beccarii | reverse complement strand
AAAAAAAAAAAAAAAAAAAAAAGAGGGGATGGTGGGATGGAGGAAAGATGGTGGTCTGCATTTGCATTAGGAAGAAAAGCAGTTTGTTGGCACTAGTACAGGGAACTGTCGCGAACAGATATCCACATCTACAACTTAGAAACACATCTGCAAGCAAAGATGAAATTCTAAAGCTGATAAATTGTGAAGAACAAATCACTTTTAAGAGCTAGACTATACACACATATATCTATGTATTTATATAATTACATATGCACATGGATAAATACACACACAGCTATGTGACTCCAAAAATGGAGTATTTTCAAATACACGCCCCGCTTTAGCAGGTGGGTTGGACTAGATGATCTCCAGAGGTCCCTTCCAACCCCAACCATTCTATGATTCTGCGAAAAAGTGGCAGAAATTCTGTTTTTCATCAGTTAAGAGTAGCAAAATACTGGATTTCTGTTAGACAACTACGTGATCCAGCTACTTAAAGCTACAGAAACATTTATGGCCAGATGATTAGTAATTAAGTTAATTACGAAGATTCAGAAGATTGAGGTAGCACAGAAAAACAGTAGAGACAACTCAATAGATGTACTGGCTCAACCACCTTACTAGAACTATCATTGTGAAAACTACAGATTTTGAAACCTTTTACGAATTGTCACAGAAGGATAGTAGGATTACTGACAAAGTGTAACAATCATACTGAGAAAAAGCTGGCTGAACTACTGCCTCAATATAGATAAAAAGAATTGAGATAATTTCAGTGGACAAGGAATTTTCTTGCTGCCAATGATAGAAGTGATTGCCTTTCACCTCGAGATTAAAAAAAAAAAAAGTTTAAATGCTTATTTTACTGGACCAGCAGGCCTTTAACAGAGCTAGAACCTAATGGTTTGACTACCACAATGCAAAAGTCACTCTGCACACTGACAAAATTCTTCAGGAAGCTGCCAGATACAGCCTTCAAAAAACAAACCAGAAACTTAAAATTCGCTAGGGAAAAACCCTATTCATTGCACTTAGCTATACATGGAACCAGACATTTTTACACAGTACCTCCAAAAAAAGCCTTGGAAATCTTGCAGCTAAACCTGAATTAGACAACACTAAGCTTTTTTTTTTTTCCTTCACAGAGCTTGCATGATAACATACATTAAAAAACAAACAAAAAACCCCACAACCAACAACACCAAAAAACTCACCTGTTAAGCATCCCACCTGAAGACAGATAGCCCTTGAAGATCTGCACTATAACGTAAACACTTAATGACAAACTCACTCTTACAACTTTCTTCTTCTTGCTTCTGAGTCAATTCATTTTACAGCTCCACATACTCTAATTAAACCCAGTTCCCCATTCTTGTAGCAGTGGTAATAAAAAGCGTTAAAACAGAAACCACACCAAAGACTTCCACTAAATTCAGTTTTGATCTCTTTGTAAACCAGGACAGAACTACATTCTGGTGTGCTGCAGTTAAGGAGCAGTACAAGTAAATGAAGTCCAGTTGTAGATTAATACTAGTATGCAGCAATCTGGAGGAAAAATATTTCATACGGTAGTGTTTCTGACAACTAACAGGCACAGTAGCTATACTTTCAGCTGGAAAAAGGCATACTCTGCACAAAGAAAGGAAACTGATCTTTCATATGTCCAATCTGGGGAAGTGAGTACTATCTGTGCTGTGACACTACTACCTAACTGTTGCAGATGCACTTGACACCCCCCCCAAACCAACAGCAGTTTGGTTCAGGCTCCAGAGGATCTAAAGGCCTGAGCCTTTCTACATCAAACTCATTCTGACAAGTCCTTCAGGAAGAGAGGCAGAAAAGGAAGAGACAAACACCACCTTCATATCAAAGAAAGAACTGGAATATACTTACATCTCCACATATTTCAAAATCCCTGCTAAAGGGCTCTGCCACCAAATAATATAACACCATGCATGGATCACTTATGACTTTGGGTTTACCTATACTGTTAAGTTTACCAACACAATTACAGCTTCCAAGGGACCTTTTTTATTTCAATGTGAATGTCCATGTTGCTGTTCTAACCATTTATTAATTATACCACTCCTCTTTATAATTATACCACCTTCTATAATTCTATTATGGTACTTCACAGGCACATTTCCTCACATGTCAAAATATAGCTCACTTGCATTCAGCATGTCTCATCAGGGAATTTAGCATTCCATTGCAACAGTACTTTCAAAAAGTTTCATTTACTTGGTTCTAAATTTATTAAACCTATTAACATATTTTGTGAGCATTATTTGCATTTCAGTAACATTCAGAAGTACCAATCAACAACTGAAGTACAAACACAATTAACGCTTACAAAGCCAGATTTATCTATAAGTGTTAACCAGACTAATTAAACAGTACCATTCAGATTTATACCACATATGAAAAGCATCAGTCCTTTTATACTAGAAAATGTAATAAATCCCTGTGAATTTCAGTAAAGAAATTCTATGGCTGATAAAATGGATCTCAGAAGGTGTCTGAGCCTCCCAAGTTTTGGGCCTTCATACGTGAAATCTATCAATTCAGAAAAGTGTTGTTCTGGGGGGGGGAAGCTGCAAAAAACCAAACCAATAAAACCCTAAACCATCAAAACACATACCATCAGTAATCGTAAGAAATTCAAGTATCATTTATTTCAGCCTTCCATACAACAGTTTTTGCATATAAATATTTATTACTTAAACGACAGGGAGAGCTTCTAAACAGAGACAGGGCATTTTGCACCCCTCTCCAGGGCACAGGCAAAGACACTAGGAACAGGAAGTTTCCTAGCAGGCAGGGTCATCCTCCCCTTTCCCATGGTCTACTGGTACACAGGTCAAAGGACCTCCTCCTAAAATACCATTTCTTGATTACTTATTTTTACTAAGAACTCAAACATCTTAACCAGTTTTGATGCGTGTGGTTTTTCGTTGTTGTTTGTTGTTTTGGTGTTTTGTTGGTGGTGTTTTTTTTTTTTTTTAAATTATCTGTAACTGCAAAAAGTCATCTTCAACACGACAGCGGCCTACAGCAAATACAGGATACAAAAACAAAACAAAAGACCCAATGACCGCAGCTCCAGCTTTTCTGGACTAATCAATGGTATCAAGAGAGAAGTTATTTATTTCATTACTGATAGCTCAAAAAACGAACAAAACAAAAACAAAAAACCAAACAAACAAAAAAACCCCCACAACAACAAGAGCAACAGACCACAGACCTTTGAATCTGGGATGCAGAGCAAAACTATGCAACCAGTTTTTCTATAGGATCACCAGGCTGTAGATGATTTCACTACAGCCACCCCCCATTTCAGTAACAAAAACCCCTACCCACTCCTAAAAAGTGCTCAAGTTTCTAAGAATACAAAAGACTGAACAAAATCAAAGCTGAATAAAAACTTGCACAGTTTAAGGAGTTATTCAAAACAGCCTCAAATCTAATTTTGGTTACTATTTTGACAGCTCAGACAAGTATCATTAAGGCAGAGAGAAAAGGGAGGCACTGAATGCTTCTGGCTCACAAAGGGTGTGCAACCAATGCACTTTAAATAGGAATATAATGTTATAAGTTACACTACAAATCATTATTGATGATAGCAAAACATAGCAAAACCAGGCATAGAACAGAGGTCTTTGCAACCACAGGTGGTGACCAAAAAAAAAAAAAAAGAAATTGGAGAGTTTATTTTCATAATCTCTGTAGTCAATGTTGTATCTTAAAGAAAGGTTGGGTGGTCCCACCGCACTTCAAAGATTATGGAGTTGAGGCTGCAATTCCTCCACAGGATAAAAGCTACCCAGGAAGGGCTACTTCAGTCCCCCCTTGTAGATGCTAATTTTAGCCACCTAATTTCACATCCACTTTGGATTCTCTTTGCCCCTGGGATGAACTGGTTCAGTAAATTAAACCACCAGAAAAAAAAAAGAAAAAAAAAAGTTTGTTGAGTGTTTCTTTTCAGCTAGTTTGTTCTCAGAATAAGGTCAGTGCAGAATGGGACATGGATTAAGAGTGGCATGTGGGGAGGCTGTAAGACTCTCTCAAAACTGACTCAGGTCAGTTCAAACTGTTGCAGAACTGTAGCCCCAGGATGCAGGTTTGTGAGAGCACACAGTGATCCAAAACTGACCCATACCCAGGCTTCAATCCCCCACCAATAGCTCAGTCTGTACATTCCCAGTTTCTCTCATGCCAGTTCTTTCACAGCCACATCGTTTTTGTGCCTCAATTTGGATACTAATCCAAGTACAATGCAGGCACAGAAGCAATAGTGTACCAGTACAAACGAGCAGCAGAGAGGGAACGTGCAGACAAAAGTGCTTCAGCAGCTCCTGCTCCTTCTCCCACTCTGCTCCAGTTCCTCCACTAGGTGCCCTCTCAGGACGAAGCCAAGTAACTGGCTGAACAAACCACTCTAAAGGCTGCATGATCCCCTCAATTCACTGCAGCAACTCCAGCGTTCAGCAAATTTTGACATGGCAATCCAAAAGCTCACTGCTTCCAGAGAGGGAGAACCTCCTTCCATCCCCCTTGCCAATTCACAGAAACATTTCCCCAATTCTGGAGGCTCAGTGGGCCCCTCCATAACTCAATTTGACCTCATTAACCCAACAGGGAAGAGCAGGTAGTTTTCTGATGATTTAATGTGCCGAGCAGGTTTAGCAAAGGATCCAGTGGGCACTAGAGCAAGAGAGGATGCAGTACTGGAGTTGCAGAAGCAGGACCACTGAAAGGGGAAGGAAAAGTATCAGCTGTTGTAACAGTTTAGCTATGTGACTTACACAGGTTTGCTCGACCTAGCAGTTCAGAGCAGTTCAAGACCCCTGTTCAGTCCTGTTACTGAGTGTACAGGGTTACATCATCCCACTTATTCATTTAATATACACTAAGTAATCACTTGAAGTAAGTCTTATTTTCCAGTTTACAAATTCAAATGCGTATAAAGCAGATATGTTTGTATGTGTTCATCTGGCTCAAATAACAAAACAGCATGATAAATAAACCAACAAAATTTTTTTCTCATTTTCCAGTCAAGTAAGTCTTAATCTCCTCCACACAGTATTACTTACAAGGAGAAAGGCTTAAAGAATTCAAGACAAAAGTTCATTTTTAAAGAAAACAGAAGAGGAGACATCCATAGCTGTAGTGCCCAGATGATGGAAACAAGACATGACTCTGTGTGAACTTATTCTATAATACATTTTAATCTAACTGATTAAACCCCCCTATATATTTAATGATACTATTAAATAAATATTAATTTTAACATTAAACATTATTAATTTTAAAAATAATGTTGAATAGTTACACTATTAAACACTCTAATCGAAGTGCCATCTCGTATGTGTCACCCTGTGCTGAATTCAACCCACCAGAAAACTACACAAAGTTGCACACTTAAGATTCTCATACTGCCTGTGACACAACTCATCAAAACACTACATACTCTCTCACCCCTCATCTTTACTTTTTTGGAGAATAATGCGTTAAACAGAATGTAAAGCTTCAAATATAGATGCTGGACAAAAATATACTTCAACCCTTCCTTAAACACATTTATTCTCCAATGAAAAATCACAAAAAAACCCCAGGATATCAGGCGTTTCGATCTAATTGCAGAAAGCTCTGTGTCGGGAATAGCCCCTCAAAACAGACCAAATACCAAATAGCACAAACACGGGTTAAAACTATCACTGCTCACACAGAGGAAAGCCATGCCGTCGGGACCACTAACTATTCAACACCAGAAGTGCCACCAAGTGCCGAGTAACTAACAGCTTCGTCCCCAAGTTCCCTACACGCCTTCCTAGGCTGAAACTACTCGCACAAAACCCAGCGACGAGCCAAACGTAAGCGGACCGCCGAACGGGAGCGGGCCTCGCCAGCGGCACCGCCCCCCGCCCCGTGCTGCCCCCTACAGCTCGCCTCCCGCCGGCGCCGCCACCAAACCCCGGCTCCGCCACGGCACCCACCTGCCCGGGCCCCAGGTGCGGCGGGCAGGCAGCGCTGCCGGCAGATGACTCTCTCTCCAAGCCGCCGCGGGTCGCCCCTTCAGCGGCCGCGGAGCACGGGGTCCGTCCATCAGCGCCGCCGAAAGCCGCCCTCGCCCTGCCCGAGGCGGCGGGGCAGGCCGGCAGCCCCGCACGCTTCCTCCTCGGCTGGCCAGCTGCGACGAACATCCCCCGGGCCGCGGAGCAAGACACCGGGCACGGTTCCTCACGCCCTCTCCCACCCCCCAGCTGAGGGGCACAGCCTCCTCACAGCCCCGGGCGTTCCAGCCTCACCACCCGCTGACAGGCTGCCCCTGACGCCTCCCACGCGCGGGGGCAACGTGCTCACAGGGCCCACGAGAGCTGCGACCCCCTCACAAAGACACACACACGCTCACCTCCCGGCTGCTCTCCGCGCTGGGTCCCTCGCCGGCACTGCCTCAACCACCACTGGAGCAAAATGAATCATCAAAGGGAACAGAGCGAGGGGAAAAAAAGAGGAGAAAGGGGCGGGGGGGAGGGGAGCGANAAAAAAAAAAAAAAAAAGGCAGCGGTAGTGACAAAAAATAATTCCCAGTGGGGGGAGGAAAAAAATGGCGGATTAAAATCCAAGATGGCGGCGCCAAGGGACGAGCGGTGCAGTGCAGGCGCGACGGAAAAGCCTCCTAGAGATCCTTCCGCCGAGCCCCGCGAGAAAGAGTCCCGCGGGCTTCCTCGCAGAGACCCCGCGGGACGGCAGCAAAGATCGGCCGCCGTCGCTGCTGCTGCTGTTGGCTGCTCCTCCTTTGCTTTCTTTCCTGCTGGTAGTCCTCTTTTCGCCGACCTGCCGAGCAAGGCGGGCCGCTGCGCCGGCCACTGCGCTCCGAAGTTTCTTCTTTCTCCAGGCAATGCCCGCGACCTCCTACGCCCTGTCCGGGGAGACGATGCCTGCCCCTGCGCTCCCGGCGGCGGAGGGACACCGTGGTAGGAAGACGCTTTCTTACGCCCGCCGTCGCGGAAGGATACACCACTCGAAAGAAAACACAGTCTAGCCACCCGCCAAGCTGCGCCGCTCCCTGCCTCCTCCCCTCACTGCCCCTTCACACCGCGCGGCACAGAGGCAGGCCTCCAGCTCGCGAGCCACCGCGCCTCACCCCTGGAGGAGGGGCAGCGCTTTCCACAGCTGCCATATGTACTCAGCTCAGCGCTGTGCCGCTGCGGAAGGATTTCACTGAAAGAAAACAAGGTCCGGGCCACCCCGCGGCTCAGGACTCCCGTCCGTGTGTACCTGGAATAAGTTCCGACCAACTCACGCGGTAGAGGGATCCCTCCGCTCGGAGCTGCCCTTTAAATATGAGGGACTCCCCGCCCTGGGGCTATGAGACATCCGGGTGCGTTTAGTTGTGGAGGTGAGTGGTGGAGGTTTTAGGTCCCCTTTCCGCTCTGGTCGTGGAGTCTGTGGAGAGTTTGTCCTGCTCTGCCTGACGGCTCCGATGTTCCCCCGTCGCTGTCTGACAGAGGCATTTAAAAATGGCCCCTGCGGGGGCTGGGACGGCACCTACTTTCCCAGGGCGCCGGGCAGCCCCCGAAGAGGTAGCGGGGCTGAGCTGCTCGCTCGGCTGTTCGCCGCCGCCCTTCCCCGCCATGCGCCGCCACGTTCCCCCCACGCCTGTTGGTGACCGGGGGTGGGTGCGAGCGCCCCCCTAGAGGAGGGTGCTGTTGAGGCAGCAGCTCCGTAGGCCACCCGCTTCAACAGAGCCCTCTTGAAACAAAAGGTGGCTTCGCTGCTGTCAGATCTGATACAGACTGCGAGATGGGAAGCAGCGATCCTGGTACTGCCCATGGACAGAAACAGGCTGAATTAAATGCGTTTGTGGGAAAAAAAAATGCTAATATAATAATTGCTGAACATCTGAAGTACTGGAGAGAGTGCAGAGGAGGGCAATGAAGCTGGTGAGGGTCCTGGAGCACAAGTCTGATGAGGAGCAGCTGAGGGAACTGGGGCTGTTTATTCTGGAGAAAAGGAGGCTGAGGGGAGACCTTATCACCGTCTAAAACTACCTGAAAGGAGGTTGTAGCATGGAGGGTGTTGGTCTCTTTTCGCAAGTAGCAAGTGATAGGAGGAGATGAAGTGGCCTCAAGTTGTGCCAGGGGAGGTTTAGATTCGGTGTTAGGAAACATTTCTTCATGGAAAGGTTTGTCAGGAATTGGAACAGGCTGCCCAGGGAAGTGGTTGAGTCACCATCCCTGGCGGTGTTTAAAAGGCATTTAGATGAGGTTCTTAGGGACATGGTTTAGTGCTAGAGTTAGGCTATGGTTGGACTCGATGGTCCTGACCGTCTCTTCCAACGGGAATGATTTTATGATTTCTACATTTACAGGAGTGGACTGTTCTCAAGTACAAGTTTTATTTTTATAAGTTTACTAGAAACTTTTAGGTTATTTGCATTCATTTTAAGGTAACAATAAATGTTTGTGGAAGAGAAAATCTTTGTTGTGGTTTGCCACATCTCTCCTTTCAACAAGTACTCACCAGGAATACCAAATCCTAGGCTTTATTTATAGTAGCGTGCTAAAGTTTTTAACAAAATATAGTTTCACATGAAACTGGGTTTAATTTTTCCTTGATTATACAAGTGAACAATATCTCAAAGTGGCATATGTCCCAACAAACCAAATTGCTAGCTAAATTGATTTTACTACAATTTGATAACAAGAAATTGCTTCTGAAGCTGAGATTTTGCATGCCCCATTGCTAAACCAGTTTAACATAGACTTTCACAGTTAAATTATAAACCTCTGAAAGATTTACTTCAAACCAGAATAGACTACAAATAGCACCGCAAGCAGCGACACTGTCATAATGTTAGTAACAACATTTGTATATTGTTTTATAGATGCACCAGTTTGCTCTGTATATTTATGGGAATGGCTACAGTAATCTCAGAAGTTTAGATATTGCTAGGCTAGAAGATGCTGGCTTTGGCCCTAATGGTAACAAGAGTTTTCCTTTCCATAGCTCCAACAACAGATGGCAAGTCCTTATTGTGATTGAAGCAATGCACACAAAAAAAACTTATTTACATCCTCACCATGGGCTCCAGCAGGTGGTCTGGTGACAAAGCCCTGGCTGCATCTGAAAGGACATTTTTTTTTTCAGAATACATTCGTCTAAAACTTATTTCCTCATCTATTCTGGTAACAATTATAAAAGTTAAAGAAAAAATAAGCGCCGTTTCCAGTTTTTTTACAGTTGGGTTTGTTATTTCTCCTACATTATAGCAGTTTCCCATTGCAGATCTTTCATTCAATAGAACAAAATACTGTCTTTGAAAATAAGAAAGTGGGGTGGTCAAACCATGGTCAAATCATGATGGGATGATTCAGGAATAAATTTACTACGCTAAACAATTTTGAGTGCCCATTTTTTTACTGGAAACCAGCATGATGACTAGCTCCAACTAGATATAATTTCAGAAATTACACACATGTATTGTGAAACACCATTTCACTTCCTGAATTAATACTACCATATCAGGCTTAACCCTCACCAGAACATGAAAGGTCTCATAATGAACTTTTATTGTTTTCTAATTAGTTACCGAATTATGATGATGATGGCATTTTATATTAAAGGTGTAAAAATTTCATTCAGTCATGTTACTCAATATATCTATTGTGATTTTGTGACTTCTGCTGGAGATTTTTTTTCTGATACTGTAAGACTGAAAGATTTCAAGCATATGCCAGGCAATGGATGAGTTTACTTCAGTGTACAATGGCAAGAATCAGTACTCTTTAGTTCCCTAAGCAGTATTCCTAAAATCGTTACAGTTATAAAAATGTGCTTTTTGCTGATTTTGTAGGCATTCCCACTTCAGAAATAGTAGCTTTTACATTTTCAACATCCCATATATGCTATGATAGCACAGTCCTAATATCGCAAACATTTTTGGTTATCCAGTTTTCACTGAAAAACAGTAGTTATTAAAATATTTATGAGATTAGTGGTTTTGTAAAAAACATCTTTTAAGAAGCAAAACTTGAAATTTAGACTTGAGTTAGGTGTAGAAGCTGCTGCTGCATTGCAATCTCTGGGGCTTTGTATTGGTCCAGACTTCTGCCCACAGCTGCAGGGTTGGAATCCAGCCCTAAAACTCCCTATTCAAAACCACCCCTGCAGCAAAAACTTTCTAGTGATATGCAGCCAAATCCATCTTCAGCTGAAAAAGATACAGCTCAAGCTGAGCAAATGGTGTTTTCTCCATGTATGCTTATATGTCCGTTCTTAATTTATTTCCAAATCTGACTTAAATATTGTGGCAATGGGTAATTTGGAGGACTACAAACATATAACCACAATTAAAAAGTCCAACACCTGACAGTTCTACTCAACCACACAGGCATTTAGGGCTTTTCTGCTTACTTCTATTCTGCAGTACTTTTACATAAGACCTGATGTAAGCATTTCTGAAATGGACATCTGGGAGTGTTTATGTGCCAACAGCAAACCTGAGTGGTCATACATGTTCTGGCTCTTTAGCAGGGTCTGCCAGGCCATGGACATTTTAAAGCACACCATGTCTTGTGCTATAACTTATATATAACTTACGTTGGAATATTAAACTGGAAATCCTGTGCCCAAATCCCTACTGTCAGTTCTGCCAGTTTTAAGAGCAGAGCAATACAGTGAAGTAGAAACATGAGGAAACATAAAGAAATACAAGGAAGGAGCCGAAGTAAATCTTCAGGTGTCATGAGCTTGATCTTTCCTTTGTGGTAATGTTTTATCTTCTGTTTACAGCAAGCAGATGCTCTATAGTCATCATTTTTACTATTGGGAAGAAATGATGATGTGAAAAGGGGTAACAGGTTTCACACTGCAAACTACACTTTTCTTTTGGCATGGGCACACAGAGAATTTGTTTCCTTTGTATGCTGAGGGAATAAATATCTTCCTGTGACATCTTTGAGAGGATCAATCCCTTCTGTCTGTGCTGGAGCATGGCCTTAAGCACTAGCCATGGTGCCTTGCTAAACTTGCTGTGAGGCATACCATTGCAATCAACATGTAATCACCTCTGGCTGATGCTACAAGTCAGATTTCACTGACAATTGCAAACCCGAAGTTAAACATTGCAAATGAAAGTACATAGGAATAAAATTAGACATTTTCTATCGAAATTTTTGTTAATTTATCAAAAATGTGCATATACTTAGCAAGAGATGGTCAATAATAGATGATAGATGGCCTCCTCTCTGTAAATTAATGGGTGTAACTCACTTGAAGGGACCTGCTGATGTCATAAGCTGCCAGAGTGCAGCTTGAGTGATTTATTAACAGTTGCAGACATCCTAGAGTGAATTATGTCCTTGTATTCACTTAGGGTCTGCAGACTGTTATTTATAAAACACAGAGGTTTGTATTTCTTCATTAATATAGGGACCATTTCTGTGACTCTAATACAGGGGCATGGTGCAGAAATAAGTATAAAAGTATAAAAGCTCATCTCCCTGCCTGCAGTAAAGGTATATTTTCTCCACTAATGCATATCAACAGCAACCCTTTATTTTTAAAATAAGCTAATCAAAATCTGCAGAGGTTTATATAAGTCCATGTTTGTTTATTTGTTTGTTTCCCCCACCATCAAATACAAATAATATCAACATCTTCTTACCCAGGAACCTCTGTCACTCAATGTTGCAGTCACTGCCTCTGTGCACATTAGGCTATGTTCAAAACAAAAAGATAGAAGGATGCTAAACAGGAGTAAGTGCTACCTCTAATAATAACTGGATTCTTCTGTTCAGGAAGAAGGCAACAGATCCAGAAAGCTAGAAAAGGCATCTGGAAACAAAAACTATTTGTGTATGTTGCGGTTGAGATGGAAAAACGACATAGACCAAGTTCTTAAGTACAAACAGCAGTCTTCATGTACTGCCACAAACGCTTTTTTATATAGTCTTTACCAGCTCAAGTGTCTTTTTGCTGTTGGTTACAGGCTGCAATAGTAATATATCATTGGCTAATTTTGCTATCGTCAATGTTACTCTTTTACTCCCTTCTTACTCTTATGCTCAAAGTGACTTGCACCTGTCTGCAGAAAAAATACATACATCACACTAATTGTTTTACTGACCTTGTGTGCTTGATGAGTAGAACCTCCCTGTTAAATAACATAGGCCTGTGAGAAACTCTAGGCACCTTAACACTATGTCTGAGATTCTTGCTTTGTTGTGAGAAAGAGTGGGAGGCTGTGCCTGCTTGAAGCCTTGAAATACAGGCGAGCTCAGCGGGCCCAGTGATCTTCCAGCAGGGCTGAACTTACCAGCACCTGTGTCCCTGCTTGTGTTACCTCTGCATGGGAGCTTAGGTGCTACTTTGGATATCCCCCAGCAGAGAGGTAACAAAAATAAAACTTGCTCTTTGCAGTGCATTCGTGGCCTCTGGCTCTTCTTGTGACGTGCCTGCGTATGTGTACACAGGCTCCCTCCCAGGTTCCTGGTGGCTCACCTTCCGCTCCTGGTGTCGGTGTCTTTTCAGGGATCCGGATCTTTGGCAGCTCTCCCCGCTGCTCTATCAGCTACACCAAGCTCTGTCTCCCCAGCTCATCATCATCTGTCACAGCTTTGCCACTGTCTCTTCTTCATGCTGGATCCTTCTTCATGCAGGATCACATCGGCGTGTTTGAATCACGTCGGGGTCACCATATGTCGTGGTTGAGATGGACAAACGACATAGATGAAGTTCTTAAGTACAAACTGCAGTCTTCATTTATTGCCACAAACGCATTTTTATATAGTCTTTACCAGCTCAAGTGTCTTTTTGCTATTGGTTATAGGCTGCAGTAGTAACATATGATTAGCTAATTTTGCTATCATCAATGTTACACTTTTACTCCCTTCTTACTCATGGGTACACCTTAATATCTTCAAGGCAAATCTCTGTTCCCATACCCTCTGTCAGGGAATCCACGGACCCACTGTAGTCCCCCACATGTGTACAAGGAAGAGACTGTCTCGTCTCCTACCACTATCCTTGTTCAGGGAGAAAACCCTTGGTTTTCTCCATAAAATTCCTTCATGGTGAAAGGGAGAAATTTCTCGATATGGTTGCCAGGTTTATCACACTCTTCTAATGTGAGCATATGCAAGCATATGAAATAATATTATTTTCCATTCTTTTTTTCCCAGTTGCAAAAAAAACCCAAAACAAAACAGGAGGAGATTAGGATTATATTCAATCTTGTTTCTCAAACACGGAACACATTTCCAAAAAGTGATGCAAGATGTAGAGGGAAAGGAAAAGGGAGATAAGAAAAAATGATGAAGAATTGCACAGCAAGAAGGAACAGTTAGAATTCATTTGCAAATAACACTGCCTATTTTTTTTTGCTAAAGATGCAGTATTTCTCAACAGAACTCACAGTAAGTGTTTGGACACCAGCTAGATTCCAGTGAAAACCCTTCCAGCCTTCTCTCTTCCCTGAGATTAGTTTTGTTTGTTGATTGTTATATTTTACTGGTCCTTGGGAGAGTGCTGCAGTTATTGTCCTCAGCAAGGAATACTGCTTTGGTACCAAACAGATAACTGCCTTACTCCTGCTTTCCTTCACCAACATCTGTCTGTCTAAGTGACCTGCCTCTGCATAAAAGGTATGAATAGAAGGAACGCAATCTTTGTACAGAAAACGAAGGTTAAAATTTGAAGAAAAGCAGGCTTCAGAAATTCTTCACTGCCTTGAGACAACCGCCTTTGAAATCATTATGAGTTTACTAATTTCAGTAAACCTTTGATTGCTCTTACAGTGTCATGTACAAAGCCCAATCACATCCAGATCCCACTATGTTAGATATTATACAAGTGTGCAGAAAGTTATCAAGAAACAGGAAAAAATGAGCCATTTTTTTCATCCTTTTTTTTCTGCTTTCTGGAGTGAAATGCTGTCCTTTGGATGCTTTTTAAATTGCTTAGGGATTTGTAGTAGCGTATATCTAAAAGCTTAACTCTTCTTACTTACCTTTAACTATGTAGGAACCATACATAGAGCAGATGACCAGCTGGACCGCAGTCTGTCCATGATTTGCAACTTGCAGGTCAGTTCTGAAAGAGGCTCCTTCATTTCCTCTCAAAGTTGCATTAGAATCTGTCTCTTTCCCTTTCAAACTGAAGTTAGGGTTGGGTTTTTTTTCCTTGTTTTTACATGTCTGTGTCTGTTTGCTTAGTTTGGACCCAGTTTATACGAAGGATGCTGCGCAAAAAAATTGAGAGCTTGGCAAGTATCACCCTCAAGTTGTATTGAGCTTTGTAATTTTCATGCTTTGGAGCGAGGAGTTACTGTCTTCCCAAAGCTCTATGATTGTTCAGAGATACTGGCAGGGATTTTTAATTTTGTTTTGTCATACCAAAAAGGAAGGCTCTTAGTTCTATACAAGTGCTATAGTTTAACATCTCTCACTTGTATCCCTCTTGTAGCCAGGCTTTTCACACATTTTCACCTTGCAAGCTTTGTTACTGTAAAAGTTTGTTTGTTTTGTTTTTCAGTTTGTTGGCTGGTTTGGGGTTTTTTAAGTACAGGATCATGAAAAGTTTCTGATGGGTACTGACCTGATTCCAACAGAGCATGCTGGTTGAGGTGTTATTTGCCCATATATATTACCTATATTAGTTATCTCACACCTCAAAAAAATAGTATTTGTTTCAAAAATAATCCAAAAAGCAGAAAAAGGACAACAAAGGTCCCCAAAATGTGCTTGTTTCATATTTCTGTTTGCAGATTTTCATGCACTGACACAGTTCTGCTCATTACCTGATTATAGAAACTAATAGTAATTTCTTCTCATCACTGCTTTTGGTTATATTAGAGACATAGGTGGATATTCATCTTTCTCCCTCTCCTACAAGAGTCTGACAGGCCTTTGGTTTTCTCCTGGTGGAGCATAGTTCTCAGGTGCATTTTTTTTAATGAATGGGATGCTCACTCCTTCCATGTTCCATTGGTACTAAAGAGTTACCTCACAGTGAGCATTGGATCCACATGTGAATCATGTTTCTCTTCTGACCTGAACAAGGCTTTGCCTTGGCAGCAAGGTTTTTTTTTTGTCTTGAAAGGTTTTTGGGGTTTTTTTCTCCTTTATGAACTCCATCCTGATGACTTTGGTGTGTGTGTGAAACTGCAAAATGGCAGATGTAAGAGGCAGGATTGCAAACTCTGAACTTGATGAGCAGGGCTAACGCTTTTAATGACAGAAGGACAGGATCAGACAAACTCAAAAAATCAGGGTATAATGTGTTCTAGGTATGCCCCTGCCTGTTCTTCTGGGCTTTGTTTGTTTGTTTCTGTTTGGATGGGGTTCTTTTTGTCTTGGTTGGGTTTTTTCTTTTTTTTTTTTTTAAGAAACCTCCCTCTTGGTCAACCTCAAAAGCTGTCTGCTTTTCCACTTAGATGTAACACTTTGCCAGCAGTTTACAGAAGAAGCATTATGAAAACATGAAATCCTTCTGCTGAAAACCATGCCATTAAAAGTTAGGGAAGGACGGGGTTGACAGATTCCTCAATGTGGTTCTAGTTTTGAATGTGAAACATTTCACTAATCTCCTGTCTCCTTCTATTAGTTCCTTGTTTTTCTAATCCTCTTTTTTATACCTATCAGTGAGTTAATGAAATCTACCCCAAAGGTTTGCTATGTGATTTAAGAGTGTTTGAAAAGTGCACTGCAATGAAGTAAAACATCCTCTTGAAACTCAGCCATTCACATTCTGCTCCTCCCACTTTATTTAGAGGATAAATGAACCTGCATCCAGCTTTCTATCTGAGCTGGAAAAAAAAGTTCTTTAGTATTATTAGAAAACAAAAATTGTCATTCTTGTTCAGACCATGTAGAAGGAAAAGTATCAAAATTATAGTCTGGATACTGTTCTTGCTCCTCAACTGAAAATGCAGATCATATCCACATATGTTATTCGGTCTGCTGTGACTTTCTGACATTTCTTCTCAGTCTTCTGACAGAAGTAACCATGGTGGCAGCAGTGCAGATGATAGGTCTTGCAAGATGAAGGCTGATTTGTCTATTTCATCTTTCTTGAAATCTCTGCAGGTTTGGAAGACCTAGATCAGATTTGTAGGAGGGTATAGTTTTACTAGCAGGAGAAAGAAAGCCTCACTGTGCAGATACTGCATTAATGAATTGTTGACAAACAAGCAGCCTATGGTCCAAGACTTAGGCTAGGTCTGGCTCACATGATTCATGGCTATGAGTCTGTAGCTGAAGGCCAGCCACTTAAACACCAAACCCATTTACTTATTTGAAAAACCCCAAGATGCCATCTGAGAGGAGGTGGAGAGGAACAGAGAAAATACTTCAGTGATGTACCACGGCAAACAAGGAGTTTCCATGTTCAGGATTAGTGAGAACAGGGATGTAGTGATCAGAGTAGATGCTTGCACACATGTCTACATACAGAAAGCATATAAATCTTGCTTCTCCTTTCTATGCTTTGCTGTCCTTCCTCATTCCTATTACCTGAGTGCAAGAGAACATCTGACGATAAGGGAATCTTTGCTTGAAACTTCTGAATGTTGATGGGAAACCTCTTTTTGTTTTAAGGATAATCTGTTTTTTCTAGTCAGTGGTTTTTCACATGAAGAGGAACATTATAGTTCTTCTGCTTTCAGAAATGCATTGTACCATCATGTTGGAAAGCTGCTTCTCTAGCAGATATCTGCCAACATGAAAGGTCATATTGGCCTGACCTACCATGAGCAGAGGGTGACTGCTCTCTCTCAGGGACTCAGACCCCAGTTTAGCAATGCAGCCTTCTTCACATCTGAACTATCCTGGAAAAAATAACTACTTGCTGGCTGCCAGGCAGCTGATAAATGCTTAGTCCCAAGAAAAGGCTACGAGATTCAAATCTGTAGGTGACATGGCATGGGAGTTGGCAAGGAAGAGCCATCCAAGTCATTGCAGGATGCACATAGCTTGTGATTTTTTACGGAAAGTTGAAGGTAGTGGGAAGGCCCTGGTTTCACTGAGGGCCTTGAGGGTAAGAGGAATGCCTTATTAAATGTCTTATTAGGCTGATAGATTCTGCCTTACATACCCACAACAGAATTTCAGGCTCAGGATCAGGCATTAAGGACTGGCTTGTGTTCCTGTGCATAAAGGGCACCGTGTATAAGCCCCAGCTGCCAAAGATGTTTCTGCATGTACAGCATTGTGCTGAATGCAGAGAGATTAGTGTACCTTGACAGCAAACCATGAAGGTTTTCCTCAGCTGCATCAAGAAATACAATGAGTTTATTCTTCGCTTTGAAACAGCTTCTGTGCTGAAATAGGAAGCACAGAAATCATCCTTTTTCCAGTCTAGCTTTGCTTTTGGTAGCGTGTTCATCTCCACAAGAAAGCAGAAGAGCTGATATGTAACAGCAACTCCTTTAAAGGACTGCACAATTGAAACCAGAACTTCTTCTTTATTATAGCTCCCTGATAGGTCTGAACCTTCTTTCCATTATGGCCAAATAATATAAATTTGCTTTAAGTTTTTCATAGTAACATCTAATATCTGATATAGGTATGCTCTTGGCTTCTGCCATCCTTTTTTGTCCAGAAAGTATAGATACACAGAACAGATCAATGATTTCAGTTAAAATATAGATGCTTTAAAACAAACCAAACCAACCAAACAAACAAAACCCAAACCAATACTAAAACAAGGTTAAAATTTGCTTAAAGTGATATTTGGGTTGCAAATGAAGGTCAATGCTAAACTCCAAAATTCTAGCTCACAAGATGCTATCTTGCATAAGCTCCTTTGTGAGCCTGCAGTCTCTATATGGTTCCCAGTCTGCCAGGCCTATTGCACCCAATAGTAACTGCTAACCTGTTCTCTAGGCTTTTTTTGTTTTCATCCAGCATCCATTGGGAGTAGCAGGCAGGCCTTGTAGGACACAGTTTGGCCAGTCTCACGCATCCTTGCCCCAAAGAGGCCACTTCACACTGATGCCCTCTCCATCCAGTGACTATCTTGCCACTCAGACCATCTGGTGCTCCTCAGCTTGGGTGGTACTCATATGGCTGTTCTATCTTTGAACCTATGCTCTGTGTGTGGATTTCAGGTGATACCTTCTGCAGTCCCATACAAATACAGATACTTTTTTTGCATTCTTCTTCCAGTTGCTTTGTGTTTGAGATGAAACTTCAGATGACAAGCATATATGACAAGCAAGCAGCAGTGGTCTAGTTACAGTCCCTGTAAGCTCTTAAAAGCCAAATGGCCCATACTGAGAAGTCATCAGTTGACAAGCAATCTATTTATTACTTAAACTAGACCAAAAAAGGAAATAAATAAATAAATAAACAAGCCTCCCTTAGCTGTTCATTTTTTCCTCATATGTTTGTTTACTCAAGGCAGAAAAATGTGTTTGCTTAAGGTAAGTGGTATTTGTAGGACTAGCAGGGGTGGTTCTACTTTTGGTGTATTTTTCAGCATAATTTTTTAGCTACTAAGTGCCATACTAATGAGTTGTTCTGCTAGAGCGTGTTCTAGGCCTTATTGCTCTCTGCTATGTCAGAGAATGGAAACTCCACAGGTCATAAGGGAAGGGGGAAGGGGGCAGTACCAGGCCAGTCAGTGATGAGCAGCAGGAAGGCACACCAAAACATGAGGAGATGCTTGGCAGTGAGATTCCTCAGACTGTGCCACAAGGTGAAGGGCACAATCGACCACACTTGAAATGCTTCTAACACTAATGTGTGCAGCATGAGGAAAAAGCAAGATGAACTAGAAACCTTGGCCCAGTCCCAGGGATCTGATATAATTTGCATTAGTGAAACCTGGTGGGATGAATCCTGTGACTCGTGTGCCGTGATGAACAGCTACAGGCTATTCAGAAGGGATAGGCAGGGTAGTAGGCACTGTATATAGTGGAGGGGCTGGACTGCATGGAGCTGGTAGTTGGCAATGACAAAGCTGGGAGCCTCTGGGTCAGACAAATAGAGCAGATGTCGTCGTGGTTGTCTGCTGTAAGCTACCCAGCCAGGATAACAACATTGATAAGTTCTTTAACGAACTAAGCAAATCCTCCAAGTCATCTACCCTTGTCCTTATGGTGGACTTCGACTTGCCAGATGTCAGCTGGGACACAGCTGGTACCAACAGGTCCAGAAGATTCCTAAAGCATCTGGATGATATCTTCTTGGTGCAGGTACTAAGGGAACCAACCAGGAAAGGTGCCCGCCCAGATCTGATTCTCACTAACAGAGAGGGTCTCATGAGAGAGGCAGTGACTGGTGGCTCCCTTGGCCACAACAACCACAAAGCAGTGAGGTTCAAAATCTTTGCTAATGGGAGGAAAACTGCCAGCAAGACCTTAACACTAGATGTGAGGAGAGCAGACTTCAGTCTGCTCAGAGAACTGTTTCGTAAGTTTCCCTGGGAAGAAGCTTTTGAAGGTCCATCAGTGTTGGTCATTTTTCAAGTACCACCTACTAAAAGCACAGGAACAGGCAATTCCAAAATGAAAAACATCTGCCAAGTGAGGCAAAAGGCCAGCTTGGTTGAGCAGGGATTCTTGAAATACAGCAAAAAAAAGAAATTATATGGTCAGTGGAAGAAAGGTCGGGTAACATGGGAGGACTACTGAGAAGTTTCTTCTCAAATTTAAATGGAACCTCCTGTATTTCAGTTTATACCCATTGCCCCTTTTCTTATCATTGGTTGTCACCGAGAAGAGCCTGGCTCCATCCTCATGACACTCACCCTTTACATATTTATAAACATTAATGAGGTCACCCCTCAGTCTCCTCCAAACTAAAGAGACCCAGCTCCCTCAGCCTTTCCTCATAAGGGAGATGCTCCACTCCCTTAATCATCCTTATTGCCCTGCACTGGACTCTCTCCAGCAGTTCCCTNATCCTGCTGTCCACCAGGACCCCCAGGTCCCTTTCCCCTACACTGCTCTCTAATAGGTCATTCCCCATCTTATACTGGAACCTGGGGTTGTTCCTGCCTAGATGCAAGACTCTGCACTTGCCCTTGTTATATTTCATTACATTTTTCTCTGCCCAACTCTCCAGACTGTCTAGGTCTTACTGGATGGCAGCACAGCCCTCTGGTGTGTCAGCCACTCCTCCCAGGGTGATGTCATCACCAAACTTGCTGACA
>VWYH01007604.1:71427-82109 GCA_013399365.1 Pampusana beccarii | reverse complement strand
TGTCCTCGGGGAGGGGACAGGGGACCGGTCCCCACTGTGCTGGGACCAGTACTGGCAGCCCCGAGGGTCCCGGACCACGCGGGGACACGGTTCATTGTTTTGGTTCCTCCTCCCACCCCTTCCCACGATTCCACCACGAACAGCCCCCCTCTCCCCTTCCCATGGTGAGATGTTTACAATGACCATTCCATTAAACATTAAACAAAGAGCTCATGATTTCACACAAAAACACCAAAATACAGGACAGCACATGACGGCATTTTTAGTAGGATTAAGTTCACACCAAAGGCCCCGTTAGCTAACGGGGTGGAGATTGCAGGGGGCTGCCGGGGGGTGTCCTGCCCATCCTTCATCTCAGCCAGAGCAGCGACAGCAATGGGACCCAGACAGGGGCACTGGGGAGCACTGGGGGGCTTGGGGGTCCAAGGAGCTGGACTGGGGTGAGCAACAACCCCCCCCGTCACCCCTGGGGGGTGACCCATGGGGATGGGGAGAGCCTGGGGGAGTTCACTCCAGCAGGGAAGTGGGGGGAAGGCACAGCTCGGGGACCCCCACACCGGAGCCCTCTGCCCTGGGGACCCCCCTGAAAGGGCACTTGGTGAGGCTGGGGGCTGAGCACCCATGGGGGACCCTGTGCCGGGCCCGCTGCCACCGAGGGTGACACAGCCCCCAGGAGGGGACGGATCCAGCAAGTACCTAAAACAGGCAAACTGGGAGTGTGGGGGGACACCCCAGAGGCACTGATGGTGGGGGGGAGGTGGGGGGTGTGAAGGCACGGACCCAGTTCCGCGGTAGTGGGATGCCCCGAGTGCGGATGGGACCCCCAGGGTGGGGGACGGGCACCCAAAGCGCTGCCTAGTGTTGTGCATGGGGGCTGCCAGAGCCCCCCCATCTCATCCCGTCTCATCCCATCCCAACACCAGCCAAGCATCAGAGGCACTTTGTTGAAATAACTTTGCTCAGAGCTTCCTCCTCCTTCCCCTCTTCCTCCCTGGCTGCGAGGGGCGACGGTAGGAGCTGGGGTTTCCCAGGACTCAGCCCAAAACCCTCCCTCGCACTGCAGGACCCCTCCTGCCCACAGGACATATGCTCGATCCCTTCTCTCAATAAATAAGAAATAACTTAAAATGAGGGGAGGCCCCTTTGGCTGGGACCGTCCCCCTGAAATTTTCTGACCAGGACCCACCACCCCCGTACCCCCCCAGTCCTCCTCCCACCCGCCGTTACCCAGCACCCAGGGTCCCGGTGCTCCCGCCAGCTGCTGGTGATGGGTGCTGCTGGTGCTGGCGGGATGCGGGACGCTCGGCCACGGGACGTGGATGCTCGGCCGCGGGATGTCGGATGCTCAGCCGTGGCTATTTGCGGAGCTGGAGGCTCTCCAAGAGAACACGCTTGTGGCTGGGGTCCCGCACACCGGCCTCCTCCAGGTCCTCCTCCGTGATGTCACTGCGGAGGGGGGGACACAGTCACAGGGCTCACTGAGCCCCGCTGGGAACCCCAGGGCTGCATCTCATCAATGGGTGCAGGAGCCCCTGCTTGGGTTGCTGGGTGGCCACCCCGCCTTCTCCCCACCCTACCACAGGGCTATGTGGCCCTGGAGGGCAGTGGGGACCCCCCAATGCTGTGGGGAACAGCACCCACAGGGGTCTCCCCACAGCAGGGGGTCCCCACCCAGGCATCACTGTGGCTCCCCCGGGGAGGACGTGGACCCACCAGGTCTGCCATGGGTGGGGGGTGGGTGGGTAGGAAAGGGGTTCCTGAGAGGGGGGCTGCTCACCTGAGGAACTCCAGGTCATCCCAGCCGTTGCGCACCAGCCCCTCCTCGTACCGCTCCAGCCCCAGCGCCCGCAGCCACTCGCCCACGCCGGGCACGGTGCCCACGCCACGGCCCGCCGGGCACAGCGCCTGCACAGCACCGCCCGCACCGTCAGCCCCGCGGCCCCCCCGGGGACCCCCTGCATGGGACCCCCTGCTGCCAGGGAGGGTCCCTTCCCAGACCCCCTGTCCCGTCCTGCTGCTCCCGGGGGCGGGGATGCAGGCACCCTGAACCCCCCCAAGCACCCACCTCCTCAGCCAGGTCCTCCTGGATGCTCTCCCGGATGGAGTGGGGGGGGAAGGCGAGGGGGTGGCCGTAGTCGGGGGGCAGGCAGCGGGGGGGCAGCTCCAACCGCCCCCCCTTGGCCAGCAGCGGTTGAGGTGAGGGGGCCACCCGCCCCTTCTCGCCGCCACCGTAATCCACCTCGCTCAGCGTCTTGGCCATCTGCAGCACCGAGCAGGAGCGGTCGTCCAGCAGCCCCCCTGCTGCGGGCAGCCCCCCAGCTGCAGGCAGCCCCCCAGCAGGGCCCTCCAGCCCAAATCCAGCACTGGCAGCCGGGGGGAGGCGGGCGTGCAGTTTGGGTGCGGGGGGGGACTCGCCGCAGGCGGCAGCCCCGGGGCTCGGCCGCGGTTTGGGCTCTTCGCGCCCATAGAGTGCTGGCGGCTCCTTGGCGCTGCTATAGAAGGGACTGGGGGGGGGCAGCTCCAGCTCCCGCGGCAGCGGCGGCGGGGGGAAATCGGGGGGGGGCAGGTTGAGGGTCCCAGTGTCCTCGTCCGAGGAGCTCTCGTCACCGCGGCGCTGCCCAGCCGAGGGGTGCCGGCGGCGCTCGGGCACCGGCAGCTGCACCTTGACCTTGGCGGGGGGCGGTTTGCCGGGGTCCCCCGGTGCCAGCAGCTGGTGTGGAACCCCCTCCAGCACGTAGTAGGCCGGGTTGTTGAAGCTGTTTTTCAGCGGCCCCCCCGCTGCCACTGGCTCCGCTGTCACTTCCGCCCTGCACCTGCGGGCACAGGGGGTGAGTGTGGCACCCCCAGGTGTGGGGGGACAAGGAGGCGGTGAGTGTCCCCCCCAGCTCTGCCCCATGTTCCCCTCACCGGCTCGGGGCGGCCTCGTCTCTGGTGGTGCCGCGGTGGGGGGCGGCGGGGGGTGGCCGGGGGGCCGGCGCGGCGCTGCCCTTCTCGGGCTCCTCTGGGAGCTTTGCCGGGGTGGCGGGGGGCGGCTCAGCACCGGGGGGCTTCCGCGCCACTGACCTGGGTGACAAGAAGTGTTGGGGGTCCCATGGGGCTCAGCCCCCCCAGACAGGGCTCAGCGCGCCCCAGGGACAGGGCCAGTGCCACTTTCAGAGGCACCGGGTCCCCGTCCCCAGCCCACGCAGCAGAGCCAGCACCGGGACTGTCCCCAACCGCGGCACCATCCTGGAGAGATGCTCGGAGCGATGTCCGCGCTGCCGCAGCACTGGGAGGTGCCCAAGGCCTCCAAGCCCCGCCATCCCGGGACCCCCATCCCCTCCACATTCAGCCCCAGCCACCCCGAGCCCTGCCCCCCATACTTGGCACCGTCCTGGTTGGCCTTGGCACCCAGCGGCACCTTCCCTTTGCCAGCTGCCGTCTCGTCCTTATCAACGCTGATCCACTCTGTGAGGGAACAGGGGGCTCAGCAGTGTGGGGGGGTCCCATCCCCACTGTCCCGACCCCCAGGGTGGGGGCAGTTCTCACCATAGAGCCTCTCGCGGGTGCCCAAGCGCTCAGCGGGCACTCGGACCCTCATGGAGCCACGGATGTTGCCCGTCTCCTCGCCCCGGTGCGCCAGGTAGGTGAGGAACTGCTGTGCCGTGCTGCCGATCATCGACTTCAGGGCGATGACGCACTCCCCTGGGGACGGCAGCCGGGCGGGGGGGGTTGGAGGTCCGTATCCCTGAGTAACCCCCACCCAGGACCCCATTGAGCCCCCTGGGCGCAGGCACTCACCGTAGGACTCGTAGCCGTCAAGGGATTTGACAGTGAGCAGGAGGTGCTGGTCCTGCAGGTACTCGATCTCGGAGAGGATGGGCTTCAGCTGCGGGTGAGGGGCCGGGATGATGGCACTGGGGGGGTCCCCCTACCAGCAGCCCCGCCCTCAGCACCAGCCCTTCCTGCCCCCAGCCCCTGCTCACCGTGGGCAGCTGCCGGGATGACCACTGCACCTTGAGGAAGTTGATGTTGTCGCTGCTCTGGCTGTCGTTCTCAAAGCTCTTCTTGAACTCTGTGGGGGTTGTGGGACATGGCACGACACCCATCAGCGCCCAGGACCTCACCAAGCCCCCCTGCACCCCCCACCGCCGTGTCAGCCCTTACCTTCCAGGCAGGTGGAATAAAACTCAATGAAGAACTTGGTGCGGCTGGAAGTCTTCACAATGGCCTCGATGCTCTCAAACTCGATGTACGCCTGCTCGGAGGACTTGGAGAGCCCTCCAGGGAGAGGGGAGGCTCAGGGACGCCCCCCAGCACCCCCCACCTCGAGGTGGGACCCGCAGGGAGGGCAGCCGCGTGTCCCCTTGGGCACAGACACCTTTTTTGGAGACGAACTGGGACGTCACCCCCACCTCGAAGGAGCCAAAGACGGGCGAGTGGTCGCTGGTGACGATGTCGTCTGTGCATCCTGCGGCCAGATGGGATGGGGGGGTCAGGTGGGGTGGGGGCCACAGTGTCCCAGTGTCCCAGGGGGGAATGCGGTGTCCTGGGGTGAGATGGGGACACGCAGCTCACCGTAGGCGTTGCAGTTGACGTGAGTCTCAGGGTAGGACTTCCAGAGGATGCGGTCACACCAGGACGGCACGTTGGTGCGGACCTGGCAGGGATGAGGGGGGTGAGGTGGGAGAGACGGGGGTCAGGCTGGGGTGTCATGTACCCAATCAACCCCAAACCAACCAACACTTACCCCTGTGGGCTTCTGCTTGTGCCAGACGTACGTGTCCCGGGAGCCCCGCTCGTAGCGGTAGGTGGGGGGGAAGGTGATCTCCTCCTCGCCTGCACCCACAGCGGTGAAGAGGGGGTCAGGACAGACCCAGCAGTGGGGGCTGCCCCCCCCAGGCCCCTCTGGAGCGTCCCCAGCCCTCACCGAAGCGCAGGAAGACCTTGTGCTTCTCCTTCTCCAGGTTGAGCTGATCCACCTTGAGCAGCGGCTCCAGCTCCTTGCGGCTGATGTAGTTGAGGATCTCCTGGGGACAGAGGGGCTGGCACAGGGCCGGACACACACACACACCGACAGCCTCCCCACACACCCCAGTACCATCCACCTCACCTGGATGTCCATGTCCAGGCGGTAATTGAGGTCTCCGAACCAGAAGAGGTGGGTGAAGCGCAGGGAGATGTCGAAGGAGCTGAGCTGCTTGTCCCCCAGCGAGAGCAGGCGCAGGATGTCCAGGTAGTTCTGGTTCCTCCTGCCCAGGGAAGGGAGGGGGACACGGGGACAGGGGTGTCACGAGGATGGGGACAGAGGTGGCAGGAGGGGGCTCGTCTTGGCATGATGGTGCTCACCGCGCCGTCTTCTCGCTGCCGGAGGTGAGGTGGCAGTTGACAAAGCCGAAGGAGGTGCCGTTGAACATGAAGGAGACGCCCACGGCGCCCTTGTTCCCTGCAGGGACGCGGGGACAGGGACAGGCTGGGGGATGCCCTGGGACCCACAGGCTGCCCTCTGCGGTGGGGGATGGGACCCAGCTGTCCCCAAGCCCTGGTGACAGGGCACAGTCCCCACCGGCGCTGTGCCTGGGCTGCCAGCACATGCCCAGACCCCTCCTTGTGCAATGCACACACGGACCCCTCCTTGTGCAAAACACACGTGCCCAGACCCCTCCTTGTGCAGCACACACACTGGGACCCCCCCTCACCTGTCCCTGTCCCATGTGAGCCACATGTCCCCCCGCCAATGGCCGGTGACCCCTACCCAGGGTGTTGGCGATGCCCGTCTTGACGCTGGAGGTGCCCACGTGGCTGATGCGGTTCTCATGCTCCGGCTTCACCAGCACCACCACCTTGATGTTCCACAGGGACTGCATGGCCACCTGCGGGGCCACCGAGACAGCCCCCTGTCAGACCGCCCACCTCTGCTGGGACACACCGGGGAGCGCGTCCCCATCCCAGGGGGGTGGCTGGTGGCAGAACCCCCCTCCTTCACCCCAAAGGGCTGTTCCCCCACCGCCACCAGCACCCATGAGACAGGGTGAAGAACTGGAGGGTGGCTGGGCCCAGGGAGTTGTGGGGAATGGAGTCACATCCAGCTGGTGATGAGTGGTGTCCCCAGGGCTCTGGGGACCAGTTTAATCTCTCTATCCATGATCTGGATGAGGGGATCAAGTGCACCCTCAGTAAGTTTGCAGACAACACCGAGCTGGGTGGAGTGTTGATGTGCAGGAGGGTGGGAAGGGTCTACAGAGGGATCTGAACCAGCTGTATCGATGGGCTGAGGCCAATTGTGTGAGGTTCAACAAGGGCAAGAGCCGGGTCCTGCACTNGTGACCGAACCTGTGCTGGGACCTGGGGAGGAAAAACCGCGAATCCTGGGGGCAGTGCTGGGACCCTCATGCCACAAAAAATGACAAGTAAAAAGGTGACATTTGTTCATGGTAACTTTTTTCCCTTCTGAAACGAGCATGAGAGAGGAGAGTCAAATAAAGATTATTGGAGTAACTGTGCCTCAATCACTGGAGAAAGTGGGAATTTATTTTGCTCTGTGAAGAGCCTTTGAAGTCTGGTCATATTAGGGGTGGCTCATAAGTGACCATTAAAGTATCCCAGGTCTAAAACTGGTGAATCAAGCACTGGCTATTCATCATTTTGCCTCCTAAAGATACCTTAAGGTCAACTTAGGTTGTTTGAGGACTTGCGCAAGTGAGTTTTAAATACATCCAAGGGTGAAAATTCCCCCATCTTTATGTTCCTGCTCCTATGCCTGACCACCTTCATAGAATCATGGAATCACAGAAGGGTTTGAGTTGGAAGTGACCTTAAAGATGATCTATTCCCCCCCTGCCATGACAGGGACATCTCCACCAGCTCAGGTTGCTCAGAGCCCCGTCCAGCCTGGCCTGGGATGTCTCCAGGGATGGTTCAGCCACCACCTCTCTGGGAACCTGGGCCAGGCTCTCACCACCCTCAGCACAACAATTTCTTCCTCATGTCTGGCCTGAATCTCCCTCCTTTAGTTTAAAACCATCACCCCTTGTCCTATCGCAACAGGCCCTGCTCAAAAGTCTGTTTCCATCTTTTTTCTCAGCCCCCTGGTGCAGGACCATTCCAGTTTAAGCAACACTGTGCCTAAGTTAACTTATGCTTCTACTGGAAACTTATACATTCACTTATATAGAGCTGTTGTCATCACTTAAAAGAATGAACCCTGTCTGCAATCGCTAAGCTAAAGATACATAAATCCTTTCAGTTTTAGGTCAGTCTGCTCATATAACAAACATAACAGTGACTCGCAAAACACCTGGTCACGAACTACAGACACTGCTGCCCTTGCAGCTTCAGACATTTGGAAGCCAACTCAGTTAGCTGAGTTTTGCTTCAACACACATCTCCAGACTGTTGGATAAAGTGTCCTTTAGCTGAACGTTGCTCATTATATGCTAAAATGATTATGTAATACAATATGCAAATGTGTTACCAAATGGCTCTTTAGGACTGCCCTGAGGAGGAGTAAGATTTTGTATATAAAGTCCGCTACTTTTCTTGGTGGTGTGCTGGCTTTATTCCACCATCCAGACTTGCACAACTCTGTAATAAACAGTATCTTGTCTCTGTGTGCTAACTTTGGCTCATTTTAATGCACAATGGGTAAAGAACCATGTTTTGGGGATAACAGAACAGCTGTAGCCAGGAATGCCCTTATCACCTGTGCTGAACTCAGCCTATTACTCCACATTGAGCTGAATCAAGATGGAAAATAGTCTGAAAGGAAGATACAATTCCAGTTTCTCTCCCATTCCTCATCTGCCAGTGTAAATAGAAGGGGACAGATCCTCAGGGAGGCGCAACGCCCCTGTGTGTCACTCCTAGAGCAACTTCTACAATTTGCTGATATTATTAATCAATGACAGCTGGATCAAGTGCACCCCCAGCAAGTTTGCGGGTGACACCAAGCTGAGTGGTGCAGGTGACACACCTGAGGGACGGGATCCATCCAGAGGGACCTGGACAAGCTGGAGAAGTGGGACCATGAGAACTTCATGAGGTTCAACAGGGCCAAGTGCAGGGTCCTGCACCTGGGGGCCAAGAAGAAAGATGGGGACAGACTTTTGAGCAGGGCCTGTTGCGATAGGACAAAGAGTGATGGTTTTAAACTAAAGGAGGGAGATTCAGGCCGAACATGAGGAAGAAATTGTTGTGCTGAGGGTGGTGAGAGCCTGGCCCAGGTTCCCAGAGAGGTGGTGGCTGAACCATCCCTGGAGACATCCCAGGCCAGGCTGGACGGGGCTCTGAGCAACCTGAGCTGGTGAAGATGTCCCTGTCATGGCAGGGGAGGCACTGGATGACCTTTGAACGTCCCTTCCAACCCAAACCATCTGTGATTCTGTGATTAAGGGTTGGGAGGAGGGGAAGACGAAATACTTTATCATCAAACCCGTGTGAGATGCTGTTCCTAGCGGACACAGCCAAGGGTCACCTTGCCGCACAAGTTGTGTCACAGCCCCCCGGACATTCCATCTCGCGCTCGCAGACTACATTGCTTATTGATTAGAATTTGAAATAATTGCTTGAATATAAGTCGATTTTAATCTTGTGTGACCCCTTAATGATGTTCTCCCAAGGCTTTTTAAATGTGTACCAACCAAACACACAGCTCCAGTCCCTGCTCCAAACCATCCACAAAATGGCATCTCTTTATGGCAGGTCTGCACTGTGCACAGCTCTCAGCATCTTATGGTTGGACCTGAGGATCTTGAGGGTCCCTTCCAACCAAAATGATTCTGTGATTCTAAGAAATCCCTTGAGGTGCTGGAGCGAGTGGAGAGAAGGGAACGGAGCTGGGGAAGGGGCTGGAGCACAAGTGTGATGGGAGCGGCTGAGGGAGCTGGGGGTTCAGCTGGAGAACAGGAGCTGTGGGGAGTCAGGGACACAAAGAAACGGCCTCAAGTTGCACCAGGGGAGGTTGAGGTTGGATCTGGGAACAATTTCTTCCCCAAAGGGCTGTGGGGCATTGGAACAGGCTGCCCAGGGCAGTGCTGGAGTCACCATCCCTGGAGGGTTGGACAGACGGAGATGAGGTTCTCAGGACAGGGGGCAGGGACAGGGGTGGGGAACGGGTGGACTCGAGCTTGAGGGGTTTTTCCAACCAAAATGATTTGATGATCCCATCCCAAAACACACGGCATCGCCACAGCCTTCCCAGGAGAGACGTTGAGCATCACCCAGCTCTGTCCCCCACCAGCATCAGAATCCCACAGCCCCCCCGGACCGCCCCCAGGTTCCTACCGGGCGGTACTCGACCTCGGTGACGTCCCTGAGCGCGGCGCGGAGGACATCGACCCACTCCCTGTCCCCCAGCGAGTTCTCCTGGCTGCCGAAGACGTAGATGTCGTGGGGGATGGCGACCGTCACCTCATCCAGCGTCTTCCCCAGCCCCTTGCAGGTGAACCACGACGTGATGTTCTTGGGGGGGGGCACGCTGCCTGTGGCGGGGGGAGCGGCACAGTCAAGGGGGGGCCCAGGGGCCCATCCCCCCACTCCGGCGGGACCCCCCGGCCCCGCTGACCCATGTTCCAGGTGCCGATGAAGATGTTGATCATGTCGGGCTCGTCCTGCTGGGAATGTTTGTTCTTCATCAGCTGCAGGAGCTGGCAGAACGCCTCCCGCTTCTGGGGGGGACACATACACTGTCAGCAGGTGGTCCCCATGGCCCCCCAGCCTCCCCCGACCCGCTCAGCACCCCACAATTCCCCCCTGGCCCCCACAACTCAGCATTTCCCCAGCGTGGGGACAGGGACAGGCGAGGCTGGGGGGCTGCCCTGGGACCCAAAAGCTGTCCTGAGACCCACAGGCTGCCCCCTCCAGGGGGGAAAAATGGGGACCCAGCTGTCCCCAAGCCTTGGTGACAGGGCACAGTCCCCACCTGCGCTGTGCCCAGACCCCTCCTCGTGCAGGGACCACCCCGGGGACACCCCCCAGCACCCACCCCCAAACCCCCGCAGGGGACCAGGGGTCAAATCCTGCCCCGGCACCCAGCCCCGGCAGAGCAGGACCCACCCGGGCGCTGACGAAAACGAAATCTTTCCGTTGCGTTTTGTCCTTTTCCTTCTCAAAAACGATGCCCAGTTTGTTCTGCACCCGCTGCGACTTGATCAGCTGCCGGACTGGGGGGGGAACGGGGAGCAGTGTGTGAGGGGGGGATGCTGGGGTCTGGTTGGGCACCGTGACCCCCTACGCAGGCTGGGGACACACCCAGGCTGGGGACACACCCAGGCTGGGGACGCACCCAGGCTGGGGACACCCAGCTGCTCCCACCCCCACTGCGGTGTTGTCCCCAAGCACCAGCCCCGGGGTGCGGGCCCCCCAGCCCCCCCGCACTCTTGTCGTGGGTGAAGGTGTTCCAGTCCTCCTGCGCGTCCCGCTGCCGCCGCAGCACCACCAGCCGCCCCCCCTCCACGTCCACGCTCAGCGTCTGCTTCTGCGACTTCCCCAGCTTGGTCAGGTCCCCCAGGGTGACGTCCAGCTTCACCTGGGGGGACAGCACGGGCTTGGGGGGGGGACACGCCGAAACCCAGCAGCCAGCCCCCCCAGCACCCCAACCTCCCGACACACAGCGTCCCCTCTGACACCCAAGTCCCCAAAACCCAGGACCCCAGTTACCCTGACACTCTGACCCCATCACCCACCCCCCCACCACCCCCCCCCCC
>VWYH01007604.1:23337-43005 GCA_013399365.1 Pampusana beccarii | reverse complement strand
GGGGGGGGTCCCACAGAGGGACCGGGGTCATGGGAGGGGGGGTGTCCTGTGGTGGGGAGCAGGGTCCAATGGGGGGGTCAGGTGGGGGGTCCCATAGGGGGAATGGTGTCCTGTGGGGGGGTTCCACGGTGGAAATGGGGCTTGGGGGGGGACCAGGGTCCGTGGATGGGTCTCGCAGGTCGAGGGGGTCATGGGGGTGTCCCATGCGGGGGATCCCAGGGGGGAGGAGCAGCGTCCTATGGGGGGGCCGGTCTCGTGGGGGGAGGGGGCTTGCACAGGAGGAGTGGGGGTCCTGGCGGGGGAGGGGTGTCTCATGTGGGGAGTGAGGTCATGTGGGAGTGGGTGTCCCATGGAGGGGGTCTGGCTGCACCCACCCTCAATGGTGCTGATGTTGCAGAAGGAGAAGTCAAGGGGGGGGCCCAGCTCGGGCCGCTCCTCCCAGGCCGGCATCTCCCTGGCCCCCCTGGTGCTGTGGGGCAGAGCAGGATCCCAGTGCCCACCTCCCCCTCCACACATGTCCCCCCTGCCCCACCGTGGGCCCTTATGTTTTACCCCCCTCATCCCCCCGGGGTCCCTCGTGTGCCCCCACCCGCTGAGTGGGGGCCTGTGCCACCCCCACTCCCATACACCCCACAGCAACCCCCTTCCCATGGCCCCACGCGTGTCCCATTACAACGCCAGGAGTCCCCTCGCCTCCCTTGGACCCCCACGTGTGTCCTCCCCCCTTCCCCAGGAGCCCCCTCCCCTGGACCCCAGTGCATGTCGCCATGTTGTCCAGGACCCTCCGCCCCCTTCCCTCTCAGCCCCACGCGTGTCTCCCTCACCGCCCCCCGGTGCCCTCTCTCTTGGGCCCTCACCCGTGTCCCCCAGAAGCTCCCCCCGGCCCCACGGGTGTCCCCCAGGATCTCCCTTTCCTGTACTCCTCCGCGTGTCCCTGTGTCCCCCAGGACCCCCGTCCCCTGACGTCCCAGTGTCCCGGTACCTGCCGCCGCCGCCACCGCCCCCTCCCCACTCGCGTCTTCCCCCTGTTGCCACGACAACCAGCTCCCGCCAGTTCTCGCGAGACCCGCGCGCCTACAAGGGGCCGCCGGGATTGGTAGTTTCCCCTCTCCCTCTCCACCACGTGACGTGCCCCACCCCGCCGGCGACCAATGGGGAAGCGGCGGGGGCGGGAGAAGCCGTTTGAATCCGGGCGGCGGCGGAACGGCCGGGGGGGCGGCGGCCCCGGATACGGTACCGGACGGGGGGGTCGGGACCATGGGGGAGGGGGCGGGGACAGGGACACGGACACCAGGGGGCGGGGGTTGAGGTGAGGGGGGGGTCTGTCCTTCTCCCCCGCCGACTCCGCACTGGGCCCAGTAAGGGAGGGAGGGAGGCGGGCGCCCCGCGCGGGGCCTCCCGGGCGCCCCCGTTCGCTTCCCGGCGCTTTGCAGCGCTCGGGGGCCGCATCCATCCCACCCTGCTCCGCGGGCGCTTCTGCTGCCGCCGGGGCCGGTGTAAAATCCCCTCTCCGGACCCCCCGCCCTGGCCGGGCTCGGGGTGGCCCCAACTCCCCGGGGATGGTCCCCGAGGGACGAGCGTCCCTCCCCGCCACCCCCTGGTGACAGCGGGGGCGGTGTGTGTGCAGACGAGGGTCCCGCAGCCCCAGCGGTGGGTCCGGTCCCCACGAATCTGTGGCTGCTTGGGGGTGAGGGGCGGAATTTTTGGGAAGCAGCCGGGGGGGTTCACACCCCGCGGCTCCCTGCGGGTCCCGGCGGGGTGACGGCAGCGATCGCCCCCACGGCCGGGATTGGGGGCACCCCCGGCAGCGGCGCCTTTCGGTGCTGTTGCGCCTTTAACTTGCGCGGCCCCGGCGCGGTGACGTGGGGGTGGCCCGGGGCCAGGAAGGGGAACGGGAACCGAGCGTCGCTCCGCCAGCCCCGCCGCACCGCAGACACAACAACTTTTCTTTTGTGCGCGGCCCCCCCGGCCCCGCCGCCGCTCATGGCCCCTTGAACCCCCACCCGAGCGCCGCCGAGCGCCCCCGGTAAGACTCGAACAAAGACTTTGATCCCCCTTCTTCCTTGTTTCTTCCTTGTTTGTTTTTTTTTTTTAAGGGGGGGTGGCCAAGCTCGCCCCCCCCCAGACCCTCGCCGCCCTCAGCCCCTCGCTGCCCCTCCGGCGCCCACCGACCCCCCCCGAGGCGCGAACCCCCCCCCGGCGCCGGGACGCGGGGCGGCCCCCTTGGGTTTTGCCAACATCCGGGCGCTCCCGCTCGGGGGGGCCGCCGTGTCCCCCCCCACGGTCCCCGCCTCCTTCTCCTCCCCGCGCTGGGGGGCTCCTGTGGGTCACCCCCTCCAACCCCCCCGACACTTGGGTGCTTCCCGCAACGGGACCCCCGCCCCGTCCCGTCCCGGGGGGGCCGCGGGCACCGGGCCACGGGAGCTCCGGAGCTTGCGTAACGCCGTGTTTGGGCGCGGGGGGGGGCGCGGCAAAGGGCAGCGCCATGGCCGGCACCGCCACCGGGGCTCGGCCCCCCAACCAGCGACCCCCTCCGGGTCTCCCCTCCCCGGTCTGCGCGGATCCGGGCGGGGGGGGCGGTGTCGTCAGTGCTGGCGCCGGTGACGCAGGAGCGGGTCCCGTCCCGTCCTGTCCCCGGAGCGCCGGGCTCGGCGGGACGCGGGGCTGGCGCACCCCGAGTTTTCGGGTGGGATTTTGGGGTGCACCCCCCGGCCGCGGGGGCGGCGGGGCTGGTTTGGAGCCAAACTGCAGGCAGGATCCATCCTGCCCAGGATCCGGCACGGGCAGCGGGGGCTCCGCGTCCCCCAGAACGATCGCACCGGTGCTCCCGGGACCAGCTGCGCGTCTCGGCCTGTAGCGATGGGGGTGTCGGGGTGTGAGGAGGAGCCCCCTCCCCAGCGGGGATATTTTGGGTGATTTCGGCCCCCATCTCTGCTCCTGACAGCTCCCGGATCACCGGGGTGGCACCGGGAGGCCGAGGTCACCGTTGGGGGGACGTGGCAGCGATCCCGGGGTGGCTCATCCCCGCTCCCCCTGCACGGCGATGCTGGGGGGCTCCCCGGGGTTGTTCCCCTGGGCAGGCACAGGGAGCTGGCAGCGCTCCCGTGGCTTGGCCGCCTCGCCGGGCTCGGCCGGGGCCGCTTGACCTTTGCCGGCTTCTTCCAGCCCCCGTGGTGGTGGCAGCCGGGCTGGGGGGGGCGGGGACCCCCAGCTCCTGTCCCACTGGCGTTTCGGTGGCCGCGCAGCCAGAGCTCAGTCCCCAGCACCCCAAATTCTGTCTTTTTTTTTTTTTTTTTTAAATTTCCTCCCGCCGTGGGCTCTGTGGGAGCTCCCCCCCCGTTCCTCACGGCTCCCACCGCACTCAGCCACAGCTGGTTGTTCGTGCGCAGTTTGGTGCTTGTTTGTCGCTGATCCCCGGTCCCTTCTGCTCCCCAAGGACCACGCCAGGATCTGCGGCTGCTTCTCCCCACAGCGCCAGGGGATTCGTTCCTTCCCTGGCCCGTCCTGCGGGGGCACCGTGGTTCTCAGCACAGCGTCCCCATATGTACCAGATTTTTATGCTTTAACTGCGCTGTCTGTCTCTCAAGATTTTGCTCGCGTTTTTCTGAGTTTTCCCGGGATGCCGGTGGTGCCGGCGCTGGGGAAACGCCATCCGCGGTGGGCAACGAGTGCAAGGAGCTGGCTGGGTGCCCAGGCCAGGGATCCCCACGGTTTGGCGCAGCCCACGGCTGGGCCGGATCCCTCGCTGTGCCAGCAGCTGCCGGTGCCACCGGCCTGAGCCACGACCGGTGGTTTTGTGTGGCCGCGCTGTCACCTGACAGACGGGCCCACGGGGATGCTGCAACTTCCCCGGACATGGGGACTGAGCTGGGTTCTGAGGAGCCAAAGCTCTAAATTTCTATTAAAAAACTGTTAAAGCGAAGTTTGGGGGGACAAGGGGGACTGAGCAGCTGTTTTTTTGGGGAGAACATCCTGGAGGCTGCGGGAGGGACCTGGCTGAAAACCAGGAGGATGCAGCTACTCCCGTCCTCTCTCGATGGACACGAGTGCGCGGTGCTGTGCGCAAGCTCTATATTAACCTAATTATGATATTTGGCCTTAATTTTTGTGGGTTTTGGTTTTTTTTAAATTTCTTTCCCCCTTTGTTGGTGTTTCTAGGTCCGGGCAGTGACCTGGCAGCCTTGCCAAGATGCCTCTTCACGGCGTGAGAGCCGCGGCTCTGCTCGCTTGGGTAAAGTCTCTTTTTCCCCGCCATTGACGGGATGTTCTACACGGGGGGTCCCAGCCGGTGCCGTCACCAGTGGCTCCTCGGGGACACAATATCAGGGCCTTGCGGTCAGGGCAGCCACGGCAGCCACATCCCTGCTGTTCCCAGGTGTTTGCGGGAGACGCTTTGCTCCTCGTTACTCTGGAGTAACCAGAAATGCCAGAATAGCTCGTGCTGGCCGCGGAAACCACCCGCGAGCTGGTGGTGGGACCAGAAAGGGGCTGTTTGGTCTGGGGAGGGGGTGTCGGAAGGGTCAGCTGTCCCCTGGCAGGATGGGGAGGTGGCAGGTGACACGGCACAGCGTGACGTCGGCTTCTGACCGTCTCGCCCCCGTTTGTAGGTGAACAGCACGCAGGTTTGTACCGAACCCCTCCGTGATCTGGCCCAGCTCCAGGACTGTAGCGTCTTCATCAGGATCATCAACAAAATGTGAGTTTGGGGATGTTCCTCCTCCGGCAGAGCCCATGCTGGGCCTCTGGCTCCCCCGCATGAGGCTCTGGTGAATCCCGGCGCCCGCTGCGGTGAAACACGGGGCTTGTGCCCTCGCCCTGCGGCTCCTTCATGTGTAAACCCGCCGTGGACGGGACGAGGAGCCTTTTGGGCCGCCCTGTGTGGAAAAGTCCATCGAGGGAGGGGATTCGGCCCCTCTGCTCCACTCTGGAGCACCACAGAAATGACCCGAGGCTGGACCAGCTCTGCTGTGGGACAGGCTGAGAGAGCTGGGCTGTTCAGCTGGAGAAGAGAAGCTCTGGGGAGACCTCAGCACAGCCTTTCTGGATTTGAAAGGGGACCAGAAGAAAGATGGGGACAGACTTTTGAGCAGGGCCTGTTGTGACAGGACAAGGGGTGATGGTTTAAACTAAAGGAGGGAGATTAAGAGTAGAGAGAAGTAATAAATTGTTGGCCCTGAGTGTGGTGAGAGCCTGGCCCAGGTTGCCCAGAGAGGTGGTGCCCAGGGAGGATTTTGGCCAGAGTTTCTGTTGTTGGTGCTTTATTTGCATAAAAAAACCACTGCGGTGAGGAAAACAGCCCCGTGAGTTTTCCTAAGCCACAGCCTCGGGATCCTGAGGAATCCTCAGGTCTGTAAAGCAGCTCGAAGAACGCCAGCACCCGCCCCACGACGTGCTCCTGTCCCCCGGGGACGTCAGGTGGCTGTGATGTCCCATCCGGGCAGGGCTGGAGGAACGTGGGGCTGGGAGGAATCCCTCCCAAGGGCGATTAAAACCTTTGAACCGTAACGAGCATCTGAGCCAAGACCGAGCGCGCTCTGCTCCGCGTCGCTAATGAGCTGGTGAGGCCAGTCGGGAGGGCGCGGGGCTCCGAGCGTGGCGTTGCCTTCCAACCCTTCCGGCGGGAGCCCGGCTGCTCTAATTACCTCCCGCACGGTGTTAACGAGAGCCGGGATCTGCCCGCGGTGGGTGGGGAGGAAGGAGCCGCCCGCACCCGGCGTATATTTAGTCAGAGCTGGTTAATCTCCTCCTGGGTCTGTGCTCCGGCTCGGATAAACCGGGATCACCGGTGGCGTGTGCTCACAAAATGGGGCTGACCGAGCTCGGTAAGTGGGGTGGGAGCTGGGGAGCTCCCGACAGCACCGGGAATGAGCTGGGAAAGCTGGGAAGGTGAGAAAATACGGGAGGATGAGAAAATCCTCGTGCCGGCCGAGTCCTCGCTTTGGGCACCCTGGGAGTAACCAAAGGGCCCAAAGCGGTGCCGGTCGAGCGCGGGTTTGAGGCGCACGGGCTCATTTTGAACTGGTTGCTGTGGAGGAAGAGTGTGACCTGGAACGGGAGCAACACGCAGCAGCTTCAGCCCCCCCAAAAATCCAGCATGGGCTCCCGGCGGGGAGCAGGAGTCTCCCATGTAGTGATGCTTTGCCTCCCCGGCTCCCACGATACCCAAGATCCAGCCCCTTGCTCGCTCAGCTCTGTTGCCAAAAAGAAAATCGTTATTTGTTTAATCCCTCGACCAAGTGTTGATGCGACCCCTGCTCTTTTCCAGCCACAGGAGCGAGGAGGGGGAGTCGGTGCTGGAGCAGCCGCTGCTGGAGAGAATCTCCTTCATCCGCGGCTTCCTGCAGAGTAAGAGCCCCTGCTCGGTGTGCCCTGTCCCTGCTCGGTGTGCCCTGTCCCTAGTCCTGCTGGGAAACCCTTTATCCTGGGAGGGGAAACTGGAATTCCCTGATGTTTTGGCTCGGTCCCTCCTGGATGGGGAGACGCCGTGTCCCGCCTCGTGTCCCGCTCGCTGTAGGTGGGATGCACTTGGCGCTGGAGGAGTGAAAGGTTCGGGGAGATGCTGAGAGGGGGCTAGGGGTTAAATTCCGGGAAGGGAGGGAAAAAAAGCCCTGCTGGTGCTAATGGCAAAGGCTGAGCCCACCGGGTGCTTCCTCTCCTTGTGGATACGTCACAGTGTCAGCTGCGGGGCTGGCAGGGGCTCCCACGTGGTGGGGAATCCTTCGCCGCACGTTGCATAGGATCACAGAATGTCCTGAGCTGGAAGGGACCCGCGAGGATCATCAAGTCCAACTCCTGTCCCTGCTTTGTGTTTTGTGGGGTTTTTTGGTGTGTTTTTGTTTTTTTTTCTTTAAGGGATTGTTGATATTTATTGCCAAGCAGGAGCCACCGTAAGTCATAGTGATAAACAGTGATCTCTTATTTGTCAGAATTCTTTGATAATGTTAGAAGCATATTGTTATAAGAAAACAACAAAAATACATCATTTGCATTTGTTCAGACTTTGATTTTGTTTTGCAGAGCACTGCAAGCACAAATCGGCCGCGGAGAACCTGGTGTCGGTGCAGAAACTCCTGGAGGGAGAGGAGCTGGCGTTGGCCAAGGTGACCGGGACGGGTTTTACTCCTGGGTGATGCGCTGATCACCGACCTGGGGTTGGTGACGCTCACTTGATTTGTTTCAGGTGGCCGTGCTGCTCCTGTATCACACGTCCATGAGCTGCAGGAGCCCCGGGGACTGGAACGAGTTTGATTATGAGACCCAGGTAACCACGTCTGNACGGCCTCAAGTTGACCAGGGGAGGTTGAGGTTGGATCTGGGAACAATTTCTTCCCCAAAGGGCTGTGGGGCATTGGAACAGGCTGCCCAGGGCAGTGCTGGAGTCACCATCCCTGCAGGGTTGGACAGACGGAGATGAGGTTCTCAGGACACGGGGCAGTGCCAGGGCTGGGGAACGGGTGGACTTGATGATCTTGAAGGGCTTTTCCACCCAAAATGATTGTGTGATTCTGACCCACGGCTCCTCTGGCACAGGTCGAGCTGGCGTCGATCCTCAAATTTGTGCTGGACAATGAGGAGAGCCTGTATGAGAATCTGGAGAAGTTTCTGCAGCAGAAAGGTGAGCGCTGGGCCTGATAACAGCGCACGCCTTGTGCCCGCTGAGTATCGGGCACGTTTTTCTCCTCTCCAGCACCAGTTCACGCCCGGTCAGGCTGACGGGTTTGCTGTATCGATGTCCGGGTGCCAGCTCGGGTCAAACAGTCCGTGTCCTTGCGGCAAGCGGCAGTGCAGGGTGTTGCTGGGATCTTCCCTCACAGCTCCTGCACCAGCAGCACCTCCCTGGCATGGGTGACCATTTTCTAGAGCATAAAAACATTATTATTATTATTATTATTATTATTATTATTATTATTATTATTATTGTTATTGTTTTCTCCCCGTTTGTGCTGCTGTAGCTGCCAAACCAGAGAAACAGCAACACCACCCAGATTCCCCCAGCACCGAGTGCTATAAAATGGTCCCGTGGCAGCTCTGCTCCAAGAGCGGTGCTGCTGTGTGCCCTCTGGGCTCTCGCCGCCCAGTTTTGTGGCACGTGCTGCCGAAATGCAGCTTCCCCAGCTGCCCAAAGCATTGCGGTGGGAGCGGTGAGTTGGGAGCCAGCGGGATGGGGATGTGAGGCAGGTTTACAGCTTTCTGGACTGATCCATCGCTGGTGGAATCTGCAGTTCCTGCACATTAGGGATTTTGGCTGCTAAAACAGGTATTGATGTGAAGATCACGACCCGCTTCTCTCTCGTTTGCGATTCCCAGCACCGCCGTCCTCCTCCGGCAGCAGCTCCGAGGAGCCGTCCCCGCTGCTCCCCGTCCCGCAGAAGTGCAAGGTGCGTTTCCTGGAGCTGCAGAAGATCGCCTCCTCCTCATCCTCTTCCTCCCGTGCCAACAAGTACGTCCTTGGCCTTGCAAAGGGACCGAAGGGATGGGTGGGGGTACAGACAGGGCAGCTTTTGGGACCTGGAGATGTCACTGGGATGCACGGTGGCTGGACAGGGTCCCACTCTCTGCTGCGGTGCTGTCCTGTTGTTGACACAGAACTGCGCAGTGCTGGAGTGATTCAGGCTGTAATTAGCTCCTTGTAGCCCAGCTCGTTTCAGCCCAATGAGCACTGACACTTCCCAGAGCAGCCCGTGCTCCTCTCCTGGCCCGGGAGGGTTTTGGGGAGCAGGTTTGTGTTGTGGGGGGGTCTGCGGTGGAGCCCCGACTTTGGCATGAGGCGAGACGGATGTTTTGCCCTGGGACTGGCGCAGGTTTCGTACGTCAGATGCTCAGAGGTTGGTGTCAGTGCAGTGAGGATGAGGAGAGTGGTGACAAGGTGTCAGTTGTTACTCTGAACCTGCCCCTGAGATCAAAAAAATCACAAAATATCCTGAGTTGGGACCCGCAAAGATCACGGAGTCCAACTCCTGTCCCTGCACAGCACACCCCACAGCTCACCCCTGTGTCTGAGCACCTTGTCCAGTCTCTTCTTGACCACGGTCAGGTTGGGCCGTGCCCCCTCCCTGGAGCCTGTTCAGTGTGCAGCCCCTCTGGGTGCAGAACTGTTCTGGATGTCCAACCTAAACCAATACCTGAGGGAACTTAAACCAAGATGAGGGGGATCAGAGCAGGTCTGGCTGCACTGGGAGGGACCGTGTCCCGTCCCTGGCTCGGGATAACGGAGCTCCGCGCCTGCCTCTCCGCAGCATGCCGCCCGCCTCGCCCATGGGGGACGTCATGCAGACCCCCCAGTTCCAGCTGCGCCGCCTGAAGAAGCAGTTGGCTGGGGAGAGAGAGAACCGGGATGAGCTGGAGGTGGAGCTGGCAGAGAACCGCAAGCTCATCGCCGAGAAGGGTCAGTTGCTAATGGGATGTCCCGGGGTGCAGGGTGGGACCTCATCTGGTTTTGGTGATTTTTGTTGTGATTTTGGCCCCGCTGTCACTGTGCTCATGCACGGTTCATCGTGATGGACCCCAGGTGAACACAGCTTGTGGCTTTGGGCCGTTTCTGCTTTCCAGAGCAGACAGGGCAGCTTGGGGTTTTCTGCCCCTCCCTCCATGCTGGGCAAAGGGGACCCTTCCCATTAATCCAGGCCAAAGCGTGAAGCAGAAATCCTCGTTGATGGGAGCCAAGACAGCTCCGATGCTGTTTTAACACCTCTGAGCATCTCTTGGAGATGCCTGTTGATCCCTCTGCCAAACGATTTGGCACAGGCTGGCAGGCGTAGGCGTCTTGCCATCTGCATCTCAAATGTTTTCCACCCCAGGAATTTCCCCAGATGTATGTGGAGGAGCCTGCAGGTTCCTTCTTCCCTCTCGTGTTCTCTTACACATCCCCGACAACAGAAGCTGTGGCTGCAGCAGTGCCCATGTGCGCAGCCCAGCTCTTCTCTGTCCTGCTCTGGAGGGGTTCTGTGCAGTGGCTCCTCACCAGCTCAGGAGAAGGACATACGTCCTCTGCTGGGCTGTTTTGGGGGGTTCAGGTGGCATAAAAAGGTGGTAATGAGCCCTTTCTCTGTTCCACCCTCCCCAGAGGCTCAGATCACCATGATGCAGCAGCGGATCGAGCGCTTGACTCTGCTCAACGAGAAGCAAGCGGCCGACCAGCTGGAGCCCAAGGAAATGGAGGAGCTGCGGGAGAAGAATGAGAGGTAATCAATCATGTGGGACATCTGTGCCTTCCTGACGGGCTGGTCCTGGTCACTCCCGCATCCCCGCGCTCCGTGTTGTCTCTTCCCCAGCAAAGCACAAAATGGGGATGAGGACAAACCTTCCTCTTGTTCTGTGTCATCTCCTCTGCAGCCCAGGGAGGTGATGGCTTCAGCAGTCAGGGAGTTGCTGGATGGTTTGGGTTGAAGGACCTTCTCAGCCCCCCCATTCCCCCCCTGCCATGACAGGGACATCTCCACCAGCTCAGGTTGCTCAGAGCCCCGTCCAGCCTGGCCTGGGATGTCTGCAGGGATGGTTCATCCACCACCTCTCTGGGAACCTGGGCCAGGCTCTCACCACCCTCAGCACAACAATTTCTTCTCATGTCCGGCCTGAATCTCCCTCCTTTAGTTTAAACCATCACCCCTTGTCCTGTCACAAGAGGCCCTGCTCAAAAGTCTGTCTCCATCTTTCTTATTGTGGTTTCTCACCACGGCGCAGAGATGCCTCGAAACCTGAATTTCCTCAGCCATATCCAGCAGCACTGGTCCCCAGCGATGACTCTGCCCGCGTTGCTTTGTGCCCTGCTAAGATGTGACATAACGACCTCCTCTCCTCTCCCCCCAGCCTGATGCTGCGCTTGCACGAGGCCCTCAGGCAGTGCCAGGACCTGAAGACTGAGAAAGGCCAAATGGACCGAAAAATCAACCAGCTCTCCGAGGAGAACGGGGACCTTTCCTTCAAGGTATGGGACGCTGTGTCCTCTGCGTGTCCCCAGAGGTTTGTGGTGGGACCCAGGGAGGAGATTTTGGTCACAGAATCATTTTGGTTGGAATAGCTGCTCAAGCTCATCGAATCCACCTCTTCGCCCACCCCTGTCCCTGCCCCATGTCCTGAGAACCTCATCTATCTGTCCAACCCTCCAGGGATGGTGACTCCAGCACTGCCCTGGGCAGCTTGTTCCAATGCCCCACAGCCCTTCAGGGAAGAAATTGTTCCCAGATCCAACCTCAACCTCCTTCTCCAGCCCCTTCCCCAGCTCCGTTCCCTTCTCTCCACTCGCTCCAGCACCTCAAAGGTTTTCTTTGTGTGAGGGGCCCAGAACTGCCCCCAGGATTCGCGGTTTTTCCTCCCCAGGTCCCAGCACAGGTTCGGTCACTGCCCTGGGCCTGCTGGCCACACCAGTGCTGGTCCCAGCCAGGATGCTGTGGCCTCTTGGCCACCTGGGCACACTCTGGCTCGTGTTCAGCCACTGTCACCAACACACGGCTCTGCTGCTGGCCTGGTGTGACCTTGACCACTTGACTGAGCCTGTTTTGGGCTCCAGATCCTGATCCAAAGGGAAATCATGGTGGGAGAAATAGGTGCAGGGTGGAGTTACTTGGATGTCCGTGGGTGCTGCCGTGCGCAGTGCTTCGGCAAGGGCGCCGTCTGCCCCTGCTCAGGAACGTTGATTTGTTCCCTCCGCAGCTGCGGGAGATCGCCAGCCACTTGGTGCAGCTGCAGGAGGCCCTGAACGAGCTGTCGGAGGAGCACAACGCAGCCCTGGCGCAGGCGCAGGAGAAACAGGGGCAGCTGGAGAGCGAGCTGCAGACTGCCCTGCACGAGAAGGTGAGGGGGGTCCCGCCGGGGCGGGGGGTGTCCCCTGCTCTGCTGCACCCGTGGCCTCCCAGGCTGGGGGACATGTGTCGGCTGCTATCCCTGCAGCGAAGAGAGAAACCCTGAGACAAAGCTCAGCGTTGATTAAACCCAGGGTTCCCTCGCCTCATGTCGTGCTCTGTCCCCTGTCTCTGTCCCCAGAAATGCTCGGAAGAGATGGTTGAGATTCTGCAGGGGAAGATTTCTCTGCTGGATGATCAACTGGCCAAACTGGGGGACTGCAGCACCCAGGAGAAGGGGGAGGTCATGGGGGATGTCCTGAAGGTACGGCTGGGTCTGCAGGGAGCCACTGGTTCCTGCAGCGATGACCGGCGGGTGCTGGGGGTGCCAGGCGAAGCCGTGTGAGGCAGAACCGGCTGCTCTCTGCTGTTGAGTGGGGCTTGTGGGGTTGAGCACTCCATGGGAGCCCCTTTTGTGCCAAATTTGGGAATACGGCTCCTGGGGAGCTGCTGGCTTCCCCAGCATGGGGCAGCTCCTGCATGGTGAGAAAAGGCGCTTGGCGGTGGGGGTGGAACGGTATGAGGGTGAGGGGAAAGTGGGGTGCGCTGGTGTGCTGGGTGGGGAGGTGAAGCTGTTGGATACAGCCCAAGTAAAACCTGGGGCAGGGGGGGTGTGTTTCGTTTCCCCCCATTCCAAAGAGAGGACTCCAGGGAGACCTTATTGTGTCCTTTCCTGCTCCAGCAGGGGGATTGGACTGGATGATCTTTCGAGGTCCCTTCCAATCCCTGACATTCTGTGTGATTCTGTGATTATTTCTGTGCTTAAAAGGGGCTGATAAGAAAGATGGGGGACAGACTTTTCAGGGCCCGTTGCGACAGGACAAGGGGTGATGGTTTTAAACTAAAGGAGGGAGATTCAGGCCGGACATAAGAAGAAATTGTTGTGCTGAGGGTGGTGAGAGCCTGGCCCAGGTTCCCAGAGAGGTGGTGGCTGAACCATCCCTGCAGACATCCCAGGCCAGGCTGGACGGGGCTCTGAGCAACCTGAGCTGGTGGAGATGTCCCTGTCATGGCAGGGGGGAGCTGGGAAGGCCCCTTCCAATCCAGATTATTCTGTGATTCTTCTCTCTGGCAGTTGGAGGAGCTGAAGCAGGAGGTGTCCGGCCTCACTGCAAAAGGGGCTGAGCTCCAGGCCACTGTCCTGCAGCTGGAGGAGGAGAAGCAGCAGCGAGAGGCAGCCCTGCAGTCTGAACGTGGCCGCCTCGAGGAAGAGAAGCAGCAGCTGGGCAACCTCGTTGCCAACCTCCAGAGCTCCCTCTCTGAGAGCCAGCGGGCCCAGGAGAAGCTGGAGCAGGACCTGCGGGCGCGGGAGGCCGAGGCGGCAGCCAGGCAGGAGGCGGAGGCCGAGCGGCTGGCTGCCCTTGACACCCGGCACGAGAAGACGCTGCGGGAGAGAGATTCAGCCCTGCAGCAGCTCCAGCAGCTCGGGGAGGCCAACGCCGCCCTGAGCAGCCAGCTGCAGGCCGTGGCACAGGCCCGTGACGCCGGCCAGGCCGCCTGGGCGGAGGAGAAGGCTGAGCTGAGCCGCAGGGTGAGCGAGCTGGAGGGCAGAATCCTGGAGCTGGGGGCCCAGCAGCAGCAGCAGGGAGCGGCAGAGGAGCTGCGAGCGCGGCTGCGGGAGCTGGAGGGCAGGCTGCGCGACAGCCAGCAGAGGCTGGCCGAGAGGGAGAAGCTGGTGCGGGAGAACAGCCGCCTGCAAGAGCGGCTGCTCTTCCTGGAGGAATCCCTGCGGAACACCGAGGGGATCCTGGAGGACGAGAAGAGGCGAGCGGCTGAAAGCCTGGAGAGCAGCCTGGCCAGGATCGCCGAGCTGGAGGCCGAGAGGCAGCAGCTGGTGCGGGAGCGGGATGAGGAGCCAGCTGAGCGCCGGGCGCTGGGGGAGAGCGGGGAGAAAGCGACTGAAGCCTCCACTGCTGCTCGAGGGGAGGATGGCGAGCGTGGGCGGCTGGAGGAGGAGATGCGGGCGCTGAGCCGGGAGCACGGCCGGGTCTGCCAGCAGCTGCGAGCCGAACAGGAGAAGGCGGCCACGCTGGAGATGCGGGCAGAACGCCTGGCCGCCGAGCACCGGGAGAAGCTGGCCACCCTCCAGGCCGACCTGTCCAGTGCCCGGGCGCGGGTGAAGGAGAAGGAGGGCGAGGAGCAGAAGCTGAGGGCCGAGGTCTCCTCGCTGCGGGAGAAGGTGGCCATCACCGAGCAAGCCGCAGCCCAGCGCGCAGCCGGCCTGGAGGCCGATGCCCGGCGAGCTGCTGAGGCGCTGGAGGGGCTCTCCCAGCAGCTCTCCCAGGAAAAACTCAAATCCAAGGAGCTGGAAGCCGCCGCGGAACGGCTGCGGAACGCCGAGGCCGAGCTCTCCCGGGCGGCTGCCACGGGCCGGCAGCGGGAGCTGGAGGTGGAGGTGGAGATGAAGAAGTTGTCCGGGGAGGTGACGCTGCTGGGTGCCCGGCTGGAGGAGACGCTGCGGGAGCACCAGCAGGACCTGGCGCGCTGGGAGGAGGAAGCCGAACGCTTGCGGCAGGAGGTGGAACGGGCCAAGGCGGATTGTGCTGCCGAGCGGACCCGCAAGGCAGAGCTGGAGGTGAAGCTGCAAAACTCCCTAAACGAGCAGAGGGTGGAGCGGTCAGCGCACCAGGAGGAGCTGGAACGGTCCCGGGAGCTGCTGGAGGAGAAGGACGGGGAGATGGAGGAGCTGCGACGGAAAAACATCTCACAGGGCGAGGAGCTGAGGGACCTGCAGAAGACAGTCAGCAAGCTGAAAGGAGAACTCGCCGCGGCCAAGGTGGACAACGAGCCGCGGGAGGGGGACAGCGTCCAAGCCACCTGCACAAAGGGTACATCTATGAAAAGCTTGGAGAAGAAAACCCATCCCAGGGAGCAGGAACCCAGCTCGAACCAAGACCTTCCCCAGGAGAAGCTGAAGGAGATGCAGGTGCTTCGGTTGCGAGTGGAGGGGCTGGAGCAGAAGTGCAGGGAGCAGCAGGAGGCCATGGCCGCCCGCGAGCGAGCGGCAGCCGAGGCAGCGCTGGTGGAGCGAGCGGAGCTGGAGGCCTCGAGGAGGGACATGGCCCAGCAGAAGGAGAAGGTGTCAGAGCTGCAGAAGCTTCTGGAAGCCTCAAGGTCAACGCAGGCTCTGCACGACGCCACCGTGGACGCCCTGCGGAAGGAGCTGCAGGAGAAGGGCAGGGAGCTGAGCCAGAGCAAAGCTGCTGCAGCTGCTGCCGAGAAGGAACTGGTGTCCCTCCGCTCTGCTGCGCAGGAGAAGGGCCGGTCTGAGGAGAACTGGAAGGAGCAAGTGTCCCAGTGTGTCCAGGAGCTGGAGAGGAAGAACAGCCTGATCAGCAGCCTGGAGCACGAGGTGTCCATCCTCCACCGGCAGGTGACGGAGAAGGAAGGGGAGAGCAAGGAGCTGAAGCGCCTGATCCTGGCCGAGTCGGAGAAGAGCAAGAAGCTGGAGGAGAGGCTGCGGGTGCTGCAGACGGAGATGGCCACTGCCGCCTCCCGGGCGGCCGAGAGGTGCTCGCTGATGAAGGTGGAGGTGCAGCGGTGCCAGGAGGAGATGGAGAAGCAGCGCTTGGCCATCGAGGCTCTGAAAAGGGACCGGCATTGCCAGAGCCAGCGGGAGGACGAGCTGCGCCAGGAGGCGAAGATCTGTCAGGACAAGTGTCTGCAGAAGGAGCAGCTCCTGGCTGCGCTGCAGCAGGAGCTCGGTGCCGCCCAGGCGCTTGCTGCTGAGCTGCCGGCGCTCAAGCTCCTTTGCCAGCAGCTACAAGCCGAGCGCGCCTCCCTGGAGAGCCAGCACCGCCAGGACCTGGAGCAGCGGGGAAAAACCCTGGCCGCCCTGCAAGCGGAGCTGGCGCGGGCCAAGCTGGAGGCGGCCGAGCTGCCATCGCTGCGGGAGCGATCGGCCGAGCAGGACCAGGCCGTGCAGCGGCTGCAGGCGGAGGCGGCAGAGCAGGCGGCGCGGCTGGCGGGGTTGCAGCAAGCCAACGCGCGGCTGGCGGAGGAGAACCGGGGGCTCGGTGAGAGCCGCAGCCGCGGGCAGCAGCGTTTGGAAGCGGAGCTGGGCCAGGCCAGGGAGCGACACGTGCGGGAGATGGAGCGGCTGCGGGTGGCGTCGGAGGAGCTGGTGGCCAGCAGCCGGCAAGAGGCCGAGGAGGCGGCGCGGAAGCTGGAGGCGATGAGGAGTGAGCACGAGAGCAGCAAAGCGGCGGCGCTGGAGGAGAGGAAGAAGCTGCTGGAGGAGCAGCAGAGGCTGACAGCGCAGGTAGGGGCTCCCCATGGCCTCCCTGGTGGGTGGGCTGTGGGTGGGGGGCTCTCCAGGAAAAGGGGGCTTTCTTAGAATCACAAAATTGTTGTGGTTGGAAAAGCCCCTCAAGATCATGGAGTCCAACCGTTCCCCCACCCCTGTCCCTGCCCCATGTCCTGAGAACCTCATCTGTCTGTCCAACCCTCCAGGGATGGTGACTCCAGCACTGCCCTGGGCAGCCTGTTCCAATGCCCCACAGCCCTTTGGGGAAGAAATTGTTCCCAGATCCAACCTCAACCTCCCCTGGTGCAACTTGAGGCCGTTTCCTCTGCTCCTGGCGCTTGTTCCTGGGGAGCAGAGCCCGACCCCCCTGGCTCCAAGCTCCTTTCAGGCAGTTCAGAGATCAGAAGGTCTCCCCTCAGCTCCTGTTCTCCAGCTGAACCCCCAGCTCCCTCAGCCGCTCCCATCACACTTGTGCTCCAGCCCCTTCCCCAGCTCCATTCCCTTTTGGTCTCCTCCACACCCCTGAATCCTCATCCTCCTGCTCAGCCCAGGAATGGGGGTCTGGGACACGCTCCCCGAGCAGCCTTTCCCAGACCAGCGGCATGTTCACTTCTGTGTTTTGTGTTTGCAGGTGGAGCAGCTGGAGGTATTTCGGAAAGAACAAACCAAGCAGGTAACTCATGCAACGTGCTGGCTGTTTAAACAGTGACCGTGCACAGCCTCGTCTGCTGCCCGTCCCACCAGAGCCTCTCTCTCGTCTCCTGAACCGTTTGCAGTGGGGACTGAGCCACAGGGCGCGTGGCTCTGGGTCTGTGGGCTTGGACCTTTGACCCGGGAAGCAGGAACTGGGGCCCAAACCTGCCAGCTTGTAGAATCATAGAATGTCCTGAGCTGGAAGGAACCTACAAGGACCATGAACAGGGGGACATGCTCCTCCATGGGAGGGTTGTAAATGGGGGTCTTGTACTCAGAGCTGGTTTAACAGTGGCTGAATCTGAACCAGCATGTGCCCAGGTGGCCAAGAGGCCACAGCATCCTGGCTGGGACCAGCACTGGTGTGGCCAGCAGGCCCAGGGCAGTGACCGAACCTGTGCTGGGACCTGGGGAGGAAAAACCGCGAATCCTGGGGGCGGTTCTGGGAGCTGGGGGTTCAGCTGGAGAACAGGAGCTGAGGGGAGACCTTCTGATCTCTGAACTGCCTGAAAGGAGCTTGGAGCCAGGGGGGTCGGGCTCTGCTCCCCAGGAACAAGCGCCAGGAGCAGAGGAAACGGCCTCAAGTTGTGCAGGGGAGGTTGAGGTTGGATCTGGGAACAATTTCTTCCCCAAAGGGCTGTGGGGCATTGGAACAGGCTGCCCAGGGCAGTGCTGGAGTCACCATCCCTGCAGGGTTGGACAGACAGATGAGGTTCTCAGGACATGGGGCAGGGACAGGGGTGGGGAACGGGTGGAGTTGATGATCTTGAGGGGCTTTTCCAACAAAAATGATTATCTGATTTTATGCTGACCCAGCCGTGTCCTTCCAGGTGGAGGAGCTAAATAAAAAGCTGACCCAGCACGAGAAAGCCACCCGCACCCAGCAGCAGCGAGTTAAGGTAAATAGTGACCAAAAACCAGGAGGGCTGAGCCCTTGGGCAGCCCTGGAGCTGTTGGTGGCTTCCAGGGGATGCGTGGGATGTCCCTGAGCCGGTCCCTTCCCTGCCCACAGGAGCTGCAGGCAGAAGCCACCCGGCAGCAGGACAAGGTGACGGAACTGCAGGCGCAGCTCGCCCAGAAGGAGCAGGCGGCCGAGCACTACAAAGGCCAGGTATGGCGGGGCTGGCGTGTCCCGACTGTCCCCAGCGTCCCCATCCTTCCAGGCAGTGTGTCACGGGGAAGCCTGATGGGCTTTCTCTCTGCCATCCCAGATGGAAAAGGCAAAAACTCACTATGACGCAAAGAAGCAGCAGAACCAGGACCTGGCGGAGAAGCTGAAGGCCATGGAGCAGCTGCAGAAGGAGAACACGGAGCTGCGGCGCGAGTCGGAGAGGTTGGCCAAGGAGCTGGAGCAGAGCGTCCTGCAGGCCAAGGAGTCGGAGCTGAGCTGCAGGAACCTCAGCAGCCAAGTCCGCAGCCTGGAGGCTCAGGTGGGTGTGACAGAACTTCCTTCTCCTCCTCCTCTTCCTCCTCCTCCTCATCTCCACCACTGGCTTGCTGAGAGGATCACAGAACCACAGACTGGTTGGGGTTGGAAGGGACCTCTGGAGATCATCCATTCCAATCCACCTAGAGCAGGGTCCCAGAGCAGATCCCACAGGATCCCAGGCGGGTTTGAATGGCTCCCAGAAGGAGACTCCACACCCGCTCTGGGCAGCCTGGGCCAGGCTCTGGCACCTCCCAGCACACAAGTTTCTCCTCATGTTCACATGGACCCTCCTGTGTTTCAATCTGTGCCCGGTGCCCCTCACCCTGGCGTTGGGCCCCACTGAACAGAGTCTGGTCCATCCTGACACCACCCTGAGATATTGATCCATTGAGCACATCCCGCTCAGCTTCTCTGCTCCAGCTCAACAGCCCCAGCTCTCTCAGCCTTTCCTCAGCACAAAGATGCTCCAGACCCCTCAGCATCTTCGTGTCCCCCCCTGGACTCTCTCCAGTGATTCCTTGTTGNTCTTAAACTGGGGAGCCCAGAGCTGGACCCGGTTCTGCAGATGGGGTCTCACCAGGGCAGAGGGGCAGGACAACCTGCTGGCCACACTCTCCCATCCCTCCCCGCTTCCCATCCAGGTCGAATTTGCCAATCGGCAGCTCCAGGATCTCGGCAAGTTCCAGGTGACGACTGACATGCCGAAAGGCCAGGAGGCTTTTGGTCAAAACCCCGCGGACCTCAGTGCCGACAGCCTCGACCTCAGCCTGGACGACGCGCAGCCGCTCAACTCCACCAGGTACCGTCCCCGCGTGGCTCGGCAGAGCCCGCCCCGCTGCCAGCGCCGCAGAAACCCCGGTGTCAGCGCCGCCCTCGCGCCCCGTCTCTGCAGGAAGGCCGGACGCTCGCGGTTGGAGACGTCGGCAGTGTCGCAGCAGCTGCCGCACAAGGTGGAGTCCCTGGAGAGCCTGTACTTCACCCCCATCCCCAGCCGGACGCGGTCGCGGATGGAGAGCAGCACCGGCTCCCTGGGCGACGTCTCGCTCGACTCCGGCTGCAAAACCCGCTCGGCGCGGCGCCGCACCACCATCAACATCACCATGACCAAAGTGAGCGCCCGGCCGTGGGGCAGGGAGGGATCTGTGGGGCACGAGGCCAAGTGCAGGGTCCTGCACCCGGGTTGGGGCAACCCCTGGTATCAGTCCAGCTGGATGGAGGGATGGGGAGGAACCCTGAGGAGGACTTGGGGGTGCTTGGGGGTGAAAGATGGGCCGTGACCCGGCCATGTTTGCTCACAGCCCAGAAACCACCCGTGTCCTGGGCTGCATCCCCACAGCGTGAGCAGCAGGTTTGGGGGGATTCTGCCCCTCTGCTCCGCTCTGGTGAGACCCCCCTGCGGGGCTGGTCCAGCTCTGGGTCCTCAGCACAGGACACACAGGGACCTGCTGGAGAGGGGCAGAGGA
>VWYH01007582.1:166408-240272 GCA_013399365.1 Pampusana beccarii | reverse complement strand
TTCTGTGATTCTGTGATTTGAACTGCTCAAAGAAGAGTTGAAAGCATGGAGCTTCGATGGGATTTGCCAGGGTGTTGTTTAAGTATCTGCACACACCTCTCTTCAGTGTGCAAACAGCAGGTGAGAGAGGGGTGCAGAAAACAGCAAAATTGGAAATATGCTTTAATGTATGCAAGAGAGAAAACATTTAAGCAGTGTGGCTAGAAAGTGAGAGCAAGGAGCGAAGAAACAACTGGTGTGCGCGGAGACACTGTGTTTTGGCCAGCCTGTACGAATACACAGGGTTACATCAAAGTCTGCCCTCCGCTGAAGTGCTCCAGCAGTTGTATTTCATCAGGAAAAGTGTTGTTCGTGCTTGAGCACGCTGCTGTCTGTCTTCTCTGTGGTGCAAACTGGAGGCTGAAGCTGCCCTGATAGGCCGCTTGTCGAACTGTTTATAAGTAATTCTACAGTCAGTGAAAATAATAGAATCAGAGAAGGGTTTGGTTTGGAAGGGACCTTCAAAGGTCACCTAGTCCAACCTCCCTGCAATGAGCAGGGACATCTCCAACTAGATCAGGTTGCTCAGAGCCCTGTCCAGCCTGGCCTTAAATGTCTCCAGGGATGGGGCATCGGCCACCTCTCTGGGCAACCTGGGCCAGTGTTTTATCACCCTCATTGTAAAAAATTTCTTCCTCATGTTTAGCATGAATCTCCTTTCTTTCAGTTTAAAACCATTACCCCTTGTCCTATCGCAAAAGGCCCTGCTAAAAAGTCTGTCCCCATCTTTCTTATAGGCCCCTTTTAAGTACTGAAAGGCCACAATAAAGTCTCCCCGGAACCTTCTCTTCTCCAGGCTGAACAACCCCAACTCTTTCAGCCTGTGATACCAAATAAGGAAACAGATTTTTTAAAAACTGAAAGCCTCTCATTTCTAGGCACATCTAGAGGTGCTAATACTTAGAAGAGCAATATCATTATTCAAGATACCAAGCCGTCGTTTCTGCTTTTGCCGTGTTTTCCCCGCTTTGCTTTGGCACAGGTGTTACAGCTTGCCAAAGAAACGTGGTGTTCTAACAAGCCTAAAAATCATTGTGTGTGTTTTCAGGCGTGCAGGCAAATCAGCTGGATCCAGAGCAACCTGTGCCACCCTGGGCAGCTGCCAGTTTACAACAGGTTGCAGTTACAGCGCAGTGGGAGGCCCTAGGGATGAGGGGTGGGAAATCAGCCATGTATGTCTTGAGTGCTGGGGTGCTGGGAGCTGGGAGGGACTGGGTGCATTCCCCAGGGGACCAAGGGCTCTAAAACAAGCCCTGCTGCTTGTTGGTGCACAATCATGCCTTTGTTTGCCATGGTGGAAAGGAGGGGAGCTGAGTGCGGAGGATGCCATGGGGAGGGCTGCCAGGTGCAGGCAGGGCTGCTGTGATCCCTTGCCTGGTGCAGAACTGTGGGCGTTGCTGAGCGTAGGAAAGAGAGCAAAAAAAAGAGAATTAAACTACTCTTTTGAAATAAATTCTCCAGGAAAGCGTGCGAAAGCAGGCACGGGCACTGTTTTGAAATCCAGGGTAATGTTTCACTTGATCTTGATAGTAAGAGGAGAAAGCAGGAAGTGTTAATTCTTCATTCATGCACTGGGGGTGGCTTGGCTGGGGGGAGGTAGAGTCGAGCTCTGTGCAAGTTTATATAGGTTACTGTGCCAAGAGAAATTATGAAGTGTCGCAGAAGGGCAGTTAGAGAAATGTAATACTCTTGTTAATAAGGGTAGATGTTACTCGTGTGCCACTACAGATAATTCTTATATGCCCCTAATTTTGCAGCTCAGAGCGAAATAAAGTTCAGCCAGCTAAAGTGTTATCTGGGAATATACAGAAAAGTAATATTTGTTTCATGGTTATGCAGCTGAAACGGGTTTCAGCACTTCACATAGAGTAGACATCAGTCTTGACGTTTGCACATGCCAAAGAAAAAAACACCTTGTTCACCCACTTCCTAAGTTTGAGATAAGAAAAATAACATCGTAACTATGGATTGTTCATGTAGTTCAAGGTCTGAACTCCAGGAAATAACATCAAATTTTTAAATCACCCCTGTGATGCAGGGTAGCCATTCAAAAGCACAAGCAAGAATGAATTTCAAAGTTTTCTTGGCTGCAAACAGAATAAATAAACTGTGGGAAGTTTAAGGAAGCCTTTGGTGTTGGACTTAGTCTGGCCCTACTAATGCTTTGTTTGATCACTGTGGTCATTTCATAAAACTGTATTCTAGGCACAGGGCAGATGATAGAGAGAAGAATGCCTTAGTTCATGCTATATAAACATTACCAAGGCTGTATCAAGGGTGCTGAGGCAGGTATTTGACAGTTAGAAAATGTCCAAAGGGGTATTTCCCCTGCAAGTTTCATTCTGCCCTGTATTTGTGTTTCTGCATGCCGTTTGTGCAAAGGCCACTGGTTGTATCAGGGTGTTACAAATTCCTCCCACCTTAACCACAGCGAATGTCTTTTAGTCTGCTTGATGACCTGGGGCCAGTTTCTGGTCTCTGTTGCAATGAAGGAAATGCAGGAAAGATTTACCGCACTGCCCAGGGTTTGCTCCTGCAGAAGCAAAAGGAGGAGTGGGAGGCTGATGGGTGGAGGTGGTTGTGTACACATATGCAGGCACGTCGCAAGAAGAGCCAGAGGCCACGAATGCATTGCAAAGAGCAAGTTTTATTTTGGTTACCTCTCTACTGGGGGATCTCTGAAGTCGCACCTAAGCTGCCACGCAGAGGTAGCACAGCGGGGACGCAGGTGCTGGTAAGTTCAGCCCTGCTTGAAGATCCCTGGGCCTGCTGAGCTCACCTGTATTTCAAGGCTTCAGGCAGGCACAGCCTCCCGCTCTTTCTCACAATAAAGCAGGAATCTCAGACATAGTGATAAGGTGCTTAGAGTTTCTCACAGGCTTATGTAGTCTAACACAAGGTCAGTGAAACAATTAGTGTGATGTATACGCTTTTTCTACAGACAGGTACAGGTCACTTCGAGCGTATTTACATTTAACTAAACTCCTCGCCGATCTTGCGCTATATTCCCATACAGTGGCCAAAGAAACAGCTAATGGAGATGGACAGTTTAAAAAAAAAAAAAAAAGGCAAGAATAAAACACACAGCAATACTTCTTTCTATGCGTAATGTTTTATTTAAGTCTCTTGATGATGTTTTGTGGATGTTTTCTTTGGTTCTTATTTTTTAGCATATTATCATAAGAGCAGGTTGTGTAAGGTTTTCGGGGCTCTCTGGTACAGGCACTACTTAAAAATATGACTGGATATTCTGTCCTGTGCTTCTGTATATTTTGCTCCTCTGCGCACACTTTGTGGATAGTAGTTAAAATTCTACTGGGCTGCCCTCCTATTAAAATACCTTTAATGCTTTATTGGGATACCTCCCACTTGAAAATGGTTTAACACATAAAGATGCTTTGTTCATTCGAAAAAAAACCCTAAACTATAATTCTGATGCAGAGGCAAGATTGTTTGGGATTGCTCTTTATGCAAATGGTGCCTTGGGAACAGGCAGATGAAAGTATTTCAGGGCGGGATGGTGATGCAAATGTTGCATCTACCTGCCTGGGAGTGCTCTGCTGCAAGAAGGGAAACAAGCTCTCCTGCACGTTGCTGATTTTTCTCTTTCTGTCTGAAAGTTCAGTGTCTGCCCTAGAAAATAGTTATTCATTTGAAGTAAGGAAGGAAAGTTTGGTGTGTCTGTTTCTGAGCACTTTGCCTTAAGAAAGTTGATTCGAAAGTTTGAATCACTGTCTCACTGAGGATGGAGAGAGGAAGAAAAGAAAGAAAACTGGAAACAATGATGTGAACTAAAAAACAAGAAAGAGAGAAGATGAAATCTGAATGTCAAGAAAATGTAAGTCTAGAGAGGTTAGCTGTCGTGAGTGACTAGAACAGGGTTTTTTCTGTGACTAGGAAAACACGTGGTGCATTTGCTCATTAAAAAGAGTGTTTCCCAAGCCAATTTAAGCAAAAAGAAAGATGCAGTTTGGTAACAGGAGGAGAGAGCAGACCATCCAGGCTGGGAGGAGAGAGAAGCAAGGAGTTCAGCTCCAAAGATTCTGATTAAACCTTTTTTCGAGAATCAGCCTTGTCTGAGTGTGCTCAGCCCTCACCCTGGAATCCACCTGAAAAGTCTCTGAAGGAATTGGAAGATTTTTTTTTTTCTGCAGTGAAATAAAGTTAGCTCTAGCTCTGCTCCCTGCAGGACTCTGAGCAAAGGCCTGATTTGGTACCAGGCTTCACACCTCAATTCAACAGCGTCTGTTTATGCTCCACGGAGATGCCTGCCAGGGGTTGACTGAGCAAACTTCGTTTTTCATGCCAGCATTTCAAGATGACAAAGCAGGGAATGGCACCTGGGGGGTGTCTGTGGATAATTTGAACACATGGGTGTGTGTAGAAAAACCTTGTTGTAGCTACCAGTAACCATGGCATAATTTTTCTGTTTGCCATCCTTACACAGCATTTCTTTTTGTCACTGAATTAGTCTCCAAACAACTTGCTGTAATCCTGGTTGTCAGTGTACTCACAGTGTGCAGCAGGAGATTAAGGGAGCCACTGTGAAAGACTGAGACACCAGAGGTATTGCAAAGAGTTATTGGGAGTTTCTTCATTGGAAAGAAAACCTTTTACTGCCCCATAGAAATGGCTAAAAGCTTTTACTCAGCCTCTCTGCAAGGAGTAAGGTGTTGACAGCATCACTTCAGAATGTACTGTCCCAAATGATGTCTGTTAACCAGACCCCTGCCACTACTATTTCAGAATGTCTGTGTATAAATTTCTTTCCAGCTATATAACTGAAAAATTATTGCTGCTTCTCTCATGACCTTAGTTAACAGCCTATTGCAAAACCTGAGTAAACTTGCAATTCCAGTGCTATGGTACAGACCTGCTATGTCTGCCTAATTTAATCAAAACGTCTGGAAAACAGTCAGCATCTGAAGAAAAAAATGCCTTTTGCTATTGTGCAATGACTCTTACTGGAATCTCTTTGAGCACTACTGAAAGAGAGCAGACATTTACCTCTGCCATTTCCCCTCCCTCTTATCCATCCAGAGGAGGAGAGTCCATTTCCTCCACTGATTTAATTAAAGACTGAAAATACAATTTGAAAAGGGAGAGTGGAACAGGAGATTTATTTTGATATGCAAAAATCTGGGAGTTTGCTTGTTGGTTATTTTTTTTTCTGATGTCTGAATGAGGAGGGTCCTCTGAGGGGTTGTAGCTACTTGGAGCAAGATTTGTCAGATGTGTACTGTCCACCTTCTAGACTGGAGAACTGATAAGGGAGACAGGGAATATGATGTTTTGAGTGCTGCAAAAGGGACTAAAAGTAATTGTGTCTAGAATGAACAGGCCATCAGTCTCAGACAGAAATAGATCTCCATATTTTCTGCAAAGCACTATTCAGAAAAGTAAATGGAAAAACTAAGAGGGAAGAGAATACTGCTCATACTCACAATTTAATTCCACTGTCAGTACCCATTTTCTACTTGAATTAAGTTTTCAGGGCAGAAAAAGGGGAGGGGATACAAAAATTATAGAATTACGGCACATTATATTAGTTACATCAGAAATAATGAGTGGTTAGATCTGAGCTGCTGAGGAAAGTTAAAGGAGAAAGTTGTAAGTAGAGCACCAAGGGAAGTGTCTTTGAACAAAAAATTTGAGGCCTTGCTGAAAGATATTACACAGAGTATTCAACAGAAGTTAATGTGCTCAATAGGAAAGTTTCAGGGTGGAAGTATTTAGTGTGAGAACACCCTGGAAGTCGAATGATGATTGTGCCATTCCTTCAAATTTCAGAGAGAGCAATTTTTTCATAATTAAGAACTGAAGGCACCGGAAAGGTGGCAGGTAGCTCGCTACAGTTGTGTGGAGTGAAGCTAATTCTAAGCCAGTTGTAAGGAGGAAGGAGAGATATAGGTGCCTGGGGGAGATGGACACACCAATCAGTCTGCTGTTTTGGTGGCAAGTGAAGTTGTGGCCATGACTTGCATGCTGCATCTCAAATGCTGTCAAAAGCACGTCAGTCCTAGTGCGGCCTACTGTAAACGGTTTTAAGGGGGCTTTCAGGTAGGAAAGAAAAAACCCTAAACACGAATGCATTGCTGTGGCCAGTAAACTTCTCATGATGAGTGAAGATGTTAGCGACAAGCTGAAATGAGGCAGCACATCCGTGGCCATCCTGCTAGCTGTCAGGGCACCACACGTCACCCACAGCATGGCTTAGGATCAGGATTTCTGAACTGGGAATGTACAAGCCATCTCAGCTGTCAATTTAAAACTAAACTAAAGGAAGCTGCTGCCTGCGAAAATTGCCAAAAAAAAAGCACATTCTGAAAGATGGGAACAGAAAACTATTATTAAAATTTCGAGGATTTTGGTGGTGGTGGTTGGTTGTGTGGTTGGTGTTTGGATTTTTGTTGTTGTTTGGTTGGTTGGTGGTTTCTGTTGTTGGTGGTTGGTTGGGTTGGGTTCTTGGGTTTTTTTGTTTGTTTGTTTGTTTTTGTTTTGTTTTCATTTTTTGCTAGTATTAAACAAGAAAGTGACTTACAAGAGCTAATTTCTTTGCGTTCTGCTTCTTAAAACTATCTCTGTTTGCAGTGGCAATGTTCTCGTTACCTGAAAGCCCAGCTTGAACGAGACTTCACATAGAAAATGGTTATAAAAATGACTCCCAAGGTGGCAGTATCCTTTAGGCTGCAAGAAGGTAATGCTTACACCTTCCTTGCTTCTGGCTCATATGTCAGTGATCAGGGAAGCCTGGGACAGTGTTTCTTACTAGGTTTCTGTAATATGATGCACACCCAGATAAGTAAGCCACCCCTTTTTTTTCAGCATCAGTTGCGAGAAAGGAAGGGGGGAAGTCTGGATGAGTCTGGTGGGGTTTGTGTCCTCTCTTTTTTAAGATCAGGGGCTAGAAAGAGAAGACTGTGATGGCTACAGGGAGGCAGTGACCAAGAACAGTCAAAGCTACTTCTGTAAGCAGTTGTTCTACCACATGTACTACTTTAGATTGAGTCTCTAACAAGATCTACTAACTGATAAAATTTAGCCTTCTGCATGTCTTGAAAGGGAAGATGAGAGGATTAGAGATGATGCTAGAGGCAAGGGTGGAGTTCAGATGGAGATCTGTAGATATTCGAAGGGAAGAGAAGCTGTATGGGATGCTCAAAATTTGCCCAGCAAGAGTACTTAGATCACGAACTGTTTAATAAGGAGGCTGACCAGCCAAGAAAGAGGAAGGTAATAATCTAGTGGAGTAGATTGATCTCAAAATATAGACAACCACAAAACCAAAAAAAAAGGAAGTGGTGGTGAAGGAGGGAAGACATGTTGCGCATGAAGAAGACATGTAATTCCCATAAAAGGTCCAAGGTTGTGTAGAGTTTGTGAAGAGAAAAAGGCTAAACATGAAGGTTGTGAGACCAAACTGCGTAGAATGTCAAACTCATGAATGGGGACTGCTAATAGCAGTTTAAGCTACAGGATAGGGCTGCACAAATGAAAAAATAATAAGATGGGTTATCTGTGAGAGACAAAATGAGAAAGAGAGGAAGGGCATCCCAAATTTGTCAGGGAGAATATTTTCCCTTTCGTGTAGAAAGTATGAATGCTGTTGTTGAAAGTACTTGCAACACCTCCTTTGCATAGTGTCTGAAATTCTGGTTGCTCAGAAGAATGTGTTCAAGTGGAACAGTCACCAAAAAGGGCTAAGAGAACAGCTAGAGAGTCTGTAACATCGAAGAAGATGTCAAGATGCCAATGAAATAGCAGTGGAGATAACTACTAGTGCACACTGTAAACTTTTACAGTGCATATGTGCGCTGTGACCTACGCACTATAAACTGGAGACCCAGGGCAAGGCTGGAACAGGAATCAGAAGAGTAAACTAATTGTAAGTAAATTTGATTATTTATAATCACGAAGTGATAGTTATTTATAAGCAACAATAATATTTTTAACACTTATGCAGTGAATCGACTAATGACAGAATTTAGATTTCTACCTGTCTGAAGAGGGAGATTCTAGGATGAGTGTCCAACAAGAGCAGTGGGGACTAAAACTGTAACTAGTTCCGTGGCGGAGCATGAACATCTTACCAAAGAGTATTACGTGATATCATGCCCTGCAGGAAATGGGAGCTGGATTTAACAGCCCTTATAGGATTCTGTTTCTAGGAAAGAAAATAAAAAAGAGTTAGAGGTCGAAGCCAAGGTCAGAACACCACATAGAGCTGTTCAGGAACTGGGAATCTTTACAGTTTCTCAAAGTGAAGGTCATGTCTGGAGTGCAGACCGAAACACATGTCCACAAACTGCAGATAAATGTTTGCTTGGGAGTCAGTAATACGTGGGGTGATAGAGGATTTCCCTGGTACCTACTTTTCCCTTTTCATTGCCATTTGGCTACAGGAAGGCTTTTGGCTTCATAACTATACCATATTTTGGTAGTTTCTTTTCTCTAGAGAACAGCAAATATTACATCTTGGAGCAGCCTGTGCAAGAAGCTAATGTCCCCAAATGATAATTCTCTTGAATACCAAACAGCTTCAGATTTGACTCTGCTTACTTATTAGCCAGTTGTATTATTCACAGCGGAGTGTGAGGAATGACTGTTCTTCACTTGCATGCAAAATTTGTAACTTGTTCTATTTGGCACAGAGAAACAAGAAATAGCATTTGATTTTAGGTGACCGGTTACATATAGTAGATGGCGGAATGAGCTGAGGCCACTGAGTATCCTCCCTGTGCTGTGCACAGCAGTGATCTCAAGGCTGCCTGTGCCTCTGCTTCCTCTAATTCTCTATCATACAAAGTCAGCATCGCTCTGGCTTTTAGTTTTGTAAATGAAAAGTCCATCTGTTACTGCAGTTGTGGGGTCACTTTCATTTCGATTCTTCTCTGAAAACTGTTCCACAGACGTGATCACCTCTCTTAAAACTGTAGGCTCTTATCGTCTCCTGCTTTATCATACGCCTGCTGCCTGCCCAGGGTGCTGTTTTGGTGCTGGCCAGAAACGCCGTCCCAGCGCTTGAAAACATCTAGAATGATTGCAAGGTTTGCTCTCTTATAAACAACAGTTTTGTCAGTGTAACTTCTTCCATCTGTCACTTGAAACATGGACTTGAACTCTTCAGTGTGTTCATAACAACACTGATGTCAAATTCAGGTATGCTAGATTACATGGGAGGCGCTGCTGACTGTTTTCAGTTTATTTCAGCCTGTCCCTCTGCGTTATCCCAGGGAACAGGAGGATAAGGGAGAAGCGGGATAACTTGGGTAAAGCAAAATCAGGGATGATGCAAAACCTTTGTATGTTAAGAAAATATTTACTTGGCTTCTGCTGACTACATTCCTGCTCCTCAGATTCAGGTTCTGCCTATCTGAATAGGCGAAATAAGGGTTAAAAACTGCTTCCGCACTGGAACCATTGTTTGGGGCATCCCAAGAATGCTGGATCTCATTTATATTTGTACCACACCTGGCAACAACTCAGTCATGGACTGGTTAAAGCCTCTAGATAGTTTGTGATAGACTCGACTGCTGGGGTATGGGACTCACACTGTATGTTTCCTTCCTTGAGAAGGAGGCAGTGTGGAAACGAAAGAAACTCTCCCTTCCCATAATGTGCCCTGGTGTTCCTTTGGTCTAAATGTAAAATATTTCCATTTAAAAAAACGTAACCTTGTAATTGAAATGATATTTTAATTTAGAAAAACATTAGTTTCCAAGTTGCCCATGAGCAACCACTGGCAAAAGTGGTTGTGAAAGTGGGAACACTTCCCATTGTGCTCTGGACCGTGTGTGTGTGTGTGCTGGAGCTCTGCTCCGCGGAGGCCCCACAGCTGCCACCCTGGATTATTTTGGGACGTGGTGAGGGAAGGCCGGACTGGTGAGAGCCCAGTGAACACACAGGGGCTCTCTGCTCCCTCCAGCTGGCATCTGGCAATGCATTCCCACAATAAAATGTTTAATTAGAAACCTTTTGCCTCAGGAGTGAGCGTATGTGGAGCTAAACTTGCTTCTTGGTTTCAGTGAAGCTTCACTTTCTTCCCTTATTATTTATTATTTTCTTTCTTCAAACAAGGGCTAAATACACTCCCTTTTCATACATCTAAATTGTGTCTCACCATCATGGGTGAACTAATTGCCTGTAAGGCTCAGTCCAGAGCTACAATGCCTTTTCAATGTGGTAATTGGACTGGTGAAATCTGTGAGAGTGTAGGGGAGGTTTTCTGTACCTGCTTTTGTACAATAAAGTACATTCTTCTCAGATTAAACATTTCCTGGGGAAAAGTTGGGTTACTGTTGTACGGTTCAGTACATTTGCTACACTTAGCAAACTGCTGTCAGAGCTGGCAAATGTCACCTCTTGATAAGAACCAGGAACCACACAACTGTGTTCGAACCTTTGGATTTCTGTGACCGAGCACAGCTTCTTCACAGTTCTTCGTGGATTTAATTTGATTTTTGGTGTTGGTTTTATTGCAGTGCTAAAGTGCAGGGATACCTCTGGCATGCACATCTAATTAGGCAGAAATGTAGAAAAATCAGGAACAAAGCCTCTTCCCTGAAACCAAACAGTCCAATGAGTGTCATGTAATCAAGCGGTGTTTAAAAACCTTACAGGGAAAGGAGAAGCTAGCTGAAGGCTGTCACATTTGCAATCCCTATTTCGGGCCACATGAAAGAGAAATCTGGGAAAATTATCTGGACTGTGCATGTTTAGTTTCTTTTGACGGAAAATTTGCAGGTATCATCTTTTCACATAGACAATGGCAATGTTATTGATAAACACTGAGACTGGAACTTTATTTATGGTGTTTCTTTTTTTGTTAAAGCCTACTGTTTATGATTAACAGCAACACATATTGGACAATTATGTCATAAATAATCAGAATTGTACACCCAAGTATTGCCAAGCATCTGCATACAGACAGAAGCTGCAGCTGATTGACTACTGTCGCTTGACAAAAATTGAACTGCTTCATATAATGAAGAAGGAAAATTCAATCTTCTGTCTAATGAAATAGTTTTTGTGTTAAAATTACGAGAGACAATTAGAGATCCAGACATCACCTCATTTGTGAACATACAGACATTTCTGACAGTTTAGTAAGTGATACAATGTTTATTATTTCAAAAAACTATTTAAAATTGGTTGTTAAGCCATAGTTGTAACTCACATGAACTACAGGGAAAATCAGAACAACTGCAGCACCTCTTTGCTACCGGGGTCTTTAATCATGTCTACTGCTCTGCAGGGCCTGCAGCTCACACCAGTGCTTCACGCTCTGCCTGTATGTTGCACAATACAGGCAGGAGAAATGATGTGACAATTTTCAGATCACTGCAACGCTTAACTTCGAGTGATCTGCAAGTCGACCTGCTGAAACCTGCAAGTGCCACGTCCCTCTAGGTGCTACAGGCCAAACTCAGAGGGTGATGTGTATATCCAAATGTCAGAGCAGCCTCCCTACCAAACACAGAACAGTTGCTCTACTTTCCAAGGCCTCTTAACAACTTAAGCTGCTTCTAAATTGTAAAGCTGGAAGAGCTATCCTAGGCAAACTCTAAGCAAGGCACGCTAACACTGAATAGAAGTTACTTAATTTTTTATCAGAAGAATAAATTGTTCTTCAGGAGGACACTAATTATTTTGGCAAATAAGTGAATATTTTCTTCCAGAATCTTCCGCCTGCCCGGATGAATCCTTGTCTCTGTGCTGTTGGCTTCAGCTTGTGCTCCCAGTTCTTCTCTGCTGACCATCTCTCCTCCACGCTGGTCGCTCCTTCCCATTCAAGGGACCTCTTGTGACCCAGTGGTTCCTCCAGCCGCAGTGCCGTGCCCCAGCTGCACCAGCAGCGTGCCTCATCTGCAGGCTTTTTCCCAATGGTTTATTCCTATGCGCAGGGCTAAGCTGCTTTTTTTCCCATGCAAAAGAGAAGAGCTGGTGCGTGGGCTGCTGTGTGTGCCAGTCAGAGCAGCTGGCGGGTGGTAACTTGTTCCTCCAGGAGAAAGGGAGCTGCTCCTGAGCCTTCCCTGCCTGCTCAGCTGCACTGAGGCTGCGGCTTGCCTGTGGAAACAGGGCAGGAGTTGGAGAGTTTGGGAACTGGAAGCTGTCAGGGGAGGCACGTAGAGTGGGCAAGGACGGGTCCAGGCCCTGGTCAGGCACTCAGGACATGCAGGACTGTGAGGATTAGTTGGAGAGAGAAAAAGGAAGGTTGAAACTGTGTGTGCTTGTCTGGGTAAACCAGTGTAGACAGACTGAAACAGAGGACAGGCAAACTCATTATTCTTCAGAATAATAATTTCCGGCCCTGCCAGGGGCTGACCCTGCCCCTACAGCTCCTCCTGTGTGTTTGGCAGAAGGCAGGAACCACAACATGACAGCCTTGCCCTCCCTGGCACCCACCCCCACAGGCTGCCGCTGCTGCCTGGTCACCTCTGCAAGGAGAGCAGTGGGCTACAGAAATCACTGCCACCCCTGGACGTGCTCATGCTGCCTGTTTCCCCTTCCAATGTGGGGGAAGAGCTGGAGCCTTTGCCTTCTCCTAGGGACAAATGTGTGTTCATAACCTGAGTGTGGCTGTCCATTACAGTGGGAGTTTTCCAGTGCAGAGGACGTACCCCCATTGCCCCTTTGTTCTGCTTGGGGGAATAAGGTCCCAACTTTATTTCTAGAGGTCTTTATGAGAGTATAATATTTTTCTTACCACTAGTAGCAGCTGGAAGATCGCAGATGCAATCAGCGCGAGTTGGAGATACTCAGCACTTCTCTGGATTTACTCTGAGGGGTGGGACGCCTCTAACTATCGAGCCTGGAAGTCAAACATCTGACCCTGAGCCCTAGTCACTTATTTATAAATTAGATTAAGCTCTCACTTCACAAGTTTTGCTGTGGCACAGAAGGTCAGCATGTTTCAGCTGTTAAGTGGTTTAAACTGTAGCCACTAGTGAGTCAAAATCTTTCAGAGATGATGAGTTCGGCAAAATTTACTTCTGATCTTTCATCGGTCTGATAAATTACTTTGCAAGGAAGGCCAGCCTTGCAGTCAGATGCTCAGGTGTACGTTGCATTAAATTGCTTCTGCGATTTACTGGGAGGTGATCTCTGCTTTAGCTTCCTCAGTTGCACAAGGCCATACCAGTTCTTTCAGATTACAGGAGCTGAGTTTTTTGATGTTGCTACTTGAGGCTCTTGTGGGTTTGGTTTGCCCTGAGTTTTTAACTCTTCTGGAAGGCTCCAGTGAGTTTCTACCCAGAAGTTTCCTCAGCAACCCTCCTCTCCGATGAGGAAACATTCTCAGCAGATCCCAACTTCTTTAGGCAGGAAAGACAGTAAGTTTGCTTGGCAGCGTCTGAATGTTTATCAGCTATTCTAAGTTCATTAAACAAAATGGAATGGGGCTTTTAGCAGTATTATTAGCAAGATGAATATAATTTAAGAGAGTAGGAGAGTGGTTCATTTCCTACCTTTAGCAATAAACTGAAAATAAAATGTAAATGTCAAGTGGTAATGTGGCAGTGTGCTTAGCAACCAGATGATCAAATGTTATGAAAATGCCAGCAGCAGTAAGTCAGAGCTGCGTGCTTGTGTGTTTGTGTGTGTGTAAATAATCTGCCTTCTCTTCCTAGGATCCAAGTGTTGGCGAAGGTTATTTTCTTCCTTTCCACTTTTCCATATGAGTGATAATTAGCTTAATGAGATTAACAAATAGAAGAGAGCCAATATAACTTTGATAGATAGACATCCCTGAAATCTCCAGATACAACAACATGCCTTTATATCAGCGTGGCAATCAAAGTGGTATTAGGCTCGACAGAAATGTGACACACTTTTCAGACTCTTCAGAATGCTGAAGTTGCTATGAAGAGTGGATATCTGATAAGCATGACATTGTAAGAGATGCCCACAGGCTTTGAGATAAAGGTCAGATACATTTATGGGGATTTAGATTCAAAAAAATATGTAAAGGTACAGCCTCCCACCTTAGCATGTTTGTGAGCCCGTCATGTCCATTGGGAAATCTTGAGAGACAAGGAGAAGGCACTCCTAGGCTTTGGGAATAACTTGTTTGACCCGTTAGGAGGAAACAAGGGAATTATTTCACAAGTTATCCAAACTTTTGTGCTAGGTATTAGTATGGATTCGCTGACCACTGTTTGCCTGTCTTCTTTGTATTCTCTTAATTATACCATATTACATTTATTTCCTTCCTCAAGTATTTGTAGAGTGTTACTAGTCCTTGATCGTATGCTCCTAAAAGTTTTTCTTGCCTTTCCTGTTGAATCAGCCCCTCTAGGGCATTATGCATTTTTGTTGCTTTTCACTGAACTATCTGTATTTTATCAACACCTTTTTGGCAATAAGTTACCAGGTCTCTCTGTGCTGTCTGAAGAGCTGTCTACTATTGCTCCTAGCTCTGGAGCAGCTGCATTTTATAAAGCAAACAGACTATTTTTTTTCCCCTCCAAGCCATTTCAAGCTGCCTGCAAGCAGCAAAGGACTGAGCTACTCCACAAGAAAGCTTTTCTCGTGGCATTGGCAATGCCTAAGTTTTATCCATGAACATGCAGCTAGATGTGGTGCTAGGAAACTGTGAGCATCTATGGGCATCACTAGTGGAAAAGGACCCTGAGCTTTTTCCCAGATAGCATACAGCTTTTTGGAAAACCTGATATAAATGTATAACACAGATGGCGTTCTTGCTGCTGCACAGCTTTCCAGTGGAACCGCTCACCGGTTGTAATGGTTTATAGGCCAAAAGACAGGTCCTCGGTAAACAGAGTGCCTGGTTTAGCTCTTCGTAACTGTTGGATTGATTTAATTCTGTTGCCTCAGTGTCCTCTGCCTAACCCTGCCCCTCCTCCCGTATTGATTTTCTTCATGTAGGGGAGGAAAGCTTTGTTCACCTGGGAGCAATAACCCCGGGCTCCTGCCATCCTGCCTGCTTTGGATCTCAGCTGCCCGTCTCCTTCCCATTTTGATGTCTCTTCCTCAACAGAAAGGCCACGGGTGGGGCAATGTTTTGGGTTGTTATTCATCATCAAAATAAAGGAAAGCCAAAGCCCTCACTGACTTGACTGAGCACAGAAATTTATGTTACTTTAGGGCTGGGATTTTTTTTTTTTTTTTTTTTTTTTTAAACCAGAAAATATATGATTGGATATATTGTCATCCAGTTAGATCCAAACAAAGCTTCGGGTTGTGAAAGTACAGTTACCACCAGTTAACCTAAAAGAGAGGCTGACACCGTTAATATCTAAGATATTTTTTAACCTTTCATCTCCCCTGCACCTACGCTCTCGGGCTGCACTCTTTGCTAATGACTATATGTAGGCAGGAGCTGGATTATTTCTCTTGTGAGAAACTCCAGGGGTTCCTAAATGTTTTCTTTGTTACAAAATCGACCAGAACAAAAAAAAAAAAAGTTAAATCTTTCTTCTGTGGAAAAAAATTTGAAAGCCATCAACAGGAAACAAACCAAAAACTACTGTGATTTTGATGGTTGTCTTAAAAATTTTGAATATTCAAATTTTAAAAGCATGGAAAAGTTTTATGGATCTTTTTGCCATGGTAAACGAAAGAGTTATATTCTGAAAAGGTAAAAGAACATATGCTAAAAAATCCGAAGCAGCTGCTACTTCTAAACATGATATTTGCATTCCAACTTTTTCTCAAAATAAATCTGCCTTTCCCTTTAAAAAACCTTTTCCAAAGAAAAGTTTCTTGCAAAGTAAGTGGCTGATGTCAGGTAGCTCATTTTTCACACCTGTGTTTTGGTTTGCTCAGCTCCTCTAAAGCCTTCTGGAGTGCAAAATCCTCTAGAAATATCGTGCACATAGACGACTACATGGCATATCACAGAATCACAGAATGGTTGGGGTTGGAAGGGACCTCTGGAGATCATCTAATCCAACCCACCTGCTAAAGCAGGTTCACCTACAGCAGATTGCACAGGAATGCATCCAGGTGGGTCTTGAACGTTGCAGAGAAGGAGACTCCACAATCTCTGTGGACTTACTTTTCTAAGTCACTGCCATGAAAATATCGGTAGGGATTTTATAGGCTGAAGAGCCCTCGTGCAGCTGCCTCCAAGCTGTGTGAATGCTGCGTCCATGGCATGGGCAGTGACGGCCACCTTGGCATGGTCCTCGCTGAAGAGGCAACATGTTGGCTTGCTTGATAGGAACCAGAGAGGGATTGGTTTTTAATGAACGTTATTACTAAAAAAATCAGACCTTTAACTCCACTGAGTTAATGAAGGGAAAATAACTGTAGCTCTCCTCTTTCGTTGTCGCTGCTGTTAAACACCAAATCACCAGCAATACAGGACTCTGGTGAAATTCTGCTTTTCTGTATTGACTTCCATTAATTTTTTTCATATCAATATAATGACCAATTTAAGTTACAATGACCTGAAAATAGCAAATACAGCTGACTAACAGAATGAATATCTGAGCAAAAGGAGGTCTGTTGGCAGCACTTAAAAACTCCTCTCAAGTCTTTGACTTTGGCTGTCTAACTATAAATTGCCATAAGCATCATTTTATGATCTCCTATGTATAAGGGTTGGTAAGTAGCACAGTGTACAAACAGTTCTGTGTAATGTTATGGTGTTCTGTCGCCTTACATTATGTGATTTTTTGGCCTTGTTGGTACTGATCCATAACAGGCCTGAGCTATAATGCTGCAATTCATAGACTCATAGAATCATGGAATAGTTGGAAGGACCTTAAAGATCATCTAGTTCCACCCCCCCGCCATGGGCAGGGACACCTTCCACTGGACCAGGTTGCTAAAAGCCCCATCCAACCTGACCTCGAACACTTCCAGGGACGGGGCATCCACAGCTTCTCTGGGCAGATTCATGGTGAGGAATTTCTTCCTTACATCTGATCTAAGTCTACCCTCTTTCAGTTTAAAGCCATTACCCCTTGTCCTGTCACTACATTCCTTTGTGAAAAGTCCCTCTCCAGATTTCTTGTAGGTCCCCTTCAGGTGCTGGAAGGCTGCTATAGGGCGTCCCCAGAGACTTTTCTTCTCCAGGCTGAACAACCCCAGTTGTCTCAGCCTGTCCTCATAGGAGAGGTGCTCCGGCCCTCTGATCATCTTTGTGCCCCTACTCTGGATTTGCTCCAACAGGTCCGTGTCCTTCTGATGTTGGCAGCCCCAGAGCTGGGTGCAGTGCTCCAGGTGGGGTCTCACGAGACCTTCAGAGTCGCACTAGGAGCAGACCTGGATCCATAGCCCAGATAGTTTTATTCTGTGTAACTGATTTGTTAACTACCAGTGAGGCACAGATTACTGCATGGTCTCCAGTTTGCTGGAGGAACTTGGATCCAAGGAGGAAAAGGGGGCTAAACAAGGAGCTTGGAAATTTTGCCCAGACATCAAAGTTGGGAAGAAATTAGAGCATCAAAATATCTGGACAGCTGACATAAGAGAAATTCCTGGAGGCCTGGACACTGCTGCTTGCTGCAACAATGCAAATTACTTTTGCTGGCATTTTTGCTTCTTAATGCTGCTTGCACTCAATTAATAGTGCCTGTGTGCATAATATAAGAAAAATTGCAGTAGGCAAGAATATGACAATGTGTCTGCTTGCTCTCTCCACTCCTAACAAAGACATAATGCAAGCCATTAGCTTCTCCTTGATGATTTGAAAGCCCAGATAGCACATTTGTACACTCTATGTGTGCTTGCATTAAATTATAAATTTTGCATTAGATGGATGTTTATGAAATTGTATTTTAAGGATTCATGACTAATTTTGTCATTTTTTCCAAAAACTCTATAGCTTTGATTATTTTCTTTTTGAATATAGGAAGATTTTCAGGGATTAGATTCAGCATCACATCCTGGGGGATTTTTTCTTAATGTGCTTGCTGGCTCACATTTCACAGCTCTGGGTTGTGTTGTTCAAAAAATTTAAATTGAATACAACTGACACCAGATTTCTGAGTGGGAATTAAATGAGTTCAGTGCAGGTGTTTTCTGTCATTATTTTTAGCCAGTAATATTTTTACCAAGCTCTCTCTTCATTGTTCTCTAAATTGCAATTACTCTCCTGACCAGGAATAAATGTTGTCTACCCAAATTCTTCTGTATGGTTTTGTGTAGAAATTAATTTAACATATTGATCTCATCTCACTCCAGGCTAGAAGCAGAGCATCTCACATGTTCTCACATTTTAAAATTAGTTCTGCCAGATTCGCTGTGATTAATTTTTCAAGAGAATTTAACTTTCAGAAATAGGGGAACTATCAGAGGGTTCGTCTTAATGAAGCTGTTTCCATTCTGCTCCTCCATGACTGATAGGTTTTATCTTAACTAGTCAAACAAAAACGCTGTGATGAAAAAGGAACTTTAGAGAGAAATAATCTCTTGAGATATTCAGTGTACCAGAATTAGCTCTCTTCTCTGGATGGCTGAGTGTGTGAATACATACATACAATTTTTTCAGAAGGCTTTTTGTCTTGTTGAAATGTTTTGCACAGAACACTGCAACTGTCATTTAATTGGCTTAATATACTTTCTTAGAAAGATTAATAGATTTATAATGTTCCTAAAAGGATTTAGACACATTAGTAATCACAAAGCTAGGAGGCTCGCAGTAGTTAGTTTTTAAAAACCCGGTTTAACAATTTAATGAGACTGCAAACATAGTTCTGGGGAGTTTGCTCTGTTTTGTATGTGTGTCTGTGAAGAGAGAAATAAAACATTTTCTGCCAAAATCTCTGTGAAACACTGCTTGCTGTGTACATGGTACATGGACTGCATATGATGGGTGCTATGAACCCAGGACCAGCGATGCGTAATTCACAATGAGAGCCCACAGCAAGCTACAGAATGTTTTCCAGTCTGTTTGGTCTACTCTGTGGAAAACAAAGCCAAACCAAAAATTAGCATTATGAAATAGAAGAGCCGTACAATTAGATATCAAACAACGTCCCTTTCTTCTGTTGGTTCCTTTGATTGCACTGGCACATCCAGCCAGGTTGGAGTGCAGCATTAATGGGCTCCTCTGCTGGCACCCACCTCAAAGGCAGGCAGGCTCAAGGGGAAGGAGGGAGAAAAAAAGGGAGTTTTTAGGATTACATCTGGAGGCACTTCCAGAGCCAACGGCTTAGAAAGAGGTGGAATCTTCTACAGACAGTGAAATATTTATCAGACTCCAAAAAGCTTTTGAATTCACCTACTCTGATCTTTCAGCTGACATGAGCCCTAGACTTTCCCTAATTCCCATTTGGAGTCAAGCACATTTTTAGAGGGAAATAATTATAGCTCGATATTTTTCAACAACTTTGAGTGACAGAGAAGCTACCAGAAAACCTGAGAGCCTACTCCAGTGTCTCACAGCACGTACAATTAAAACCTTACACCTTTTAATTCTGTCTGCCTTTGGGTTCCTGCCAGTTACACTGAATGGCTGTGTATCTCTAGCTTTGTTCTGTATGGCTGGTATTTATAGACAAATACACATTACATAGATATGTAATGATTTGGGACTTGATCAAGATACAGAACTGGATATCTGTGTTTAAAGCATATTTTCCAGTCCCTTGGTTGGTTTTATGTCTTTCCTCTAAATCTCATCTTGCCTATTAACCTCTATTAACCCCTTTCCACAATTGCAGGCGCTAGAATTAGTCAAAGTTCTCTAATAGCACTCACATCCCATTAGAAATACACAGGCAAAATAGCATCTTTGATGCTGCCCCATACTCCTCTGTTGCTCAGTATGGGATCGTGTTGTCTCTTTCAGTTGGTTGCACTGGAGACACAGCTCAGCTGGTGGTTCCCAGTGATACTCAATTTCATATCAAAGCTGCTCTTTGCTGGAAGAGATGCTCTTGGCCTGTGAGTCTGGTCGGCAGACTTTGTTTCTAGATGTTTTACTTCATGATTTTTTTAAATCTTTATGTTCAGTTTTGCAAATGTCTGTAGCATTGTGCCTTGTCCTCCCAATTGCTCCCCTTCTCTGTTCTTCAGATTACTTGCATACTTGGGTCAGTATCTGTTTTTATAGCATCATTTCACTGACAAAAATATTGCAGAAAGAATACTCGCATGAACCTGTTAGAAACCCACCTCTTCACTTACGACTTCTTGCTTATAGGACCTGTGCTTATAATTTTGCATCTGGTGTTCAGTGTTGATTCTTCTTTCCCCTAATTTTTTACTATATTTAAATACCTTATATATATCTGAAGTTATTATATCAGTGCTATCACTTTAATAACCAAATCTGTAATTTCACAAAAAAGTCATCAAATTTATTGGGCAAAATTTACTTTGCTGTAAAGCTGTATTACTGACATTAGTTGTCTCATCTACTTTTAAATCCTGTTAACTGCCTCTTCTTTCAGGTTTTCAATTATATTGACTAGGATTGTTGCCCAGCTGATGATCCAATATTTATTTATTTCAACTTCCTTTCCAAAGTCTTGGCACAATATTGGGTTTCGTTTCAACTTTCGGAACTTCTCTAGTTTTCAATGAGTTATTGAAAGCTGTCATATTTTTTGATTTGTAGAACTCATTGGCCAACTGTATTTGATATTTGGATACAATTTTTCAGGATTAGAATTTTTTTAAAAAATTATTTTGTTTAGATCTAACTGTTTATCATCCTTCTTAGTTACAGATCAAATAAAAAGCTTCTTAGCAGCCTCTGATTTAACTACACCATCTGGCTTTTTTGCACACTGAAACTCAGCAAGGAATTTTTGAACTCTAACTTCTTAAATAAAAGATAAAAATGTTCCAAAACCGAGTTAGAAAATGGAGCTGTAAATCCGATAAAATTATCTAGTTAGAATATATAAACAGAATATTCAGGTAATCCCACAGAGGAATAATGAGTCTCCAGAAGTCCTGACCTTCCCAAGTCATCTGGTTGAAATCTGCTTGTGTATCCTTGAAAAGACTTAAACATAGCCTTATAATTCTGAAACATCTTCTTCAGGTTGGGGGAAATGCAAAATGACCAACCTGCCTAATGACAAATGTGGATTAAAGCAGAGTGACAGCATTTCCAGTGAGAGAGAAACAGAGAGAAGTGCCAGCAGGAGGGAAGGCTGGAAGAGGTCGTACTTGATTTTAGGAGCCGCAGTGTTGCCTGCATGGGAGGGAGGGGACTCCCAAGGTCCTTATCCAGCAATGATGGGCAGGCATGAGAGTAGCTTAAGAAATACTCCAACCTCGTGGTTGACTTCCCACCAAGAAGCAGGTGACACAAAAAAACCCAGGTATGCAAGGAAAGGTGAATGACGTTGTTGTGAGCACCAAGAAGCCCTCAGGGTGCATTGCAGCCTGCAGTTCTGTGCATCAGCAGGGTGGGAACTGTGCTACTGCCACGTAGCCACGGTGGTAAACGAGCATATCTAAAAATGAAATCATGCAGCACTTGGAGGGCAATTATGTCGCGCTGCATGTCTCTTCCTCAAGCCCTTGGATGTGCCTCTTGCTGCCAGGTGTATAGCATAGAGGGATAAACAGGTGGTGAGGCAGAGAGATAGAGCAACCTTTTATGGCTCGCTCTCTTCTCCATGCGGTATTTCCTCACCTTCCTCATCCAGCCCAGGCAACAAAGCGGAGAACTTACTAAAAGCCTTGTTTTCCAAAATAGTTTTGTGTTTTCTACCTAGTAACACCACAACAGATGAACAAAACTTCTGCAGCCCAAGATAAATTTGCTTTTGTAATAAAAAATGGTTTTACAAAGAAATCCAGAAATCAGGAAATTAGACTCCTCCTGTCAATCAGCCCTTTCCTCCTCTTGCTTCAGATAACTTTTGAGCATATTGACCAGTTCCACCCATGCCTGACAGAAAGATGTGCGGTATTAGGTTCCTGCTGACTTCATCAAAAGAGATGCTTTGAGGCAACGGGAGACCACCCCAGGTTTGATGGAAACTGGGGCGCATGCTCAACCCTTGTTAGCCCTCAGAGAGCCCACATCATTTCTTACCTTTAGGATGTGAAGGACCTCAAATTTCCACGTAGCTTACAGAACTGCTGCCTGTTGCTTTGTTTGTTTATTTGACATCCCTGCCACTCTTAGTCAAAAGCATTAATGACAGAACGATTTCCTGTTTGTGCCCTTATTTATATCATTATCTGTACCTGAAAATAAGCCCACACTAACCCTTTTTCAGTGAAGCAGAACATTTTGTGATAAAGGTTCCTGGAAGTATGTAGCTCAGCTTGTCTGTAAACACATTTGGCGCCTGTTGATGTTTATGCTATATTGCTTTACCCTGAAATGCTCTTGGTGAGGTGTGTTGGTCAATTCTCTGCTCCGTCAGTAACCCTTTTTGGCATGAAGTGGGAGAGTTGGTTTTACTGATCCAAAGGTAATCTACCACCTACAAGATTTCAGAAAAAATGCTGTTCTGCAGTGTCCCAGATCTGTTGCAGTCTCTTTTTTAGGACCCATTTGCATCCTCAAAAAGATGAAAAGAAAAAGGAGATCAGATCACATGTATGGCAGTCCCAAACACCCTCATGAAGACAAGCTGATTCAGTTTGTTTTCCAGGAAAAAGATTTATCTAAGTTTATTTCTTCAATTATATTGAGACTCTGATTTGTAATACTTCACAGTGAAGCAGATGTAGAAGTCCTGGGAGCAAACACAAGCCACCAGGTGCAGAGCTAAAATGAGAGCAGGGTCACCTGGGCACCTTTTTAAAGGCAGTGAACCGGTGTGAATTATGGATATCACATGCACACTGCCTCTCTCCAACTGTGGAGATGTGAGGGGAAAAGAGGGGGCTGAAGGGACGCTCCCCAGGGGCTGTGTCCCTCTCAGGGCTAAGCCCAAGCCCACTGTGATCCTGTGCCTGCCACAGACAGCACCGCATTGGAATAGCATAGTTGTTGGTCACACCGCCTTTATCGCATCTCGAGCGCTACTGATGTTCATATGCAAATGGCTTAGTTAAGCAAGAACCCCATTAAAAGTATTTTCTTACTCTCTGTATGACTTATTTAAGGGAATATGACATTTCTTTTTATTTTGATGTAACAGTTTCACTTAAACCCTTGGGTACATTGCTCCCAATTTACTAAAACTTCTACATATGCCTAACGTATTCTTTCAAGGGTAACTTTTTCAAAGTGTAGAAGTCAGCTTAGTTACCATCAAAGCCGTAAAATGCAGTATTTCAATTTGCTTGTTAAGGCTTTATTAAGTCATTAATTGTGCTAGTGCCAGCAGGGTATCCTTGCAAATTTGAAGAACAAAGGCAGTTATTTTGTAATATGCACATTCCAGGATATTTAAATTATTGACCACGTATGTAAATAATTGATGGCTCACAAACATATCAGTGTAAGAGCCATGGAAAGCATTGCATTCATTTGCCAGGGAGATGGTGGGGGTCAGGACTTCTGCAGCGAATAATGATTCATTCTTTCCTTCCTGACTCAAATGCCATTATCCTGCTCAGATGTGCGAACAACATATTTAGGCTCAAACCGAGGAGTAAATGCTTGACACATGCACTAAGTACAAGGAACATTGTGTAAAGGTGCCTTTTAGTGATAAGCAAGTGAGTCTGTTTTCATTTCTGTCCTGGCCCCAAGCTAAAGTGGCCTTGGAAATGAGGAAGCCCTGTGAATTTCTCAAAAGCACGAGCTGGCAAAAAGAAAATCTCTGTGTGTGTGTATTGGGGAAAACTGACCCCTACATGTCACCATCTCGCTGCTGCTGCTCTGTGCTGTGGACCTGGCAGCTCTGCCCCAGCACAGCCATCATGGGCAGGACCCACCATGAGCAGTGCTGTGGCTGCTTGGGACATCACAGAGATGTCAGCTCCTGGAGGAGAGTGTTGGAACATGACCCATACCCACCCTGTGTGGAGTACGGGAACAGAGGATTTGAGGTCTGTGGGTTACAAACAATGGCACAATCACCGTCTGCTTGCTGTAATACTGGTTTCTCCCTGTCAAGAGACACCAAGCTGTTGGTGGTGCTGGAGCAAACAGCAGTCCTTAGTGTCAGGCAGGCTGAGTTCCCATCCCCACATCCTGGCCTTGGCACGAGGCTTGCCAGGCTGCATGTGTGGCTGCTGACCAAGAGAGGATCTCGGCTATGAGCCAGCCAGGGCTTGGGGTGGTCCCACCTGGAGGGGTGGAGGGACATGGTGTGTGAAGCATTGTCAATGAGCTACTAGTCCACAAAACCATACATGAGCAATAGCCCATGCCATACAACTTAGAAACATGCAGATAGTGATTAAGTCGACCAGTGGGATGTAATATCCAAAAGCACGTATGTCACTTGAGCGGTGAAACTCTCTGTCTGGCCTTTGGAGTGGGAAATTCTTTCCCTTTCCTGATAGCTAGTAGCTGGTGTTGGAGCCACGGCACCGCTTCTGCCCACATAAATTCTGAAACATTTTAAAATTTGGTTCAAGACGTCAGTTTTTGAGTTTGCTGCTTCTCCCCACCTAACTTTCGCCACAGCTTTGTTGACCTTTTTTCGTATACCAAGTTTAGCCGAATGCCTAAGACAGAAGAAGGAGGGCACTGGAACGTAAGAGGTGACGGATGACCTAGAAGTAGATGTGCAAGGCCGTGACAAAATGTGACCTGAGCTCACTCTGGGCAGTGGGCCGCTCCAGCAAAAGATGAGAAGAGTGAAGAAAGTCCAATGGGAAACCCAGAGAAGACAAACGAGATTAGAAACCTTTCATTAGGAGGAAGATATAGTATGTCCTTCCTCAGCAAACGAGAAAAAGGAACAATTTAAAGCTTGGTAACGGTGTGGGAAGGTGAAAGTTAAAGAAAGAACCTGAAACTCTGGTGGAAAGAGACAGCACCTGAGGGGACGAGGAGCAGCCCCAGCAGCCTGGGTCAGTGCTTGCCCAGGGCAAAGGAGCCGCACCACCTGCACGTTATTCCCCCCTTAAATCTCTCAAGATTTGCCTTCCCTTTGTCTTTTAAGTGCAACACTCCAAAAGGGACTTAATATAGTACATTAGGGCTGAAAAGAGCAAAATTGTGCCTCCTGTGTCTCGGCAATGGTATCACTCTCAGTGTGCCCCAGGCTTACACATCTTTGTGCTACTGATACACAGTATATTTGGACTCACTTCACCCCCCAGGTCTCTTGCCAGTCAAGTGCTGTTCGTTTTGTACTTGATTTTTTTCTCCTTCTGCAGCGTAGCATTAGCACTTGTCGTTGCTGAATTTCTTCAAAGTGATTTCATACCCTCCTCCGAGCTATTATAGATCCTTTTAGCTCCAACCCTGTCCTCCAAAGCATTTATGATTTACGGTTTTGTGTCATCCATGCTGTGTACCATCATTTAGTTGTTAATGAAAATATTGAGTGGAAGAGAGCAGATACCACCAGGTCTCTGCTTGACATTCTCTCTCCCCATCTGACAGTGACTCATCAGTAACCTCTGTGCTAAAAGCAGATTATCAGCTACTTGTGCACATACCTAAGGCTGGTTAGAGCTAGACTGTGTTGCTAAAGCTTGTTTATGAGGATGTCGTGTGAGATGAATGCAAGTCATGTATATAGCTTTCCCCTTAGTCCACAAGGCCAGTTACCTTGTCAGAAAATGATGATAGATTCATCTGCTGCGAGTTTTTGACAAGATCAAACTATTTGAATTGTTTGTGGTTTTTTTTTTTTTCCTGGGACCCTGGTCAAACTGTTCTGTAATTCCCATGTCCTCCTTTGTATCAAATTTGCCCTCTGCAGACCTCTCCCCTCTTCCACACAATATTGAAAATAATTGGTAATGATTCAAAGGTTTTACTGGCATGGCATTGTTACAATGGCACACCCCCACGCACACCCACCCACCCGGGGAAGGGCTGCGTGACATCTCAGCCAGAGTCTCATGAGAGTTTCAGCCAGTGCCGAATCTTCCCCAGTCTGGGAAGGTCGGTGCTTGCTCAGAGCAAGTCATCCAGTTGTAGACGAGAAATAACCTCAGGCAGATGGACATGAGAAATGGGGCGGGGAGAATGCAGCCTCTTGGTGACAGCAGTGCTTTTGACGAGCTGATGGTAACACGATATATAGGAAAGCTGTTTAAAATACCTGCTGTTGTGACAAGGTGGGACGTTCGGGTAGCCTTTCTTTTTGCTAACAGGTGCCCGCAGGCACAAAACTAGAAGTATGATTTCAGCATTTCTTTCCAGAAATGTTTCGTTTTGGAGGATCCTGAATTTCCATGTTCTTCAGGGGGTTATTTTCTCAGTCCTGTTTGCAGATGATGTCCAAAAATTCCTCAAAGTCAGGGAAAGTGATGGTGCTTGTGTTCCACCTGGGACTCTTGATTCCTCCTAGATGCAGGGATTCAACTGTGGGCAGACATGACTGCAAGAATATCATGAGGAAAGATAATCCCATACTTAAAATATTTAAAGACACTGAGGTAACAAGCAAATTTGAAGCTAGCAAGCTCTCCTATCCTTCTGAAGATTATTTTCTTAATCTGAAGTGCTCTAACATACATATATATCTCATACATACTTTCAGAAAAAAGGGAAAATAGATGTCACCAAATGTGTGTATCTGAACATGACCTTGCTAAGTCTGAACTAGTCACCCTAAGATTTATTTAGATTACTGGAGAGAAATAGGCCCCTCTAGAAGGTAATTCATCAGACCCACTTTGTTTACCTGTTTTCATGAATTATTCTTGTGAAGTACCTGTAGCTTTCTGTTGAGTACAAGCAGAGCCCAGGATGGCTTGGATAACTTCAGGATGTCCATGTTAAATAAGAAAACTGTTCATCCAGCATGCCTGAACTTGTTTTAAGAAATACCAAGAGCTATTGCGTTATTTGAATCTTTGGGGTTTTTTTTTAAATACAGCACCATCACTAATAGAAGACCCTTAGAAAGCAAGTTAGTACACTTTGGCTGGAGGCTGTTGAGCCCAGGAGGATTCAGGAATATTCAAATTCCATTCTTCTGAAAGGCAACCCAATTACCATCATCATTTTTAATGTTACAAAGCTTCAAGCAAATGCAAAGGCATTCAAAGATCAGCCATTTATGCTTTGTATTCAGTACAGAAGTAGCTGAACATTTGTTTTCCTAATCTTTTACGCCTACTTCATTGTCATATGTTGTTTGACATTCAGGAAATAACACAATGTTTTAATCAACAGCGTAGGATTGCATTAAAACTTGATGGCCCATGGCTTAATGGCAAAACTGAGTAATTAAAGCTGTGGCGTAAGTAATAGTCGGAGGCGAGTTCTGCTAAGATTTCTTCTGCAAACAGGGGAACTTCCAGGGCTTACTCACCCTTGTCTGGGGACACAGAGGTGGAGGAGCCACTTGTATGGCTTTCCTCTGCCTTGGGCTGCGTAGTGAGCCCACCAGTACCGAGACCCCCAAATAGTCATGCACCATATAGTACAGCGCCCTTTCTGAGGTCTACCCCATGGTGATGACAGTAGTGAGACTATTGCCTAGCTTGCCAGACCTGCTACCCATTGGGCTGGTAGTCTTCTGGTTGGAATAAGCCACAGTGAGAATACCACTATTGCTTAATATTGAAGCTACTTCTGGTGCAAGCAGAGGAGGAAAACTCTGCCCTGACCAGCCCCATGTAGATATCGTGTATCTCTGACAGTTAACGGGAGCATTTTGATTACAACCAAGAAGAAAATCCACGCTGAAACAGCCTGGTATGAGGTTTCCCATTATATCACGGAGCCCTCCTCCTCTTCTCTCGCTGTCACAGGTCATCTAGTATGTCAGGTATGAAAGATGCTTAAACTTTAGCTTTGCTGTCATGTCTGATATAAAGCATGTTTTAAAAGTCATGTCTTAGGGTGTCTCATATGTAACATCTTCTGTCTGTATGTACCTAGGAAGAACACTGCTTTCCTGGAAATGTTTGTCATCCACACGTTCACACCTTGCAGGTCTCTTGAGTTGCCTATATAATTTATTTTAAAATGTAGTGGTTAGCAAAGAGATGGCCATGGGAAGGAAGAGGGTGACGGCATTTTCTCTCTGTCAGCTTTGCTTTTCATAATGCTAGCACCTCGTAGGTTTGGAAGTATTTGAAAATGAAAGCTTTGAAACAAATGCCCCTGTGGCAGAGTCCTTCGAAGGAGTTGGTGTGAGACGATATAAACAAGGCTTTGTGAGGACAGTGTGTTATGGAGCCGTGAGACTTGGCCAGATTTTAGGAAGAAGAAGGACAAGTGAGGCCACGCTGGCGATGCACTGAGCAATGCCTCGCACATCCCTGGGGTTGCATTTCCACCAGAGAATTCAACAGAGCGCTCAGAGTGCTTCCTTTGCGAAACGTAGTCATACTGCTTAATAGAAAAGCTCTCTCTGTAATGTTTTTAATCACCCTATAGAATTCAATATGCATCCATCTTGTTTCTGAAAATATTGATTTTAAAACCCATGAAGATAAGACATGCTTGTGCTTTGTAGCACAGTGGCTGTAGCATCCTGTGGGTTCTGTCCCTCTTCAAAACGGCTTTTCCTCAGGGCAGTTTCTGAAGAATTTCACTCAATTATCTTAGTTTTCAGAATTATTTAGGCTTGGGCATGGGTCTCAGGGATCATGAAGGAAAAAAGTAAAATCCTGAGCAAAGTGCAGTCTTATTCATGGATGTTTGCTTCCAGTCATACCTTCCTCATATAGACTGAATTAAGTTTTGGGGTTTTTTTAAAGGAATAATGTGATTACAGTAGCAGTACAATGGCAGGCAAAAGGAAACCTGCAATCCATATCCCTTCTGTTGTTCTGTGTAGAATGATTAAGAGCAGAGGAGTAGGTATTTATCACTGTACCCCAAACTGGTCCTATGGTACTTGATTTGGGAACCATAAAAACTTCCTGAAAGTCTTCTTGAAGATATTGGTTTTGGTCCAGGGACAAATTAAGTGAATTTAGGTCTTCCATGGTACTTCTCAGCTGTCTCGTAAGAATGGTATTTTTCTACATTACAGCATAGTAAGTATTCTAAGTAGTAATAATAATGTAGTCCCTCTTCTTCCCACTTTTTCTTTTCTTTGTGGGATGTAGCTTTTTCCTGGCTATTTCTGCTGATTAATAACTAGGGAAGGAAGAATTACTTCTCTGGTCTTCATGGCCTTTCTTTTAGAGACTCAGCCCTGAACACAGAGTCCTCGTATCCCTCAGAAAAGGAGCTTAATTTTCATTCTCTTCACACATGCACCAGAGATACTCCACAGCCAGTCTTCAGTTTGTGTATTTCGTATGAGACAGAGAGAAGACTTAAAGTAATTATGCACCGAAATTTAAAGTGCAGTTCACCATATCAGTCTGTAGCAGCAGAGATGAGAAGCAGCCCACACTTACCTGAATAAAAAGATTGCCCTAGCTGTAATAAACCTGAATAAAAAGATTGCCCTAGCTGTAATACCATTCATTTGTTCATTCATGTTGCTCTTTGTACAGAAAGATCATCCAAGAAAGAAAAAAAAATATTTAGAGGACGAAAATAAATGCATCTACCTAGCAACTAACTGGATGTATTCCAGTACTTGCTGAACTCCCTGTGGAGCAATTCTTATTGATTTGTAATGGAACCTATGAAAAGCCCTCTTTCAACTGTAGATGTGCTGTCTGTGAGACTGAACCTGGGGAACTGTATTGTGCTCTGTTCCTGGAAACCTTGCTGCTTCTGAGATCAAAAGAAAAATTATTTATTATTTTCCTGTCCTTTCCATATGCTGGTATCTCATAGCTCAAATAATTTAGATGCTTCTCAAGTGAAGCTAGCAAAAGATTCGGAGTGGGAAAATTTATTTACTTGTGTGTGCAAGTTTGCTACCAGGCAATATTCCCAAACCATGCTAATTATGGGCTAAGATAAGGTCTGCATAGTCTGGCTTAAGTTAATCATAAACTGGGTTCTACTGGGTTGATTTCTGACTTCCCCAACACTATTAAAAAAAAAAAATCTTTTGTAATTTGGACCAGTCTTTCAACAGGAAAGGGTTAAAGTTCATTGTACTGAGAATGGCTGTACCTCCAAGTACATCCGTGCATGCGGAACTGTGGTCAGGTTTTTGCCTAATGATCTCAGAAAGCTGTCTTGTAATGGCCTCACAGCATCAGTTTTTGCTCTGAGACCATTGAGATGTCCGTACTGAAAAGTAAACAGATTCCAGGAAAGGCAACCCCTCCTCCCCCACCGTGGTAGTATTTGGAGAGTTATTCAACCAAGAATGGGAAAAACACACTGAGAGCATTGGTATAAGAATACTGAATGATCTAGTTGGGAGAGAGAGAGAGAGCAATAAAGCTGATGTAAAAGAAATTACGGGAATAGACATGTCTGAAAACACTTGAAATTTATGGTGTTCTCACTTTTTTTTAATACTCTAGAGCAACACAATTTACATTCAAACAGCCTGGTAGGTTTAAATTTTAAATGAAGCTGGCTTAGAATTATGAATAAGGCCATTAAGTATTGCCTTAATGACCTTTTATTGTGTGGAACAACTTCTATAATTGCAGAGGGGAAAAGAACTTCAGGCATTTGTATTTGAGTAATTGATGGGCAATTTACAATGTTTGTTTTCTATTTTCTGGGGAGAAATGAAAGGGCTCTAATTCTGTTGTTGACATTTGTTTTTCTCTAATGAGGTTTTCACAATCTAGTCCCATTGATCTGGCGTAGCGTGCAGAGCTTATAGAAGTAGCCAGCCAGTTTGAACCTTGGAAGACGGAGATAACAGAATTTCGTGGGATGAGGAGTGTGGCTCTAGTTTGGGCAAAGTAGTCTTTGCACACTTACTGCTGCTCTGTAGGGCTGTCAGCTCCACTGGTCTTACTGGAGTTGCATCTTGCACTCAGTTGTATGGTTGCAACAACCCAGCCAAAACCACTGAATACCAGATATACCCTGGGGATCAGGAAATGAGAAATAGGACTGAGGAAGAGTTCTTTACAAAAACATGCTGCAGTAGCTGTCCTTTATATGGGGAAATGCACAGTCCCACTGGCAAGTGTGGCTGCTGAATCAGGGCAAGTACTACAAAGAACAGGAGGGTCAGATTGATTGGTGTCATCCTGGTGTTGCAAAGTGGCTTTCAAATGCAGCATTGAAGATTAAAACATTGTGCAGTGAACCAGAACCTCAGTTGACCTGAGTTATGCTACAGGTTTGACTTGATACTTACAACGCTGGCTTTAAAAATTTAGCTTTTGTGCATGGATATTACTTTCCACTTCAGGTTCCTTCAGGTCAAGGCTAAGTTGCGTGCTACCAGTGCTGCCCATGCAGTCTTTGTTTATGGATAAATATTATGAGTGTTCTTAGCCTGGCAGCTTTCACAGGCACTAAATAGTTCCTAATGTCTTAATTGATTTTAGCCAACATATGAGGAAAGTGGAAAAGAAACTGGAAGCATGAGGCAGTGCAAGACAGAAGTCCCAGTACTCAGATTCCCCTAATGCAGATGAGTTTTTTAGAAAAAATACTGTGTTTGAATAGGAGCTTGAAACAGTCCAATGTGGAAGTGGCAAAAGGTGAAGGTCACTTAATGAAAGGCACCCACAAAGATAGAAATTATATTGAGTAAGGCACAAAGCAGAAACTTCAAATTTCTCTGAAATGTCCAAGTATTGGGAGGTTGGGAGATTACTTTTATTAATCACATATTGTGTTTTCTAAAGGAACTCAGAAATTAATTAACCATGATGCACAACCTCTTGTTTACAACCTTATCAGTATTTGAAGAACTGAAGGCTTTTAAATATTACACCAATTTCTGAAGGTGTTTCAGAGGAGATCTAGCAAACTACAGACAGATACATGTTGTGTCTGCACCAGGCAAATCACTAGGAACTGCACTGAAGAAAACAGTGTTCACATGGGTAAATACGATCTTTAAGGGAAGAGCAAACATTGCAAAAGCTTATTCCTCAGAAATGGGTAGATTTTTTTTCCTGAAGAGGTCAGCAGGGATGTTGATATAGAGGATCCAGCTGCTTAGACTACCAAAAGGCACGCAACAAGGCTTTAAACTAGGCTGCTGTGAACATGTGTTGTTGCAGTTAAATGAAGAGGGAAGAAAAGTTATGTGTCTTGGATAGTTCTCACATCGAATGCCAACCAGCAGAGGCTTATATGACTTTATCTTGGGGCAGAGTGAGGTTCGAGTTCAATTAAAGGTTTGAACAGTTCAAGTGACCAAACTAGCAGTAAGATATTCAGGACAGTAAAAGTAAGGGCCAAATGTGAAGGATCTCTTAATACTTTGTGGTAAAACAGTAGGTGAAATTCGACATATATATACATTAAAAATAAAAAAAAAGAGAGGGCAAACCCCGCTTTTAATCTTACAGTGTTGGAACCTGAGCTGCCCTTTTTCATGCAGACATGAGACATTGGGGTTGTTGGCAGACCTTGCTAGGAAACTTTGGAAGGAGGATCTAAACAGATTTTTTTAAAATTATACTATTGTGTACTACTTTGTGTTCCAACAGCCCCCTTCCAGCTCCCAGAAAAGGTATAATAGAACTGAGAAAGGCAGAGAAGCAGGAGTGAAGGGCTGAAACCAAAACAAGGAATGACTTATTCAGCCTGGAAACCAGATGATCAAGGGAGGATCTGGCAGATATCTGTTATATTGCTAGTGGGTATGAGGAAGAAGGCTGAGGAAAAACTGCTTGTTCTGTCTTGCAGGACAATAGCTAGGAGCCCTCAAACAAAACTTGTGTGTTGCATGTTCCAAACAAACTAAACAATTTTTAGGAAACGTGCAAATGAACTGAGGAACTTCTGACGTAGGACGTTGTACAAGTCAGACATTTATATTTGTGCAAAATGCAACTGGATAAATTCTGTGGAAACAAAACAAAACAAAACAAAACAAAACAAAACAAAACAAAACAAATCAAATCAAATCAAACAAATATGCCAGCTTTGAACCCCAGAGGCCCTTGAGTGGGGGACTGAAGCATGTACCAAGAAACCATCCAGGTGCAAATACTGCTGCTCTTAGGCCAGTTATGGAGATGGAGCAATGGACAATATGAACCCAAAGGCTTCCCCGGTATGACTATTCTTCTGCTCTTAAGATAATGAAAAAGCAATGAATGTATTTTGCCTCTGGTTCTCACCGGAGATTATACCTGAGGGAAAACAAACTTTGGACAAAAGTGCATCCAGACCAGGCAACTTGTAGTTATGACTTGCTGGGTGCAGAGTCACCCCAGCAGACACTATTCAGTATGTTGTTAAAAAGATAATTTCCCTGTGATTGCCATGGCAGTGTGTCTCTAGCACTGAAATTGTAATCTGTTAACTTTAAATGTCCACCAGTTTTCACAAACTGAGCCTGAGAAAGCTCAGCACTTTTGTGTTTCTCCCTGCTGAAGCCGAGAGTTTATAGCACATAAATTCAGGTGATAAGCAGCTTCTGGGAAAGTGTACAAGAAGGTAAGATATGAAGCTGAATAAGGAAACAGAATTTTAAATGGCTTTTGTTTTTCCTCTTACAAAGATGTGGTGAGTTGCTTTTGCCCTTTTATACCTTCAGATGTGGAAGAAGAAGAAATCAATAGGTCTTTTAAAAAGATAACCTTAGACCTGTGCTTTACACTAAACCAATTTTGAGCTGCAGCAACCAATACTCGAGCTAGACTTATTATTTACTTGCCACTATATTACACGTCTGAGTGCGTCCTGCAGAGCAGCACGCTACACCCGAGGTAATTGTTTTCAAGTTTCAGTCCTGAATGTGCATTTCCTTTTCCGCAGATGCTATCGGAGCACAGCAGTGAGAAATTCAGCTTGCACCGATTGTAGCCTGTGCTGGCTGGCTGCACACAGAGCCCACACAGGCTACACCAAGTAGAACTTTACACCCATACTGCTTCTGATATGTAAACCCGCTCATTTAAAGCTTCCTTGAGCATCTCTGTTTCTTGGAAGATTTAAACATAGGTGTAAGGTCAACTAAAAAAACCAAACCAAAACAAAACAAAAAAAACCAACCACTATAACTGGAAATGAAAGCCGTGTCCTGGGCAAAACTGCGGACTTTCTCCTTTAGTGTCCCCACATACAGCCAAGATTTGCTGCGGGAGTAGCATCCCGGGATTAAAACCCTGGTTAGTGGGTAGGGCCATGATTTCAGTGGCTGTGGGAGATGGATCAGATGTGCTACATAGACCATTGCTGCAGAGGGAAAGAGAAGGATGCTCAGTAGTGTATGGTGGGGCTGGAGATGGAGAAGGCGCTCATCTTCCTCTTGGAGTGGCAAAAGAGAGGCAGTCCTGGCTAGGCATTAAGTGCAGTTTTCCTTATAAAAGCAAAAAGGTTTTCACTACAAATGTTTGCATAACTTCCAGCAAGCCAAGAAGATTGCAGAAGGCAACTGAGGATGGGAGTTTTGAAGCTTGATATAGAGCTGTTATCTGCAAAGGATAGTCACAGGCTGTGCTGGAACAGCAGCTGGTGTTACAGATCCACTTGTGAAGTATTTTTGCCTTTTTTCCTGTTCTTGTCTCTTCTTCAGTGTTTCATATGAGATCATTGTCAACCTGAGATGCCTGCTAAGATCCTATATACATATATATCTCATTGTTTTATAAAGGAGCATTAGGTAAGATTTTTTTCATTGGCTGTTTTTTTTTTCTTTCTCCCCAACATTTTTATATAAAAACAAGCTGTGGCACAAAGGTTGAAGAACTTACATGCAGTAAGAAAGAGGAACAGGTCCAGTTTCGCGCATTTCCCCCTACCTTGGCATCTTCTCTGCTGACTTTCATCCACTCTCACACAATAAATAGCATAGCTAATGCCAAATTTAGCTTCGTGCATCAAGGCTTACTATGGACTGCTGCACTCTTCATATCTGCTAGCCACTTCATTCGAAGCTTTTACCTATCCATAATTTCCTAGAGGTCAGTGCTTGTGTTTGCTATACAAAGGCTGACATATTTTCTTTGTTATTTACATTCACAGTTAGATATTCACGGCTTTGACGTATTATTCCAGATACTTTCTGGATACCTGTTCAGGCAGAGTGAAGGAGTCTTCTTTATTGTCATTGCCATCATCTGGACCAGCAAAGACACCAGGTAGGGACAGGGCAGGAGATACTGAGGGACCGTGTCTTTTCCTTTTTCCTTAACAGTGCAGAAACACTTTTAATATGTTTTTTCTCCATGTTGGAGAATTCCTATCAAGCAATCTCTGGAGTAACAGTAAATGCTTGCTTAGGTAGTGGGACCCATGTTGCAGTTGGTCAAAAGGATGGCTTACTGTGCAGTGTGCATGACTGTAAGTCTCTTCTGATGCTTCCCCTTATTCCCCTCCCCATTTTAGTGAAAAATAAATCACAAACTAAGCACAGAAACGTTTTCCTATTATTTGGCTCCCCTCTGTTCATAGCAGTGCCACACTATACACCTCACTCTATGCCCTTCCACGACTGCAGAAGGCTTTTTCCAATAAAATATGCTCAAGCTAAAAGTCAATACATCATGGGCCTTAAAATGATTATAAGTGACGTGAATGGAAGCAAGTTGCTTCCACCACTTGCCACCACTTCCTGCATTCTAAATCACATCTTAAGAACACACCATTGACGCTGCTCCTTTTTCAGTTCAGGATTGGCAGATGTCACCGGAATAAATGTCTTGACAAGCAGTTGTCATAATTTCTTTTCCTCCTCCTTTATATAGTAAGTGACTATAGAAATGCCAGTTTTCCCACACACTGTGTCATATGTTTAGAATGCATTACGTATTACATTACTTTGAAATAGTTGGTACAAACTGACTGGGTTCTCTATAATTCCTGAAGAAGCCAAACATAATGTGCATGTCCTTTTAAATTATCTATAAGCAGTTCTGTTCCGATTTGAAGGGTGAATGCTCAGCTGTATTTCACTTCCATTGCATTTTCGTTCAAAACTTGTATGTAAATGTGAATATAGTAGTATATGGGGAGAAAAAAAAAAGGAAACTAATGTATATTGTTAGCCTTTCCACAAATTTGAATAATTTCAGGTTTTATACTTCAAATAAGAGAATGGAGCATAAAGCTAATTAAAATAATAACAACTTTGAAGGGAATTTAAAAGTAGGATCTAAACCTATATAGTTTCAAAACTATATTCTCTTGAAAGTTAATGTGAATTCTAACTTGTTATGGCATTTTGCCACTTTGCCTTTGAGCACTGCTGTTCCTCTATCAACACCCAAAAGCCTTTGGTAAGAAAGCAGACATGGAGAAACTGCCTCTGCAATCAGAGCTCTGCTTTCTAATCAGTGAATGGCCCCTGGGTCCATGGATAACAGTTGATAAGATTTCCTTGAATCTGAAAAGGACACTACTTACTAAACTGTTTTCTTATTACAATGAGACTTTTAAAAGACTCAGATGAATAGCTATGATAAAGCTTGTAGTAGAAAGCTGGAGAAATACTTTTACATGAAAGAAGTTCCTAACATGACTGCATAGGCCCTGCAGAAATGGTCCCCACTTATGCGAGGGGACCAGCTGTTGTGCTTATCACAACATCTGTCACTAGAGACATTGCAGGTTAAGTGACCAGGAAACTATCAAGTAATGATGTCCACCAGTGTGACTGTCATGATGTGTTTTAGAAAAAGGCTGTAGATGGCTATTTCTCTGATTATCATCCAGGCAAGACTCTAGGAGACACATTGTCAAAGTTACCCCATGTATAAGGTGCAGATCAGCAGAATTCAAGGGCAAGAGAAAAAAAAATAACAGCCTCAAGAAGCTGAGATTCTCCTGAGCTTGTATCTTGATGGATGCAAGAAAATGGTAAATAGTCATGTATAGCTGGTCTGATAATTAGATAGAGAATAGTTAAGTAAGTTAAACATGAGTTTCTTTCACTTATGTCTTTAAAAAGCTTTCGAACTGCCTTATTATTTTTAGCTTCTGCAAATAAACATGAAGGCAAATGAAAGTATTTATCCTGGCTTGTGCTAAGAGTGATTTTGGGATATTAGTTAATATCACGTTATCCCATGGTTATCATTATAACCTCTGGATCACACAGGGACCCTGGCACTTCAGTGCTTTTCCCCAAAGCAGTGAAACTGAAATGGGGTGCATTCACTGAAGATGTTGCCAAGCCTGTTTGAAAGTGGACTGAATGGAGTTTTGGTAGAAGCTGTCTCTTCAGATGGCAACACGAAACAAAGAGAACCCGCTGAACCTCAGGCAAATCTGTAATCAGGACTTGCCTTGAATATCATAATCAATATGTTGTAAATAAATATTTGAGAAACCCTGTCTTGGAGAAAGTATTAACCTACTACCCTAATACTTGCTCTGAATAAAAATGTTAGTTTTCATGACCTGATCATGGTAATTTAATTTCCATCAAACGCAGAATAAAATAGACAAGTGATTTGCCGATGGGCCTTGGGCACAAAGAAAAATACCAGTCATTCTGAATACCTAGTGTAACACCTCAGTGTACTTAGACCTAACTTTAAAGATATCTCACAGCCTTTAAAATACGGTAGATGATCTGGAGGGTGCTTCACAGCAACTCTGCCTGAGGACTACGTCTCATACAGTATTCAGACCCCATTTATAGAAGGGAAGCAGGATTTCCCTCTGCAGCCCAGACCTTGTCAGTCACTTGTATTCAAGGCTTTTTCCTCTCCTCACTTCCACTTCACCACTCACTGACCCACAGAAGTGCTCTGGTCCCTCTCCTCACCCACTCCTGATTGCTGCTGTACAGTTCTAGGAGGGCCTGGTGTCATTCAGCATCACTCAAACTCCAGGTGAAAGGATATTTATTATACTTATTTTCTTCCTTTTTGTTCCTGTTTACTTGTTCCCACGAAGTGTTCACCTCTATTATTTGTTTGGATTTTGTAAACAGATGCTTTTATTTTAGTTTAGTTTAACCTTGCTTGCTTTAGAGTGATTTTAAAGTAATTATCTGAACTCTCATAATGCCTCCGGCAATCTGAAAAAAAAAAAAGGTCCTGTCTGCTTTTCAGGTTCACAAGGTCTGTACTATATTCCACAGGTTATCTGAATTCAAAGAGTTTACGTCTCTACCTGTCTACAGAGGATAGCTTGAGAGTTGGTTGAAGAGGATTTGGGAAGAAGAAATGTTTCCCACTTGCCTTTGTCAGCCAGGAAAGATCTCCTGCATGTAGCAAACAAGAAGTACACCTCATCTCCAAGAGCACTTTACATTTCTCAATAATAGATTAATTTCTCCTCTGAAGGGAACATCACGTGTGTTTTGAATATAGGACAACAGTAGCTCAATAAATATTGGCTGTGATTTAAAAGTGTGCAGACATTTCCATTATTTTAGTTAATCTTTTCTTCAGTTAATCCATTTAAAACAGTAAAAAGAGATGAGAAGGCTGTGATACGAAAGCAGAAATGAGACGTAGCTTTAGGCTTGCTAATTGGGCATCACTGATAGTAGAACTGTGGCAGCATGGCATTGAAGTAAGAGCCATGGTGAAAGGAAGGTTTGCAGCCTGTGCTGTGCTCAGTGTTACCTCAGGTACTTTACATGTAGCACCTGAGCCAGTCAGCTTAGGCACATTACTCAAGATGCATGGCAGCAACTCACACGGTCGTAGCACTTATTCAATGGCCAGGGTTTTGAATATTCATGTAGAGCTAATTCTGCTTCCTGGAAAACAAATGGAGTGTGACTCCTGTCTCCAATGACAGGCAATCACTCACCTCCTCCTTGAATATTCAGTAAGGCAGTAAAGCTTGGAATATTGTATATGACAATTTTAATATCACATTGAGAGGGGGTGTGGTTTTCTAATTGGCAGCAAAGTAAGCAAAAAGCTGTGGTAAGGCACTAAAGGCTAAGTAAAAATACAGTTGGCTAGCTTAAGTGTCATTCACAGAGAAATTACATCCATTTTATAGAATGATGGAGCTGAAAAATCACTACATTACACATATTTATTACTGTGAATCAGCCTCCTGACTGATCCATGGCAAATGAATAGGCACCAGATTTATACTTAGAAACCTTTCGCTCTCATAGCTGCATGGCCCATAATCAGACACTGTGGAAGGAGGGGCAGTCAGTGCTCCCCCCATACATCTCATTGAATCTCATGGTTTAATCAATCACAGCTGGGAAAGGATAAGCATTAAAAAAATACTTCGTAAGTATCAGATGAGAAGCTCTGAGCATAGTGTTGCAGGTGGCTCTTTTCAGCTAAGTAATTAAGATGTAAGAAGTAGGTACTACACACAGAAGTTGACTAAAGCCTAGTGAAGAGTGTAGGAACATTTTTACAGTTCCCAGAAGCTGGACTATTTGCTTTGAAGCATTCCCCAAAGGTGTCTCTATGAAATGTAGCCACTCCTGGTAGTGGTGATCTTCTAGCTTCCTTCTTCTGGTTCTCGTGAGATGGGAGGAAGGAGATCCCAGGCCAGATGCTCATATGCTATAAATTGCCACCACTCCGCTTAAGTCTCAGCCCCGCTAGGCCAGTCTTTGCCACCTGACCAGCAGACCTAAAAGAATTTTGTAATCATTACAAACACTTAATTAGACTGAATTCCCCTGTTTCATAGATGCATTTAATTCCGAAGTGGAGATAATTAAAAAACAAACCAAACATTCCCTACTACACAAAAAATCCCATGTTATGTTATACCCTTGAAAGTCCTTTTCATGAGGCTATAAATCATAATGCCATAAAGGCAGCATGTATGGAAATTTGCTGATTACTCAGGATTCTGATCTTGCAGGTTAGTAAACAAGTTTAAAAGATTTATCTGACTAAATGTAGATGTCTACATCTGAGCTACTCACCTTCAGCTGTCTTCGTAGTGACAGAGATATAGTTGAATATGAAGAAGGTTCATGATGAATACGATTCATGTCATCTGAGAGTAGATTTCTAAATTTAACTCAGAGGAATCACTCCTTCAAAGTATGTATTTCCCTCCATCAGTTATAAAGCAGTTCCAGAGTGTCTAGACATCTGCAGGATAACTATCTACATCTGACCTAAAGTGAAACGCACCCCATCATCAGTGACTTCAAGTTTTTGCCTGCAATCACAGTAACAAAAACTATTTGGAATCCACATGGGTGCAAATACCAAAACTACCTAGACTGTGATAACTGCTGAGATGCCCTGATACACTGTCTGTATATGTATTGCAAACTCAGGAGAAGCAAAACAATTTTGTGAAACCCTGCAACGCCCCTTTTCCCTCAAATGCCAAGTCAATGTCAAGCATATGTAAGTGAAAAAGACCCCTGCGGCAGGAAGCAGTGTTGAGTTTTGTTTGTTTGGACATGATTTCTGTTTCCTCATCCTCCCCAACAAGAAATATAAGTTATTTTTCAGGAATCCTCATTTGGAGCATGCCTTTTGTGAGGAGTCTTTGATTACATTAATGTTAGACCCGGGTCCCAGTTTCTTGAATACAAAATGCTGAATACTTGGCTTCTTTGCTTACTCTGCCAAAATCACTGGCCTGCTGCTGAAGATGATGTTGAGACAGAATAGATTTATGCTTTGTTTTGGTGCAGGTTGGAATCTGATGGATTCTATCATCTTGTTCATAGATTTTCATAATCCAAAAATACTGTCAGTGTATGGCTCTGGATGTCTGGAATGGAATAGTTTGGTTCTACTGGTAGACTTCAAAAGGCTTACAGTGGTGCACCTAGGGTTGGTTCTAGGAGGCAGCAGATACTAAAAACTCTTCTGAAGACATTAGCGGTCCCTGAGTTTTGATGCCAGGGTTGGAACTGAGGGCAGGATCTGGGCTTGGAAGATGAGTGCTGAAGTGGTAGTTTTATCACTAGGTCTGGACAGATACTCATGTTTAGAACTGAAGAATGGTGCCTGAAAAGACAGATCAATAATGTAAAGTACTCTGTGGGATAGGGTTCACTTGTGGGGTTGCTAAAGCTATGGTTTGGCTTTGTTTACTGTTCAGATCAGTGAGAAATACAAATGTGAGATATTTCTGGATGGTAAAAAATAACTTTTGGAGGGAGGTTGGGGTGAGGTTCCAGTGGCAGTTTCAAGGTTATTGTTAAGTTTGGGGTCAGTGCTTGGCCTGTCCTTAAGATGATGGGCAACTGGGTTGGTCAACTAGGCTTCTAGCTGTAGAAGGAATATCACTCTGGCCTAGGTTATGAGGTGGTTTCATAGGAGAATACTATTTTGTGTCTTTCTGTGACCTGCAGCTAAGGCGGAGGTTATGCTTAGCAGGGCCTGATGGAAAGTACATAACTATGTGGCAGTTTAGGGTCAGGACCGGTAGCCAGAGGGGAAGAGCTCCTTCTTTTTTTCAAGCTGTGATAAGTATCTTGGGACTCTAACTATGTCCAGACATCAGATTAGTGTAGTGGACAGCAGGGCCAGAAGAGCGATGCTGAAAAGTGCAATACAGAAGGCACTGCGGACTAAGATAAGGGCTTGTGCCAGGAGGCAAGAATATTTTGTGCTTCTCTACAGCCTGCATAAAGGTTTCAGAGATAAAATCAATTTTAAGGTTGGAAACAGCAGAGCCTGAAAAACTAGTTTGACTATTTGGATTCTTAAAGGTGTCATATCTAGAAATCAGGCAGATGTAGATTTTGTAGACTCATAACCCAATCTATAACTATAGCAACTGGAGTTCGGATTTTCAAGTACCAGGCCCTTAGAAGTTTGGCTTAATCCAGGAACATGCAGACTTTGTGCAAGAGGTGGAGAACGGTTTTCATATTACTTCAGCCTCCTCCAGAAGGCTATACACACATATATAAGTGGTGCATGTGTATCTGTACTTCATTTTCTGTGTTAAGGTAAAGGGGGAATAATTTGCCTTGTGTTAGGGCTGGTAGAGTTATTAACAGCAAGTCCTGAAGACATATATTCATGGCTACGGTCTTCAATGCTTGATGTCTTACAATAAGGACCATTGCTAGAAGGGAAGTGTAGCTCACAGTGTGTTTTTTCCAGCTAGGCCTCTCTGTGTTAAGACTAAAGCATAACTTTATGCATGGTAATAAAGTGTTAGTATGTAGAACTATATACATTTAGTATATAGGACTAGCCTAAGCCCAAGTCTTGTCAATGAGTCTTGTAAAACACTCAAATTTAGAATGAATAGCAGAGAGGAATTGTTTGTCCAGCACTGTTGTTCAGTAGCCACACACTAACCACTAATGCTACTAACACTACTAACCACTAATGCTACTAACCACTAACACTCCTAATGCTAGTGGTACCAAGAGACACAACCCAGTAGCAGATATATTCATAGGGAGTTCTCTCCCCTTTGGTACCAGTCCTCATCCGAATCTGCTAGGCCTGACAAGATCCAAGTCCTCCAGTCGCTGCTCTCTATAACCCAACCTTAACCATAAACATAACCACAACCCTAGCCACAGGCTTAATAATAACAAACAACTTATCCAAACAAGAAGAAAGATCATACTTTCCTATTGGTAGCAGTCCAGTCCACAGGAATCTCAGTATCTGCAAATCAAACTAGCTTTTCAGTTGAATCTTGGCTTAATTACATAGCCCAGAGCTGCCTTTTCGCTTTAGTTCTCCCTTGAACTTAGAATAATAAAGAAACCATCCTCACATACAGCCTCACACCTCATCCTCTATCATTGAACCTTGCTCCACTAAATCGAGATCTTTGGCCAATTTTCCGTCACTCTCATCCACTCTCTAGTCTTAATCTTAGGTATAAACAATTTCTCAAGAGACATAGAAGCCAGTTCAGCTACTGAGGTAGACTTGTCATGACTAGCCTTAAGTGAGTTTCTCTTTCCAGCGTGGATTTCCACCCGACTCCTCTGCACTTGACGGATCCATAATAAAGCTGTTCCTGCTCTCAGGAATTGTAACCCTAAGGAGTGCCCTAACCTTTCTTCACAAGCATTCCAGAAGTCTGAAACTAAAGAAAAACAAGCAGGACTCAACAAATGTCCTAGCAATTAGATCCTTCCCGTCCAGAGCCTCACATCTAAGCCCATCCTGAACCTACACTTATCTAGGGCTGGGGAGATCCCTGTTAGACCAAGAACAATTTAATTTTAGCGTTGGCCCTTATTCTGGCTATGAGTGGCTCATGTTTTACTCGGACCTTCAGTTGCCTGATCTTTGCAATCCTATCTCCCACACCAGTTCTTGCTGTAAATCTAACAATAGCCCAGAAATACCTATCTGGACAAGGAACAAAAATGTATAAGCTATTCTGTCCCTCTCTTGACCGCATTTGCTTTCTGTATCAGTGGACCAAGCAGAAATTAGCCTTGCCTCCACTGCTGCATGTATGCATGCTTTATCTGCGTTTCAGCTCATTCTCTTCCTGCCCTACAAGTGACACCAGAGTTGCTGCCCCACCTTTGAGTTCGGTCTTTGTCCAAAGACACTGAGTGGGAGAATGGTGGGCTTAATCTTACAAATACAGCAGCTGCTCCAGGAAAACACCCCACACGAACCACTTACAGACCTCCTGGGCATCTGTTTGTTTCAGGAAGAAGACATGAACCATGAGTTCCTGGAGGTCTTTGTGCCCGTGGCTTCTTTGCTGATGGCAAGCTGGAGGATCTGGGCTCAGGAGAGAAGTTTGGTGTGGTGGGATCACATTGTCCTTGAGACAAGGTACCCTTGAGCAAGGGGTGCAAAACTGCGAAGGCCACAGGCAAGGCTCATTGCTGGTGTTACAATTTCATTGTTACTGGACCAAGGCTTGAGATCTGCACCTGTGCTCCAGAGAGTGGCTATTTCCCTGTGAAACCTCACAGCCACAGACTCTCACCGTGGGTGTCTGTCGAGCAGGCCAGGGGCAGACAAATCCTCTTCCGACCAAGTTGTGTTAAAGATCTCTGAATTTATCGTCCGAACTCTCTATTTCTGGATGATGACAGTGGGAAATAGGTATGAAATCATCCAGGCATTTACTTTCCTCAAGACCTTGGAAAACACTGGTGCCTTTCATGGGATCCAGTCCAGCCAGTGCCTGACTGGGGACCTGCAGAGCTGCATCAGGGTGCAACTTTATTATCAACAACTATGGGACATGTTAGACTACCTTTGTATCTGTTACAGTACAAATAAGCAAAACTGTAGTTAAATTGGAGCTGATCAGATTTTACATATCACCATAGAGCATCCCAGGTTCTTGTGTTGTTTCTCAGGTCCTGGAAATGCTCATTGATGTTGGATCCTGATCTTCTCTCTTTAGTTTTCTTCTCCACTCATCTCTCCTCATCATTCACTCTTTACAAGCTCCTATATGCTATGCAAAACAGTTTTTTACATCCAACCAGAGGTTTTATCGCATCTACTATGGATACATTACTTTCACTTGGCATTTCTTTTAACTTGCTACAGTCTCCGAACTGCCTCCATCCAGTCTATGTTCTTACCGAGCTAGGTTAAAGACAAGCAAGACCTTTTCTATTACAAGGTCAGCTTTTTCTCAGGTCCTTGTATAGCAGTTTATCTGGCCAGGTTGTTTTGGGACCCACAGTACTATCTGAATAACAATGCCTCCCATTACAGCTTGTGACATGCTGCTAAAACCTGTTTAGGAATCCCCAAGAACACACTGTCCTGCAGACCTTTGTGCATTAGCAAGACAACTACAGACCCACATGCCTGCTTCAAGGGTGGGAGTACACTTGGAGGGGGCCTCTCAGGTTTGTTTTGTTTGCAAAGAGTCTATTTACATGCACCAAAGCTGCACACAGTACAGCTCAGCGCATGCTCAGTGGGAATGATTAGAGAATTAACTTTAAAAGCACGTTGTAGCTCTCGATAAAAAAGCTATTGTAGACTCACACAGTAACATCCTTAGACCTACTCCAGTAAGCCCAACCTAGATCAACACAAATATAAGGTATTCTCCTTCCTGATAATGCTGCTACTTTAGGGCAGCAGGCAATACACCTACCTCTTCCATCTTCCACGCTCTGCGTTTTGAACCATCCCTAATTCATTAGTAAGATGGAAAGAGCAGCCCTCTCATCCCTCCTGTAAACAGCAGCAGTTTTCTCCTGCTTCTCATCCCAACTGTCCATGTCCTTGCTGTCCAGCCCCTGTTCCCTCACACCAACCCCGGGGCGAATGAGCCCTGCTCACACCTGAGGTAAGCTTGTGTCTTCACACACAGGTCTTACTCTAGTCCTCGCAATTTTCTGATCTGGCAGCAAACCTTGGACCCTACTGTCAGTAACCCTAAATGCTGCTCAGTCTAAAAGCTAAAATTCGACCTTCCGCCCCATACACTATTCATATGACTTTCTGCTTACCATAAATCAAACTCTTCACTCTCTGCTTTCCTAAATACTAAGTCTTAACCTAGCCCTAATCCCAGCGCAAGCAGTAATCCTGTTACCCCAGCATGACTTGGTGCTGGCTTTTTGCCAAACGACTGTGAATCTTTTTGGAGCCTGGTGTTTATTTTTTTAGAAAAGCACACTGTAGCACGTTGTATTCAGCACCATTTCTTTCCTTGTTTGTTGACAACTCTGTTGTTGGTGTTAATAAGCAAATAAAAAGCACATGTGGCCTGGGCCAGCAGTCATGTTATATTCATGGCTGGGACTAAGGGCTGGCGTGTTTTATCATTCAAGGCAAACAAAGCTAGAATTTTGAATGGAATTAAGTGTCAAAGTAGGCCTGAAAAGTTTGTCTTTAACACTGATTGTACATATGACTCTGGACCGTGGGCAGTGTTGAAGGTATCAGGAAGTTTGGATTTGGAGTTAGGCTGCTGCATGCTAAAGAGATTGGTTTGTTGCTGGATCCCACAGAGCCTGCACAGGTGGTCCAGAAAGCGTTGTCCCTGCAAAGACACTGCCCACTCCAGCACCCAGTGCTCCCCTGTGAGCAACGAAGGGACCTCGTGTTTTCTTCCCTTGGTCTTGCTTGGCGGGCAGTTTGGCCAGAGACTGCTGCTCCTGGTGTTCCCCAGGGCACTGGGGTCGACTGCTGGGGCTGGTGGCAGTGGGCAGCATATGGATTGAGAAGCCGTGACAAATCCTGCTGCAGTGTTTTTATTGCAGAAGCTTGCCTGAGAGCAGACGAGGTAAACACCTCCTTCGAGAGACGTGGTAGCCAAAATTTTAACTCACAGGGAAATAATGTTTATGCCATGGGATTGTCACCAGTGAAATGCAGTCCCTAATAGTCTTATTCCCATAAGGGCTGCAAAGAGTTAAGCTACAAGTGCGTCCTTCATCATCGCTATTCATTTAAATGAGCACCTGAAACTCGCATACCATGCCAGCAGGCCTGAGCCAGCATAACAGGTTCTGCTTAGAGTTGCCCTAGCATCTCGTTTAACCTAAAAAACAACAGAACCTGAAATTTTCTTGATGTGGCAAGAGGCTAATTTTGCTGAGCCAAAAGGCTCATGGACAAGCAAAGGTCCCATGACAAAGCAGCATTTACAGTAATGGAGGTCCTTAAAAATGGTCCCCGTCTCTGCTGGGATTTGTATGAGAAAAAAATTATATACGATACCTTTAAAAACTGAATGTAAGTCTTGTTGAAACATGTCACATTGGCAAGCCTAGAAAATGAATTCACTGGTTATGTAGGGCAATTTATTTACTGCGATTTACAACACAGGCCTGTGTGAAGGCTGAATTCATCATGGTGGGCTTAAAGGGAGACTGCACACATGTGTCGAGCAGTTGGATTTTTCTAAGTGATGACAAAATCGAGGATTTAAAAGGCAACTTCCGCTCCCTTTGTTTAAAAATATTTGTGTTTCAGAAGTTCTCAGTTGTTGGTGGAAAGAGGGTAGAAGGGCTGTGCTGTGTGGCTGTGTCTCAGCCTGAGACATTACATACAGTGTCTAATCCCGTAAACCATAAAATCGCACGTGAATAGTGCCATTGATGGAGCTTGCAGGTAAGGGCTGCTTGTGTGAATGGCTGCTTGAATGATCCAGCCCTCCAGTTTCAGTCCATAGGAAACTTTCCTAGCTGTGTTTTGTGTAAAAACACCTAAAAATCAGGTCCTAATAACATTCCTGGCAGACCTGCCACTGCGGTGTAGAAGATATTTAGCTGACTGCTATGACTGTGGAAAAAGATGAACGGATTAAGGCCATGGCCAGGCTCCCAGCAGAGCCAGTCGCTTGCACCCGGAGCAGAAGCTGCTCCTAAATGTTGGCGAGGCTGAACACTGGGACTGGGGATAGAAGACAGAGATAATCTCCAAAAATGCTGTGAAATGAGGTGAAGCTGACCTTCCAGTCTTAGCTTTATGCCCAAAGGAGAAGAAGGTGGGAGGCAGAGAAGGGGGAAAGACTGTAACTTGTGTTAACGATGTGAGTCATTCCTCTAGTGTCTGCAAAGAAGCAGTTAATTTATCTGCCAGGAATAAATTAACACTGTAAATGCTTTGCCAGTCTAATTACCTTGCAAGCTGAAAGGAAATGAGGGCTTGTTGTTCCTTAATAGCTTTTTTCTTCAATGAACTGCTTCGAACATTTGCACTAAAAATAATGGAGATGAGGAGGTGTGCGTGGAGTGTGTTTTGCTGTAAGTAGCAGTGCTTGCTCATTCTTACGGAAACTGGAGGGAGGAAAGTTTTATGCCCTGAGCTGAACAGATACAGTAGGTTTATGTGGCAGATAAGTGTCTCAGGGTAAGGTACTTGGAGAAAGACCTTGCCAGGACTGCTCTGTTCCATACAAGATTTCATTCTCCTAAACGTTTTACGCTATGTCCTATTGATCATTCAGGCCAACAGATAGTGGTTTTTTTTTTTTTCTTTTTTTCTTTTTTTGTGTTTTTTTTTTTCTTTTCAACCACTAATATCCTCTTCTGTGCAAGACATAAATGGAGAGGTAATTCACTTCACATTATCATTTGGACTAATATTCCTATACAGAGCTATTTTTTTTTTCTAGTGAAGCTAAGGAAGGCAATATGAAAAACAATATGTTCCTGGGAAAGTTAATTTGAAAGTTCCAGGTATCCAAGACTCAAATTCTGTGCCTATTTGCTCTTCTCAGGAAGTTTCAAATGATGCCACGAGTGTGGTTGTGGTCATTAGCTGTGTCACTGGCTATAGAATACGCAATTTGATTTGAGGAAAGAAAACAGACAGTTGTTTATCATACAATAACCTTATTCCTATAGATTTCTCTGGGGAGAATCAAACACCAGTATGATTATAAGGGCCTATGAATGATGATAAAGACCTCTGCAGGCAAGTGCTGAGGGATTTATTATTTTAGGCTGAAAATCTCACAGTATGAAAATGTCACAGAACTAAAATGTTACAATGTACGTAACAGAGAGGTGAACTTACGTGGAGACAATAGTTGAAGAAGCAAGAATCAAGAAATGCTCACTGGGAATATTTGTACCTGAAACTCCCCACTCAAAACTGGTATTTACTGTGAACAGGCTTTCAGAGACTGTCTAATGTGACAGTTGGTTGGATTAAGTGCCAATTATTCATTACTTAGTCACCGAAATGTCTGACAGTGCATTAGTTCCTCAGCAATGGTACAGCTGGTTAGAAAAAAAAAATATCAATAGAACACCTACTCAGCAGAATTTATTGATTTTTGTCAAGATCAAAATGTTATGTGGAGATGGCTCTGGTTCAGTGGAAGCCACAAACAGATATTTTCTGCCAGGACCACTGTGCTTGATGGAAGGGGTTGTTGTAGCTCCTCTGCTGCAGGCTGCTCCCCAGGCGAGCTCCTGGCCAAGTGCTCCCTAATACCTGTCCTGCAAAACCAGTCCTGCCAAATGGGGAACAATGGGCTTGACTGTCGAAATTTGTTTTAAATGAATGAGGGAGCACGCGGGTAGGAAAATCCTGGGAAAGACCAACCTCTTCCACCTGTAGGGCTGAGTCTGGAGAGGACACCCAGAAACGTGAGTTCCTGTGACACTTGGGTCTCCATTGGACCAAGTCTCCAGGTTTCCAAGCCTCACAGCACTGGGGCACCTGGCCAGGCAGAGGCTCTTTGCTGGCATTTGGTGGAGATCTCACGTATTTTTATACTGACAGAGAGTTTTGAATTCTGCAGGGGACAAAATTGTTTTGAAAGGCTGAAGTCTTCTGCACAGAGGAGTTTAATCTCTTAAGATGTCTCTGACTGTTTCAAAATTAAAATGACATTTTTGACTGAAAGTACATGAAAAGGCAGGCTCAGAAAGTGCTGAAGACTGAGATACACAGGTGGTTCCTATACAAAATGGGCAATTTTACTGGCTGACGTGGAGTTGCAGGAAACTGAAAGGATGGCGAAATGAGTTTGAAAAATCTCTTCAGGGATAAATAATGTCAGCAGGCTTTTAAAAATCTTATGGACATTTAAAATAGCCTCTATCACCACTCTTCTTCCCTTGTTATGTCTCCGAAATAGAAATAGTAGGATAGAAGAAGGTTCAGTATGCAGTAATCTTAACAAAACCTGTGTGAAGAATGTACTTTGGGGCAAAGAGTTTAATGGAAGCAATATAAAACCAGTTTGCCACAAAATGGTACTTTTCTGAATTGCTTTCTTTTTGAAGGGCCTGTGTGAAATACGAAGACTTCTTGCGTTACAACAGTAAGCCAATGAGTCTCCCAGTCTGCTCATATAAGGCGGAGATACTGCTCAGGAAAGCTGCCCAGTTTATTGTGTGTCTGTGAAGTGTATGGTTTCTATATGAAGACAGCAGTATACCACAAATAAAGTATTTTGTAGATCTTAAACTTCTGTCAGAAATGCAATAAGACCAACAGAAGATGATTTTGTCCTTAAGTCTTTTATTGGTGGCACTAATTTAGCAGATTAGATATACAAATTTTGAAATTCAGATTTAACTGATTGGAAAATCTATGAGTTTTGGGGTAAAATTACTTGAATCTTGTAAAAACTGCAGAAAGTACTATGTAACTGAGTCTTTACTTAAGACTGTGCTTTCAATCTGTTTAAAAACAATAAACGCAGTCACGTAAGAAAGCACATTAGTCTCATAATTGTATATTTTCAGTAAAATAGCAGTCTTATTTAATATGTTTTTCTTTCATTAAATTCTCTTTCTAATTCTTGATTTATGTTCCTGTTAAATAGATTTCAACATACTTTCTAAAGCAATGTTTGTTGATTTTGAAGCAGATCGCCACGGAGAGAGTAAGGAATTACAGGAAAAGTAGCGGAGAAGAAATTTGTTTGTTGGATTTTCTATAAGAGAACCAAAATTGTCCAAGAAAGAAAGGGCTGAAAATTTTACTTGTAGTTAGACTTCCAACAACAATGTTCTTGCTCATTGGTTTGGTTTCCGGGCAAATCCTACATTGGTCAGATATGACCTAAAGTATCTCCTCTTGATTTTGAATTTGCTAGAGATTTTTATAATCATGCCTAAGTTGGGGAAGGGGGGGAGAAGAAGGAGTGCTAGAAAATTAAATGATAGCTGAGTATGATTGATTATGTCTGCATCTTAAAATTTTTGTTTATAATGTATTTTTCTCTTAGAATAGTTTGCCTTACGTGCCAAGATGTCAGGAACATGTTTGTATAGTAGTTATAAATATTAATTTAAGCATAGCGAAGATGAATAAGTAATACCAAATCTGTTTTACATTTTTATATACCCTTTCAGTTACTGAGGACTTCTATGCAAGGTTAGATCTTTTCATACCTCCAAGATACATTGGCACATTATACTTTTAACCTTGTTATCTCTCTCTCTAGTACAGGAGTAGGTTTTCAGTAGTTCAAACCATACACAAACATTTTGAATAATGCTCTGCAAGTATCAGACCATTCTATTCATCTGTGTAGCTGCTTTTTGTGTATATTCAGGACCTTGTTTCTCAAAAGACAGGAACAGTCACAGACTCCAGAGTCTAACAGGAGAACCACTGAACTGACTGCTCGCTGTCACTGAAAACCAAGGTTTCTTGGTCAAAGGTTTTGCCTCCAAATGCAAGTGGGAATGAAGGTACATCTGCATGCTTGTTTGGTTTTTGGTTTTTTTTTTTTTTATTACTAGAATCTGAACATGTCTGGATAAATATATGGGGTTTACAAAGTGGTGTATTTATGGGGTGAATTGTTAAATTTTGGATGCCAGAAAAAAAGTCTTTCCTCAGCTGCAGCTTCACATAAATTAAAATAAATATATATATAGGCTTGAATGAGAGCCGAGACTGACATGTATGTCTCTTATTAGGCATGACACAGAAGCAAAAAGCCCAGACTGAGTTTCCATGACTCCCTTGTGATGACTTCCATGAGTTATCACTGTTGTGTGCAGGTGGAATTCTGTCACCAGGAAATATCTGCCACTAAACCAGGACAAGGAAGCTCTGGAAACCCACATCTGGGTGTTGTTCTGGGAGCTGAAAGAGGTCTCATCACCCTTCTTAGAAGAGGAGGTTGTCCTCCAGGTGACAGCAAGGGGTCTCCACGGGGTCCTCTGCAGTAGCTTGCTTCCATCAGGAAAGGCTGTGTGGGGACACCTTTGTATTCACTCTAACACAAGGACCAATATGTAGGTCAAGTGTAGGGTCCTGCACCTGGGAAGGAATAACCCCAGGCACCAGTACGGGACCTGCTGGAAAGCAGCTTCGTATAGACGGACTTGGGAGTTCTGGTTGACAACAAGTTGACCATGAGTCAACAATGTGCCCTTGAGGCCAAGAAGGCCAGTGATAGCCCGGGGTGCATTAGAAAAAGTGTGACCAGAAGGTTGAGGGAGGTTGTCCTCCCCCTCTGCTCTGCCCTGGTGAGGCCACATCTGGAGTGCTGTGTCCAGTTCTGGGCTCCCCAGTTTAAAAAGGATAAGGAATTACTGGAGGGAGTCCAGCAGAGGGCTACAAAGATTATCAGGGGTCTGGAGCATCTTTCTTATGAGGGGAGACTGAGAGAGCTGGGTCTGTTCAGCCTGGAGAAGAGAAGGCTGAGAGGGGATCTCATCAATGTTTGTAAATATCTCAAGGGTGGGTGTCAAGAGGATGGGACCAGACTCCTTTCAGTGGTGCCCAACGACAGGATGAGGGGCAACAGGCACAGACTGAAGCACAGGAGGTTCCATCTGAATACGAGGAGAAACTTCTTTACTTAGAGAGTGACAGAGCACCAGAACAGAGAGTTTGTGGAGTCTTCTTCTCTGGAGACATTCAAGACCTTCCTGGACACATTCTTGTGCGATCTACTCTAGGTGAACCTGCTTTAGCAGATGGGTTGGACCAGATGATCTCCAGAGGTCCCTTCCAACCCCAACCATTCTGTGATTCTGTGGTTCTATGTGCATCAACTGATGAGTGCTCTTGGGGGACAGGGGGAGTAAAAAAAGTCGAATGAAACTAGAAGATAATATTAGGAAAGTGGGTCAAAACTCAGTAATTCGTTACTACTGTCTGCAATATCTGTGGCATTGCACGTGGCACACTGTTTTTCACAAGCGTGCTGTCCAGAAACTTTCATTACCTTGTGGTGAGAAGTGATCTTATAATAGAGTTCTTCAGCCTACAAGGTGGTTAAAAGAAAGTTTAGTGTCTAAACTAGAAGAATTATACCAGAAATAAAATGTATAAGGCCACTGAAAATGCTTACATAAGCATGAAGGGTTATTCAGTTATAAAAAGCCTTTAATTTAGTAAAATATCTGCTGTTTAGGAAAGGCTGGAATTCATATAAGGGTTGCTCTGGAATTTAGAGTCTATTAAAAAGACTTGTGAATAATTACTTGCAGTAAATGTTACTGACCTCAGCTCATAAGACCTGATGTACATTGGCTTAATGTTGTTAATAACAGGTCTTAAAATCCAGGTTCTTCTACTTTCAAATGTCCATAATATGCTGAGAAATGAAGTTTTATATTAAGACTTTGTTGGATTAAGATAATGCAATACATGCTTTAGAATCTGCGTGAATCTTACTGTAAGAGTTCAGCTATGTTTTTTCAGAAAAGCACTACAGAAATAATTTAAACATTTTTGAAATTAATGACACATTTTGGAAAACAGAAATAATCCGGAGTCTCACTTTCTCATGACCTCTGAAAAAATGACTTATTTTTTCTTCTCTTGGCTTTTCCTTTCTTCTGGTAGCATCATTCCCTCTTTGCTCACGGAACCAATGTTGCTGTGCAAAGATGGGTGTAGGGTGTTCGTTTGTCTTTAGCTCAGGACACAGACAGCAGTTTTTGCAGTGCATGGAGAGAGCAGAGCAGGAGAACCTAGCTAGAAGGGCTCAAACGCACCCTGGGACAGAGGGCTGCCGCTGCCAGCCAGGCTTTATGAGTATGTGGGACTTCTGTAACACAGAGAGAGTGAAACACAAACCTGATAGAAAAAGGGACTGTGATGCTGGCTGCCAATGTGATTGTCCTGCATGAGGAACGGTGCAGTACACGGAGCTCTTCAGAGCAGGGAGCAGGGGGGAAGGTCCCTCACGTGGAAGTGGACAAGTGACAGGTGGATGAAGAGGCTACATTTGCACCCATAGGTAAGCGTGTTGACCAACTGTTGTGCACAGAGCCGAACAAAGGACAAAGCTGTGTGACAGGAGGGCTTGCAGAGTCTGTCAGGGCTGATCTGGGCTCGGTGGGAGAAGGTACTTCATGTTCTCAGGGTGTGTGATCATCCACTGCTCATTTTCAGGGACATCCCTTGCTCCCCTTCTTTGTGGTGTAAGTGTGAGTGGACCAAATCAGCCTGTTAAACTCTGCCTGAGGCATGCTGTAGTTATGGTTCAAGGATCTATCTTCAGTGAAATTTGTCTTCTCTGAAGGCACGTGTCCTTAGTGTGAGGAGCCCCAGTCTTTGTACAATACCAAGAAAATCTGTCTTCTGAAGAAAAAGCTATTAAACTGTGGCTGAAGATGACATGTTTACCTATGAAATTATATAACACTATGCATTAAGTGTTGTACCTGTATCCCAGATAAAGAAATCTTCTCTGAGGAGGAGAACTTCTGAAAAGTTAATGTGAGTGACTATGTAAATGTAATATGCTCTATTGCAGAAGTCAGTCCAGCATTTCACAAAGTGTGTTGTGCCGCAGAGTGGTGGTATGCCACTTCACTCGGGCATGGCGTGGAAACTTCTGCGCGGAAGTCATAACAAGGCCCTCTGGAAATGCTCATCTTGCAGCCTATAAATAGGTGAGGCCCCCAGCTCATAAAGAGTTACCATGTTCCTGGCACTTTCTGAGCAGGGAGGGAAGTTGTAAAATGAGGGTTTCATGGCTTAGTCATGGAACTAGGAAGAGAAAAGCATTGCTTTCAGAGCTAGGGAGAAGAACTGAGCAAGAGTTCAGAAAAGATGTGATGGGGAGGATGCCTTTGGAAGAGCTGAGTGGAGGGCCCACGGACGCTGTTGGAAGGCTTGTGCTTGAAGGCTGAAGAGCCTGGCTGGGTGAAAGACAGAGAGAGGTTTACTTCTTCTGAAAGGGTCTCTGACTTCCTGTGACAATGCCAGGAGGCTGGGTGCCTGCTCTTGTTGCAAGACCAAGTCTTCTGAATTTGATCGAACAACCATTTGGATTGCAAAAGATCTGAAATGTCATTAATTCCACACTAAAATATGTTTTAAATTTACTTTTGTCTCCACAATAGCTATAGCCTATGTGAAAGACTAGAACTTGTGATTATGCTATGACACTTGAGCTTCCAGGATCTAGAGGTGACTTTAATCTTATTTCTCATGACTTATGTATTGACCAAATAGAGTACATCTGTGGCCTGTGGGCTGATTGTGAAACAAGGCCAGTTTGAAATATGAATGATATGTCATTAGTTTATCTGGTCTGCATGGATCGTGGCCATGAGTACTATGGTATTTTTTTCCCCAACGCGTTCACTTGTGCCTGTGTTGGAAGACCTGCTCTGCATTGCCTTCCTGAGCAGTGGGATGACTTTGCATGGATCAGTTTAAGTGCACGGACATAAGGTGTATCAGCACAAGCAGAAAATATTTCTTCATGACTGATGGGATACTATCAGATGTAAGAGAGCAGGAAAACAGAGTCAATTTGAAAAAAATAATTGTAATATAGCTTCTACAAACAAAACTCAATAGGTTTTTAGAGACAACAGAAAATAGCATTGTGAAAGTAGCAAACAGCAATTGCACTCTCTGCAGCCGCTCATATAAATCGCTTGACTATGACAGCAAATTCAGGAACATTTTCTATGCATTTCTGAAGCAGCCTAGCCTTTTAGAGTGAGAGCTTCATTAACTGGGGATAACATGATCCTCTGTCAATTTAGAAAACAATTAAAGATTGTGGCTACTGATGCATCAAAACCTTGGAAATATCCAAATGTTTTCAACACTTATTGTGAATAGTTTGCTCTCTAAATGAGTATTTTTCAAGACCTCAGTGAATCATTATGAATATCTAAATGTCTAAAAACTGCATTAAAGGCAGATGCTTTGAGCTTTACTGATGTACAACTGCTTGCAGTTGCTACAGCTGAAGTTACTATTTAGAAAAAGAGATTTTGTCTGCATATTACTAGATAGTAAGAAGTAATGCTTGCTTCCACCTACTTTTCTACATCATAGGCAACTTAAATCAGGGGACAAACATACTCCTGAAGTTGATATAGCAAAACCACTTGATTGCTTTTCTGTAGATCCTAAGAAAAAATTTGAGAACCACTCTGTCAGCTCTCAGTGCATGGAAATATTGAGGTACACCGTAGTAACATGTTTATCTCTCTAGCCTGCAGTGAACAGAGTCTTAAAATATTTTACAGTTCCTATGTGTTATTTCTGCACATTAGGTAAGTCTACAATAATTAAACTTTGTTTATTAAGGATTATGAAGAGACTCTTTCAGTAATTGCATAATGCTTCTCTTTAACCACATACCAAATGTTTTGTGATAGCCCTAAAATAAAAATAGTTACATCTTGACTGTCATATGTTGGAAGAACTGCTATAAATATATTGGATCATTAAAGAACTGATGATAAATATTTTGGTTCTAAGTGGGCCTATACAAAACCACAGTGAGATACAAACACATTTTGTGTGACAGTCTGTATTAGCTCTGAAATAACTGACTTCCTTCTGATTTCAGAAAACAATTTTCTTAGTTTAATTCAACTACTTCATCTGGAAAAAAATAGGGTAGAATTCAGGCAATTCTAGTGCTTGTTCGAGCTTACAAACTTGAGAGAAGATTGGGCACCGTGTTGGTGTGAGGGCATTATGTACTGAGAGAACGAGGAGTATGTGTTTACATGCTATGGGAGTATTGATTTCAGAAATGGTATAATTTGCTATCTGTAAAAGCTGATTTTATTGGTTACTCAATGAAGTCTATAAATACTACATTCATATCTACTCCTGAGGTAATAGATGAAAGAATATTTCCCTTGGGTAAAGCGACTTGGACATGCTGTCAAAAACTGACAAATAACAGTTGCACTGAGGCTAACTTCCAACTAATTTATATTGCATGTATAAGGAATGGATTTAAAAAAAAAAATCTAAAATGGATAAACGTTACTTCAAGTTATAGATAATTAGATTTCAGTGCATAGCCGGATGTCCGCTGGAAATAGAACACAGCAGAAACAGTCTAGGAGGCTCCTGGAGTGCATGGAAGACAACTTCCTGACACAGCTGCTCAAAGAGCCAACTGGAGAAGGTGCCCCGATGGACCTGTTTGTAAACAGAGAAGGACTCATGGGCAATGTGATGGTTGAATGCTGTCTTGGGCACAGTGATCATGAAATGATAAGAGTTTTCAGTTATTGGAGAAGAAAGGAGAGGGGTGATCAGAACTGCTACCTTGGGCTTCCAGAGGGCAGACATTGGCCTGTTTGGGAGCCTGGTTGACAGAATCGCTTGAGAGGCAGCCCTGAAGGGCAAAGGAGTCCAGGAAGGACTGGACAGTCTTCAAAAAGGAAATCTGAAAGGCAGAGGAGCAGGCTGTCCCCATGTGCCAAAAGATGAGCTGGTGGGGAAGACCAGGCTGGCTGAACAGAGAGCTTTGGCTGGATCTCAGGAAAAAAAAGGAGAGATTCTGACACTTGGTAGAAGGGGCAGGCAGCTCAGGAGGACTACAAAGATGTCAGGAGGTCATGCAGGCAGAAAATTAGAAGAGCCAAAACCCAACTAGAATTTAATCTGGCTACTGCCGTAAAATACAGTAAAAAAGGTTTCTATAAATACATGAGCAACAAAAGGAAGGCTAAGGAGAATCTCCATCCTTCACTGGATGCAGAGGGCAACATATTGACAAAAGATGAGGAAAAACCTGAGGTACTAAACGCCTTCTTTGCCTCAGTCTTTAATGGTAAGACCAGTTGCGTTCTAGGTACCCAGCCCAGCTGAAAGACAGGGACAGGGAGCAGAATGAAGGCCCCAAAGTCCAAGGGAAATGGTTAGTGACCTGCCACACCACTTAGACACACACAAGTCTATGGGACCAGATAGGATCCACCCAAGGGTACTGAGGGAGCTGGTGAAGGTGCTCACAAAGCCACCTTCCATCATTGCTCTGAGCAACCTGATCTAATTGGAGATGTCCCTGCTCATTGCAAGGGGGTTGGACTAGATGGCCTTTGAGGGTCCCTTCCAACCCAAACTATTCTATGATTCTGTGATTTATCAGCAGTCCTGGCTAACCAGGGAGATCTTTCGGCACATATGCATATTTATATAAAAGTTAAAAAACACAGTACAGATATTTAGGGATTTGTTGGTCGAACAATATGGCTTTTTTAACCAGTGGCTCAGAACTAATAACAAAATAGGTGTGTTATACGATGTTACAGCTGTAGGAGTTTTAATGCTGGCAGGGGAGTGCTTGAAGAGATGAAGGGAGAAGTTGTTTTTGCCTTCAGAGCAGCTGCAGGCTGTGGTGTAGGTGACACAAGGACTTCAGCAACTGCAGCCAGTGCGGTCTTAATGGGAGGCTATGCTGAAGCAGAAATTCAGTTCAGTTTGGATTTATATTGTGTTTGCTTTCACTCCTGAACATTCATACTGGAATCTGGCACTGCATCTGAGAGGGCAGACTCTGTCCGAAGGACTCAATGTACGTGTAGGGATCAATCAGATAAAATATGGGATGCAGAAACAATTCACTGAAAATTAGTTATTTGAACCACAGCCACAGCAAGCCTTTCGGCTTCTTATAGGCAACCATAAATCTATAAAAATTAAACTATCTTTCCCTTCTTGAGTTTTGCCAAGAGCTTACACAAAATTTCCTAATCAGCATTTTTCTCAACGCTTTTTCACAAGGCTTGATGTTATAAATCATCTTTATTTAAGCCTGGCATAGTGCCAGAAATGGGTCTGCAGAATTGTACCTCGGTCATTTCAGGAGGCAATCCCTGGCTTTTGCCCAGTGCAAAACAGAAAAACATCCAAAAAATGTCTTTGAATTGACTGGACAGTTCCTTGTTTCTGCGGCTCTCACCCTGGAGAGCGCGGAGCCTGCTTCCTCCTGGTGCCTCCAGGCACACCATCCCAAAGGTGTGGGGAGGAGGTGGAAATGGGTGGCACTGTCTCCCTCAGCATTAACCCAGCATGTTGGCTGGCCTTCAAAGAAGGGAATAACACGTTACTGAAGCAGATGGCAGAGCCTGGCTTCTCCTGATCCTCTGCTCTACACCTCCCGCGGGTGTACCTGCAGCCTTTGATATCCTTAAAATCAAAGGGAGCTGTTGAAAAGTCTGCCTAGGACTTTCTAAAATCTCTATCAGCAGTCCTTGCAGGTGCGATTGATAGCTGGGTATGCCTCTGGTTTCATCTTTTTTTGATCAATACAACTGCATCAGAGGCTGCTGGTGCCCAGAGGTAGGGAGCTGGGTGCAGTACAGCACACACTCACACATCTAAATGAGCTGTGTGACCAGAATACAACAGCACGGTGTGTTTGGGATACACAATCCCCTAGAAACAAAGACTACTAGTGTTGAAAAGGATTTAATTGTTGAGAAGTACAAGGCAAACAGCTCTGCAGCTTTTTGGAGGTTATGTTGTCAAACCCTTATGTTTTATGAGCGATGCTTAGGCACGGTAGAAGTGGCCAGGATGTGAAAAGAACAAACAGTTCAATGTCAAAAGCAAATCATGTGGCTGCAAGTCAGCCTGCTTGCTCACCACACTGAAAGTGCAACCAGGTTATGGCTGGAAATTCCCACTCGGAACATTAAATTAGAAATTGTTTTGTGCTGAAAACAGCAGGGTCGTGGGGGAACACAGCCATCCACTACAGCAGGGATACTCCTGTGTTCTCAAGATGGTTTCAAGAAGACAGAAAATCAGATTTCGGGGTGAAAGTGAAGCAGCAAAGGTACCTGGAGATGTGACTGGAGTCCACTGAAAACCCTGAGTTGGAGCCAGCTCTTGACCGTGCTGCACTGCCCGTGCTGCCCACACCTGCCTCCAGGCTTAGCAGTTGCTCTCCCATTCCGACACCCCAGTCCCACCAGCTGTGCCCACTTGCCCTACTGCCTCTGCACAGCCACTGGCACACCAGGGATGGTCACAGCAGCACCTGGTCAGACAAAATCAGTGGGAACTTGCTGGTGAAGCTTGATTCACATAGGCATATGCCCGCAGAAGAAAGCAAAAAAGGCCCAGGGATGCTTTTTTCTGTAGAACTAACTCTTGCCCTTCTTGCTTATTTTTGGCAAAGATATTCCCTACAGTTACTTTAGCAGCAGATTGATGACATGTAGCAATCCCTTTTTGACATTACGCTCTTCTCAGGGCATCAGGACTCGCTTCTGCTTTCTCTCCCTGTTTAACAGTTAATGATCTGGAAAAAGAAACAAGGGGTAAGGTGACATTGGCAGCACTGCAGCTCCCGGGGCAGATGGGTTCCCTGCAGGAGCTCGTGCCCTGTCTGGATGTCAGGGGCCAGTTGTGCCACACAGCATGTGTGTGCCAAGGAGGCACGTCTCTCCCTAGGGCCACCTAAACCAGGGTCTCTGCTGGCCCCACAGCACCCTGGCAGCTTGGCTGGGACAACTAAGGGATGGTGGGTTGCTGGTGCTGGACATCCTGGGCAAAAGGGGTTGCAGCCAGAGGAGATGGCAGAGGGACCTCCATGGGTGGGTAGCAAATACGGAACAGAGTTTAGATGGTGGCAAATGTGGGGAGAGACGCAAAAGGAACTTAAACTATGAATGTTGCAAATGTAAGCATGTAAGAGCAGCCACACTGAGAGGTCATCATTGCCCCAGGTGGCCTGCACTAGGTTTGACACCTTTATATTAGTCGTGGCTGAACTTTTCTTCCAGGAGTGTGTCCCATTGCAGTAATGGGCTGGTAAAACCACAGTGCACTGTTAGGAGATCTCATAAGCCTGCATTGTGTGCTCAGAGAAGACAAAGGCCATTAAGACACCATGGCTGCAGAGCGGCCCTGTTGGTCACCACGGAGGTGCAGCTTCCCACCAGCAGCACATCTCCACACACTGGCATGGACTCAAGGCATGAGACAGGCAGACAGACATTTTGAAGGCTGAAATACTGGGGGCTGGTGACGGAGAGCAGCCCTCGTGCGGGATGCAGGCAGAGGCAGCTCTCCCATGAAAATGGTCTCTTTCTGCCGGTGGTCCAGCAGCAAGTGTGGCTGTTGAACTCACTGCAGCAGCCAATAATTACCAACAAAGTGCTAATTCAAGTGAAGTTAGGATGCACTCGATGTAGTTGCTCGGTGAAGTTGCCATCCACTTCATGGAGGGTCAGTGCTGCTTCAGCACCTGCAGAAGAGCTGTCAGGAGCACATTGAGTCTTGCAGTGAAACCAAATCCAGACAGTTCCTGGGATACGAGAGGAAAGCCTTATAGTGCAGTAGCAGGAGTTCATGACAGAATCTCTCTTGCCCAAAGCAAATGTCAAAACTTCCAAACTCAGGAGCCTAAACCTGAGGTCATAAATCCAAGCTTTAGAATGTGAAAAGGGATCTAACTGAATTTTAAGGTAATGCTGCGTAGCTAGTAGCTATTTAGTTACTCATGTCCCACTTTTCAGTATCTATGCTGCCACCTTAAAGTAGTTGCTGGTGTGCCCAAAAGGCAGCCAGTTTTCATTGAATCTCTTTTCCTTGAGTGTGGGATGGGAAGCCAGTACTAGGAACTGCAGAATACCTTCTTTGAAAATCGTTGCTGGACCAGGCCTGACTATATTGACCATCCCGAACTTCCAGAAGATGCATTTTCAAAGAGAAAACTATATACGCTCATGAGATATGAGCAGCCAGATGCTGTTTAAAAATTGTCAACACATCATGGTTGCTCAGGTATCAAGGATGTTGGCAATACAGCAGGGTGATGGGAGCAAGGGACTTTATCTCCTGCCTTGGATAAAAATATCATCATACGACAATCATAGCTGTAATATTGTCATTCTTCAGTTTATAGCTGAGAACAGAATCAGAGGTGGCAAGAAATCATGTTTCAGTTTTACACTCTCAAAAGTATTTCCAGTATATTTATATTTTTCAGTTGTGTGAACTGCTGGAAGATTAAAGGCTTTATTTCTTCCCTGAACCCAAGAAAATGTGAAGCACTGGTTTAAGAATAAATAAGCATGAATAGCTTTGGTCATTGCCACTTTAAAACTCACAGTAGCAGTGCTGCTTGGAGAAGGTGAACACCGTACTTCGTTGGCTTTTGAGTTGCACAGCAGAGAAGATGGAGCTCTTACTGCTCAAATTCTTGATGGTGCACTGCAAAACGATATGATAATTACATCACATTGAGCACATGTTCACAAAGTCAGCAGCTCAGTTTTGCTTCGCTTGCAGCACGCAGTGGGTGCTTAGGGATGCTTTTCCATTCACCGGTGGGATGGGATGTTTTTCATGGCAGTGTGGCTTTGGGACATTAGTCTGGAGATAATCAGAAGATATCTGTGTGGCGTTTTCAGTGAGACCTTCTCCTTCTGCTCCTTCAGCCAAATCATACACGTATGCCCTCAACACTAAGATTTCTGGGTTTGTGTCAGTCTTTTTTGTTCTCTGTTTCTGTGAAAAAATGTTCTTCTGCATTTTTTTTCAGAGAGATGATACAAAAATGCAGGTCCCCAGGCTTCAGAAGCATAAAAATGTTGTAGGTCCGGTGCTTCACTTTAGAAAGGTGAAACCATAGCAATTCAGACTTCTCAATTTCCCTGCATCCCATCATGTGAGACACCTTAGGTCAGGTTATTTGATCTGGAAGGGCAAAACTCTTGCACAACCGATCACGTGCGGGAGAATGCGACGAGAACTGCCCACGCACAAGGACGTGTAGGCTGGTATGTGTGCACCCCCACACCCCTGCGGAAGGCCCTGGGGCTCAGTGATTAGCCGTGCTGCAGTGGGGCAAAGGGAGGCTGTGGCTCAGTGCTGCTGGGGATACTGGTGGCACTGGGAGTCTGGAGCAGCAGCCATAGGGCTGGTCTGATGTCTGAACACGGAGCTAAGCAGGCCTGGGAGATTTGATATCAGATTTGGGGAAAAAACCTCCTTACAGCACACATGGTACTTGCTGAGTGACAAGCTCTTTGACTGCCAAGCGGAGTAATTCACTCAAAATAACCATGATCCCAGTTCAAGAACAGCGTCTGTGGAGAATGCCAGGGACCGGCTGCATTCTGGATACCTGTTCCACCAGATTTCCTCACGTGAGCAGTCCCTGGTAACTCTGGTAAAGGATGTGGGCAAGGCAGGCTGATCAGAGCAGATGTTTGGAAACCATTAAAAACTTTAGGAAAAAAATGCCCTGTGAGATGGTCATGGAGGAGGCAAGGAGTATCTGTTGCTTAAAAAGCACCTCCAAAATGCAGGAATCTGTTTAATTTCACCTTTCCTGCTCCTTAGGACATGCCCACAAAGCACAGCTTATTCTGCTATGGCCTGTCAGGGTAGACAAAGCTGTACAAGCCCATTAATGTCAGTACAGTATACAGTAGGCAAGGTTTGCAAAGGAAAGTAATAGCTCTTGCTAGAGCACTTGATGCACTGGGAAAAATGAAGATGATTTCAGGTACTTGGGCCTTTTTGCAGATTGTCTGTCTGTTACACAGCCATGGTTACAGACATGGTTACTACAACACTGTATAGGTGCTCTGTAATACATAGCTGTTCCCATGCAGAAAAGGAAATCCACACAAACTTACATACAGCAGGTAACAAGCCCTGTGGTGGGTTGCCCTGCCTCTGCTCTCATGAGCCCCGACCTGGAGTACTGCATCCATCTCTGAGGCCCCCAATATAAGAAGGACATGGACCTGTGATAGCGAGTCCAGAGGAGGGGAATGAAGATGATCAGGGGGCTGGAGCACCTCTCCCATGAAGACAGGCTGAGAAGAGTTGGGGTTACTCAGCCTGGAGAAGAGAAGGCTCTGGGGGGACCCTATAGCAGCCTTCCAGTACCTAAAGGGGCCCTACAAGAACTGGAGAGGGACTTTTTACAAGGGCATGTAGTGACAGGACAAGGGATAATGGCTTTAAACTGAAAGAGGGTAGATTTAGATCAGATATAAGGGAGAAATTCTTCCCCATTAGGGTGGTGAGGCACTGGACCAGGCTGCCCAGAGAAGCTGTGGATGTCCCGTCACAGGAAGTGTGCAAGGCCAGGTTGGGTGGGGCTTTGAGGAACCTGGTCCAGTGGAAGGTGTCCCTGCCCATGGCAGGGGGGTTGGAACTAGATGATCTTTAAGGTCCCTTCCAACCCAAACCATTCCATGATTCTATGAACAAAAACCAAACCAAACCAAACCAAAAAAACTCCAAAACTCCCAAGTAAATCACATTAACTACATCAACTGAACAATTCCCATCTTGGTTTGGCTTTGAATCAGTCTTTAAAACTTTTAAGTTCATACTGCCACACATTATGAGCATGGGACTTTTCAAGCAAGTCCAGGTTCTCTGTCTCCACTCCCGAACAGCATAAAAAAGCATAAGCTTTTTCACTGAAATGTAAAGCTGATCCATTTCTTTTGCTGACAGAACAATTTACACGAGGCAAACACACCTGGATGCTTGGTGACAAGCAGGATCTGAAGGTCATTTCAGGGCTCCTGGCTGGTATGACATGAGGTCAGAGCAGGCTAGAAAGTCTAAACAGCCACTCTGAAAATTGATGCGTTTCTGCACAGGTGTGAACAATACATTCATACATTTGCTTTCCTGATGCTTCTTGCATATTCAGTACCATGTCTAGGTTTCATGTTATCTAAAAGGCCTATATTGTCTGTTCATCAATATGCCATAGGAATTGCCGAGGATGAACCTGAAGGACTTTGACCACTGGCTAGAAAGCAATTGGAATACAGAGAGAAACACATTTTCTCAATGGTTTTAGCAGCACAATCAGTGATGAAGCAGCTACAAAACTCATCCAAATGGTTGTCTGCAGCTTGGTGGCCAAGCAACCCATTGAAATGCATGAGGCAACTCATGCTTTCTGAGCACCATTGATTTAGTCTGGCTGCCAACTTTGAGAATTAACAGTGCAGCGATTAGCACTTGTTTTGTGTTTCATAGCCATAGATATGAAAACACATCCAAAACCAAAACAAAGCCTTTAAATTTTGGAGGCTAGGAGGATCCTGAGCTCCACGGAGTATTGATGAAAGAGTATAAAATTCAGCCATGCTTGTTAACGCATCCTGTACCTTTGTTTTTGGTGGTTATTTTCTAGTCTGGTTTTTTTTAATGTCTTTTTCTTTCTTGCAATAGACTTGCAAGGAAATCTTTTAGACCTACAAAACCCTTGCAGTGGTATTGGCTTTGAATTGAATCAAGTTTCTCTAGGCATTTGAAATAATAAGGAGGTAATTAAATGTGAGTTTTGTATTGGGCTAAGCAAATGGAGTAAGAAGCGGTTACAGAGAATGCAATAAACATCTCCTAAACAAGAAAATGCTTCAGATGTGGGACAAAAAAAGTCCTGGATTTGAAGTGGCTGTATAGGCAATAGTTCCTTTAGGACACTCAACTGAAAAGTTGCTTATTTGATCTCCCAAGATGATGCAAGATCTCTTAGTACAAAATGCTGAGCCACTAGGAGATTTGGAGTAGGAAGGAACGATTTCTGTTCTAAGAGTAAGGGAATACTGCAGCTGGGAGTTTCTATTCTACGATGACATATAAAAGGGCTAACAGCAGAACATTGTGCTACTGTATTGGCAAGATGACAGGATTTGAAAGTGGCAAACATTAAATAAACAGGTGGAAGTGCAATTACTTTGAATAAATTGTTTTTTCCCTCCTTTTTTTCACTCTTTTTCTCACTTGCTTTCATTATTGCTGTTAAGTACCAGTTACACTACAATTTGTATTACAGCCTGTAAGAATAATCAGTCCTATTTTAAAGCACATCCTGTAAAAGGACCATTTTACAAGGCATTGACAAGAGATTGCAAAAGCCATTATTGTTTGGCATCCAATACATCTCTGATAAGACGCAGCACTGATTTCAAGAATGCGCTTCTGCGATTTTGATTATTTGTGCAGGAGAATCATCCTGACGAAATTTTGTATCATACTACAAATCAGAGGACGGGACTGCATCATTAATGCCTTAATTTATGTGCAATAAACCAACTTCTACCTTTAACTGACCTCTGATATTTTAAGTGCCACTCGTCCTATGAAACAACGAAAGGTAAGAGCAAAGACATGGATACACACAAAGAATGATTTTTGCTGTAAAGGTTCATTCCTTCTTCCGAGGTGTAAAACTACTCACGGGGCAAAGCTTTAGGGTTTTTTTAAGGGTAGGATGGAAAGGAAAAGCGACACGTGGTCAAGTATTAGCTGGAGTAACAACAGACACCACTTGTGCATGCTGAAGAAAGGCTGCAGGCATACATGGGTTTCTGGCAGAGCAAGCAGACCCTGAGCCAGCTGAGGGAAACTCCGCTGCTTTTGCCCTGTGTAAGAAAGGGACCTACAGTGGAGAGTGTGGCACCTCCAGCAGCCCCAGCACCAGGAAAAAGTGAAAAAGAGAAACACACGAGCACCTGTTTAACCCCAAACTGTGCTGTGGTGAATAAAACCAACCCAAATGGCCAAGGACATGATAAGGAGAAACTATTTAGCTGCTTAAACCAATGTGAGGGTCCTGGATAATAAACAAAGGAACTGGAATTGCTCATTTATGAGCATAAATTCAACAGAGGTGGCATTACTGGAACTTGATGGGAAATTTCTGGTGACTGAAATCTTTAAATCACTGGTTATGATCTCTTAAGAAAGGTTTAGTGGACAGAAGGGGTTGAGAAACGGCACATTTTGGCCAAAAAAAAAAGGGGGGGTGGGGTGGCATGATTTATTTACTAGTGACAAATTACAAAGAAATGATCTCATGCATTGATTTCCCACCATGAAAAGTGCAAAATGGAGTGTGAGTTGCTGTCTGTGAGAGAGCAGCCGTTTTTATGGAGGAGCAGATGACTGGCTCCTTCAGCTACTATCTGTAATGTATAGGAGGAAAAAGAGTTGCTTTTTTTGTGGGAGACGTTAATCCAAATGACAAATGCTGGCAGCCTACTGCTGCCAGCACTGTAGTATCTTCAGAATCACTGAATAACATTCTTAATATTCTTCCTTAAAAAGGATTGAACCAGAGACCAGGGAAACTCTAGAATAGACTTTTGCCTCAGCAGAGGGGAAACAATTCTGAACTAAGTTAGTTGGGGGGAAAAGTGTAAATGATAATTGGGAAACGTCTAGGAATATTTCACAGGTTGCCTAATAATCCATAACTGGGGAAAAATAAGGAAATGTTGGTATCAACAAAAATAACAACATCCTGACTGAGAGGGAGCTGTTAAAATAATAATCCTCTTCTCCGTGAATACATAATAAGTAGAAGAATGGAGAAGTTGAGAGTGACAAATATAAGACAGAAACTTCTAACTGGAAGAGCTGATACAGCTCTTACTATAGGATAAAATACTAAACACTTGAGATTATTAAACACTTAAAACATTGAAACATTAAAACATTAACACTTAAAATATTAAACACTTCAGCCCTAAGCTTTCTTAAAAATAAGAATTGACCTTCCCTTCTCAGTCCAGCTGTGCTCCTGGTCCCCCACCGCTGCCACTGGCAAAATGAAAGCTTTGTCACTTAGAGCAGAGAAAGGACTTAAAGATATTTATAGATACAAACCAGCGATGTTATAGACCTGTTTTGATATCTTCCCCTCTGGTAATAACTTGGGAGAATGCTAAACTGCAGCTAAACATTTGAAAATGCTTAACTTCCCTACAGGAAACTGGGCAGGGGGGGAGGGCAGTGTTGGGGTGGCCATAGGGGAAGCCCCAAGGAAGGACAGGAGGAAGCTCACCTGTCAAACCTGTGAACATTTTAGTGGGCACAGCCAAACAAAAGTCTGCTGGGTCTTAGTTACATGAAAAATAACAGAAACCACGATGGGTGGACTGGACTGGTAACACTTTGAAAACAATATACAAGAGGAGGGTGACAAGGCTGGTGAGAGGTCTGGAGCACAAGTCTGATGAGGAGCAGCTGAGGGAACTGGGGCTGTTTGGCCTGGAGAAAAGGAGGCTGAGGGGAGACCTTATCACTGTCTACAACTGCCTGAAAGGAGGGTGTAGCATGGAGGGGGTTGGTCTCTTGTCCCAAGTAGCAAGTGATGGGATGAAAGGAAATGGCCTCAAGTTGCACCAGGGAAGGTTTAGATTGGATATTAGGAAACATTTCTTCACAGAAAGGGTTGTTGGGCATTGGAGCAGGCTGCCTGGGGAAGTGGTGGAGTTACCATCCCTGGAGGTGTTCAAAAGACGTATAGATGAGGTTCTTAGGGACATGGTTTAATGCTATTAACCCTTTTACAGGGTTAATAGATTTAGGTTATGGTTGGACTTGATGAACTTAAGGGTCTCTTCCAACTAAAGTGATTCTATGGTTCTATACAAGGTCAATAGTCAACAGACTGATAGAAAAATACTTCCCATCGAACTAACCTGAGAGCTTTGTAATGTTGTTGCAAGAGGTGATTGATAAAAATAATGTTGCTTTCACATATTTAAAGAGTGACTTTTTTTTCTTGGATGGTACTTGACACTCGTGTAGAAAGTGGAAGTGTTAGAAAATCAGTAGAGCATCCTAAAGTAAATATGGCATGCTTCAGCAGGATAGTAAGAAAAATTAATTATCACAAAGTGATGCAAATGTGGTCTTTGAATACGGGTCTTGTCCTTGTAATGTTTCATCAGGGTCCTGGAAGGAAACCTCAAGTCTGACGGCTGCTCAAACTTTCAGATAGGCTGCCAGAATTACAGAGTTAATACAGTTCTGAAAAAAGGCCAGTTTGAAAATGGTATCTTCAGTTTCTCTGTGCAGCTGCTCTTCCTTGGTAAAGCAGAGAAAGCCAGTACCTCCTACCTGCTGGTAAAGATTAATATATTGAAAAATATAATAGTTGCTATAAAAGTGCCATATGGGTAGGGACCTGACCATGTCAGCCTTACAGAAACAGATGTCTCCAAAGGCTATTCATGAATAATGAAACTCATTTTCAGATTTCATCTTCATGTTCAGAAGGTTCATAATTTTTCAGGACTGTTTCTTGCAGTGTTCCTTAATGGTAATTGCAGATAAAGGTTAGTGCTTGCCTCAAAAGGTCCTCAAAAAATACACTTAAAAATTGAATAGATAACAGAATAATTAAGCAGTATTTAATCTCCCTGTCCCCCATCCATCCACTGTGGTAACTGATACTTAAGGCAATGACAGCAATTTCTGACTGCAAGAACTGGAGGTTGACGTGAGTTAAATTCTCATAGCTTAAATAAGATTAAAATATGCTCTAAAATGGCTTCAAAGTGTTGTTAATTCAATAGCACATTCACTCTGGTAATACTAGACTGCATGGAAACGTGACGTTTGTTTCGTGAATTTGCTTATGAAAGCCACAGGCAACAGTTTAGGGAATGTCTGTGCTCTCATAGTGAAGAATGGCAGGAGAAGGAAGTTTTGGACACCTTTGTTAGGCAAGCACGTACATTACTGTGTTTACTGTTGTCTCTTCTTGACAACAGCACATTCATTCCATTTGCAGCAAGTACAATCAGTTTTCTTCTCACGTTTGAAAGGTTTCCTCCATCATCTCTGGTCTATCAACGAATTCCACGTTTATTAGTCAAATTCATTAGGAAATCTTGTTTTAAAATGGAATAAATTTGGTGGCAATGAAGTGTCAGACTGAAAGAGCAGGAGTCAGAGACGCTCTACATGGAAAGCGCAGCGGTTGCACAGACAAGAGCAATGGTTCCCTGAAGCTCCCCTGTGCCATAACTTGTCTTACGGTCCCACTTTTAAAGAAGAAAGGGAAATGATTGTGTTCTTTATTTTCTGTTAGGCTGCTAGTTCAGTGCAGGTTCAGCTCAAGTCTGTTTTTCACCAGGTTCAAAGCGTGCTATATCAAGTCCTAATCCTTCAGCATTCCAATTCCGTCTCTCCGATGGAACTGGAACAACACAACTCCCTTTCGTCGGGCTGTTTCCAAATGTAACTGTGCTTGAAGAGCAAATGCCTTAGAATATTTTGCTGACTTGCTTGCAAAAATAATGTTCTCCTTTGATATTTTGTCTCCCCTCATTTTTTAGGGCATTCTACAAGTTCCTCACCAACCTCGTTTCCTCTTGTAGCATGTACTAGAAAGGGGGAATCTGATTTTCAAGAAAAACATACCAGGTGGTAGAAATGCACTTAGCACCTGCAATGTCTTAGTAAATATCCTGGGGACAAAGCAAAGAGTATTTTTGTCTAAGAATAGTGTGTTTCACTGAGTTCCTCCCCCGGGAGAGATACTAGGAGGTGTAACCTCCTCTCCCTTTGGCTAAAGAGCGGTATGGCCTCTTTGCTTGCTGTGTGAGGGAGTCTGTTTTGCCAAGATGTGCTGTGGTCCTGCTGGGCTGCCCCCAGGTGAGAAGATCTCATGGCAAAGGTGTATAGCGGCATTAGCTACAACACAGAGTGAAGGGGTTTTTTTGGCTTTGAGGGTGATTCTGTCAACTGGATGCTTTAAGTCCCAAACCAAACAGGCATGAGCAGAGCTGAGCCCTTGTCTCTCCCTGAGAATGTTTAGGCACATTGCCTAGGTCAGACCTCACGCCTTGGGATGTATGATCACCTCAACTGCACAGCGAGTGTTTCACAAAACCCTTTTGGTTTTTGTATCTTCCTCACGCTGACCATGTGTGTGCTACTATGGGTGTTTTGAACCTTGTGATTGATTCAAGATTCAAGGCTGGGGTGGGAAATGAAGAAACACAAGTTTATGATGGAGTCCTTGGAAGTTACGAAGCCTAATAATTATTATCATCACCATGCTTGAAAACTGTAGGTACAGATCTATTTTTAAAAGTCCTGAGAAACGCCCCTCTCTTAAACTTGTTATTAGCTTTCCTATGGATGGACACTGCTGGAGAGGCACTAGGCCTGTCCTCTTGTCTCCCCAAAGACAGCCTTTGCCATGGTGTAGTGGGCAGCCGTCTTGGTAGCAGCTCTTCCTCCTCAATGTCTTTTCTGACTTGTGTGGCCAAGCTGATGGAGCCCAGCACCTTCCTGCCGCTGCTCATTTGCACAGCAGGCAAGCTGGTGTCCCTGGGAGTGGGCAGGTGGACTCAGAGCAAATGCCTCTCTCTGGGGGTCTTTTTGAGGCATTTTGTGCTCTCCCTGAGCCAGGCCGTGTTGGCAAAGTCTGCATTGTCAGCATGGTTGTGTAGCACAGGGGACTGGCACAAATACGACCCAAAATGGAAGACCCGGAAGTGTAGCTGACAGCTCAGTTCATAGACAGGGCATCCATACCCCTGCCGGTCGCATTCCTGACTGGGCCTGCAATGCTGCGTTTTGTTGCTCAGCTGTTTAAATACCGTGACGTTAGATGTTTTCTTCTATAAAATAAATGGCTTTGTTTTACATGCTGTATGAAAAAAGCACAGCACAAACTTTGCAACACAATTGTGCTTTCCCCCCCGTTTTTTGAGTAACTGCCACAGTGCTGTGACTACAATGTCTTTTTAAAGTAGTAACATCTTCCCTGTTCAAGTGATGCCATTTTCCTTCGTGGCTTATCCTGTTGGCTTCTGTGGGTGTATGTCTGAATTTTAAGTGTTAAACACAATTCCACGCTTGGTGTATGAACAAGAAAGTAACATAATGGCCTTTCCTTCTAGCCTCAGTTGCAGTGACCATCTGGAGACTTCCCTGTTCAACTTTGGATGAACTTCAGCTGAAGTATGAGAGCCAGTTTAGCTCCACACAAGCTGTTCCAAGCCTCAGTGTTGCTATTAGCAGTTTGTCTTAGTGACAAGGCTGCATTTTGCCTATTGAAGCTTTGGTTTTAGTGATTCAGCGTGTTTCTATTGTTGGCAATTGAGAGCAGATCATCCAGGCTCTTATGTTTCCAGTGCTGTGGATACAAAGCAAAAAGGCAGCTCTTGTTCACAAAAGCTTATTATCCCAGAGTGGGGTTTTTTGTTGTTCTTTTTATGAGAGTGTGTGGACGGATGCACAATAGATGCAAGCTCTTTTGAGGGGCAGGTTATTTTCTTGGTATCCTTGCACAGTGTTTATCGCAACAGGGCTCTGTTTGCTTTTAGCCTTCAAAGCAAGCCAATTATGCAACAGAGTGAGGACCAAAACCCCAAGGTTTTGTTAAGGGTGGCTGCAGCTCCTCAGCCTGTATCTAGCTGTTGTCAACAGGCGGTGCATCATCACAATTCATCAGGGCACAGGTGACACTTAGAGAGGCCACACAGGAGAAACTGGATTTTATTGTCCTCTAAGTCCATTGGCAACAATGGCTGGGAAAATGTTTGCACTGAGGTTAAAAAGTTGTGGCAATATGTAAAGTTGTTTGAAGGGCACATTCTTTGTTTCTGGTGACGTGAAACTGGGAGTTACTGTCAAAACAGCGGAGTGGGACTCTACAGGAAAAACTGGAAAACAACAATAATTTGAATAGCAGTAACGAGAAGGATTACAGGGTCATGAACCTGGAGGCTTAATAATGAGCTCTCAGCTCATACCAGAAATGCTTATCTGTTGAAAGCAACGGAGACACAGAAAGCCCTGAGTGTGTTGGTTAATCATATATTGTCTTTGAGCTATCGGTGTGGCGTAATGTGGATGAGTAAAGACAAGTGTGATTCCAGAGTGTTCTGAGGAAGAATTTTTCGAGAGTGATGGGGAAATATTAATGCTGTTGTACTCGTAAAACTGCACCTGGAGTTGTTTTTTCAATGTTTGTCACCCATGTTGGAAGACAGATGAATTCAGCTGGAGCAGGTGCATTGAATGGCTACAGGGATTAGCACTGGGCACTTGTAATGTACAGCAGTAAACTGGATGAACTTGACTTATTCATTCTAGCAGAATAAAGGCTAAGGAAGAATGCAACTGTGCTCTATAAATACAAGTGTGAATTAAACACAAGGAGTGAGAAGGCATATTTGAACAAAAGAACAATGTTGCCTTGAGCAAATAGGTGTGTGTGGCTTGGCTGTGATCAAAGTTCCTAACAAAAGGTTCTACAATACCCATAGGAGGAAGAAAACAAAATACTCTTTAGATAGGTTTTAATAAAAGTGTGGAAATGACTGCATGAAATAGTTACCTACAAAAAGAAATCAAGCCCCCAAGGTCCCTTTTGCACTGTGATCCTAGGCTTCCTGAAGTATATTGTTAAGAACATGTTTTCATTTTGATTTTTGTTAAGCATGTGTTATGTGTATCTGTGCCAGGCAGTATGTGTGCCTGAACAGCACTCACTTTTGGAATAAGAGTTTGCAAATGCAAGTCTTAAAGGCTCCGGTCTCAGACTAAATCAAGCAGACTCTCTAGTTCAGAGAGGTAGAATTCACAAAGGTACCCACCTTCAAAGAATTCAACTTAGGAACATAGAGTTGGGGCCCCTCCTTCACCAAAATACTTCTGCTTCCTCATCCTCATGTCCTTTCTCTCTTCAGCCTTCCTCACCTAAGTCTCTGGCTTCTCAAATTTGTTACCAGTTCCTATGACACTTAATCCTTCCCCTCTTCCGTGTGTTTTCTACCTCCTGGTGTTTCACAGCTTGCCTAGACAACCTTTCTGTGCTTCTCTGTGTCTCCTCCCAAGCTGAAACATCCCCTCTCGGGTGGCACAACCGAGTGCCTAGTGCTTTTACTCCATACACTGCAGTGTAGGAGCTTGTCTCCCCGTTGGGATTAGCGTTGGCAAACAGCAGTTGCAGCCCAGCAGGTGCCCCAGGTCACAGTGCAGTGCTGGGGGGTGCCTGGCCAGTAGTCACCACCTCCCCACCGCTGCTTCTGCTCCCGTGTTGCTGCATCTCTCACACCCGCCTGCAGCAGCCTTTCAGCCAGTCTTTCCCCTGCCCTGTAACTCCAAGTGCTGCTTCTCTCCCACCACCGTGCATCCTCCCCCAAAGAGAGGCATCTCACCCAGGAGTCGCCATCGCCGCCCCAGGTGTCTGAGCTGCCACACGTGACGACAACTTGTCTGTCACACACCACGACAGCGCGGTGAGGCAGGCCACACAAACCTGTTCACCAGCCGACACAGTGATGATGTGCAAGAACAGTCCCTCCCTCTAGCTTAACAACTTCAGCTCCTGATGGCTAAACTGAGGAAGTGTGGACTGGACGATCGGGTAGTGAGGTGGACTGCAAACTGGCTTTATGAGAGAAGCCAGAGAGTCGTAGTCAATGGGACGGAGTCCAGTTGGAGGCCAGTCACTAGTGGAGTGCCTCAAGGATCGGTACTGGGGCCAATATTATTCAATATATTCATTAACGATTTAGATGAGGGAATTGAGTGTACTATCAGCAAGTTTGCTGATGACACTAAACTGGGAGGAGTGGCTGACACACCAGAGGGCTGTGCTGCCATCCAG
>VWYH01007582.1:77996-166096 GCA_013399365.1 Pampusana beccarii | reverse complement strand
ATATAAAGGGGGAGTGTCACGAGGATGGAGCCAGGCTCTTCTCGGTGGCAAACAATGATAGGACAAGGGGTAATGGGTTCAAGCTGGAACACAAGAGGTTCCACTTAAATTTGAGAAGGAACTTCTTCTCAGTGAGGGTAACAGAGCACTGGAACAGGCTGCCCAGGGAGGTTGTGGAGTCTCCTTCTCTGGAGACTTTCAAAACTCGCCTGGACACCTTCCTGTGTAACCTCACCTAGGTGTCCTGCTTCGGCAGGGGGATTGGACTGGATGATCTTTTGAGGTCCCTTCCAATCCCTGACATTCTGTGATTCTGTGTGATTAACAAATTTCGGTTCCCAGCACTTTGAAGTCCATTTCAGCACAGGTTGTGCCTCAGCATTTGCTTGCGACTCTCAACAGCACTTAGAGCTTTATTGTAGGGGTATCAGACCACAGCCTGGGCTATAAAACTGCATGCAGGAGCAGGCAAAGCTGCCTGGCTGGGTCCCTGCTGCTTCCTCTGAATGCCCCGCACCGCTGAGCTACAGACACCTTTTATCGCTGCTCAACAGTGAGCACGGGGGATGCTCATGCTGGGTGGGAAAAAAAAATGTTTACAAAAGAAACGGTTAGCTTGGAATCCCTTAATTGCATCTGGACACTAGTCAAGCAGAGGTGTGGCAAGCTAATTAAGATGATGGTGTTTTCATTTCCTGCCACTAACACTCCTGCAACTGGATACCTTCCTTTTTAGTTGAGAGACATAGTGAAAAATAACAAACTTAGGTAACCTTTTTTGCTCTTCTGACTTCCTGTGCTTATTTCCCTGCCCTCTCTGTTGGCATTGTGGGCACTAGTTTAACATGAAGTATGACTGCTGTGTAACCTGAGCAGTGATTTTTAGACACGCTGTGCAGAAGCTCTTCATCCTTTCTCAGTCGGCCATCTCCTGTATGTGAGTCCACTGGTATTGCTCTCAGTGTTCTGGGGGCAGAACTGAAGGGGGGGGGGGCTCTAGGACACCCCAGGGATGGTAAAAAGCTCATTCCCCAGTGCAGATTTCCAGACAGATTAGTTCCTAGTTGAATTATAAAAGTGATGGAGAAGTGACTGGCACTATTTAAGGGGAAGCTCCAATTAAGTCACAGTAACTACTGAGTGTCCAAGGCCTGAAAACCGAGAAAAGGGGGAACAGAGAAGTCACAGCAGCCAGGGCAAAATTTCCTTTGAATTTCTCTTTACTGCTAGTCTGTTAAGGAGGATGAGGGAAAAACACATACATGGAAACTGCATAGACTGCAACATCAAACTGAAGTTGTACCTATAAACCCTACAAAAAAAGCCCTTAACAATTTTATTTTCAAAAGTAACTTTTCCACAATACAATGTCCTTACAGTTTCTTATTACTCAAAGAAAAAAATTTTCACTCCTGAGCACTTAAGTAGATTGCTTGTTTGCTAAAGCTCTAGCTTTTGTTTCCTTCAGGAAACACTGGAATTACCTGGGTTCACTGTGTGCTAAGGTTACACCTACCCCCTACTGTGGTCCTACTGCAATGCCATAAAACTTCCAACTCTATCATTTCAGCAAATTGTTTTTTGAGGCAGCTGTATAAAATGTTTGCATAGGCAGGGATTTTTTTCCTATTTTTTTTTTTTTTACACCCTTCCTGCTCCCTGGAATTTCTCTACTTCTGTAACAAGGGTTTTTGAGAGTCTAATTATCCACCATAGAAACTTTACTGTTTGTTACTCTGGAGCCATGACTTGGCACTAGCAGCAGCTGCACAGAGCGCTGCTCACACATACCCCTCACAACCGCTCTATCTACAGGTAAGCTGGGGTGTTAATCTACTTCAGGAACTGCTGTGGGGCCCTCAGTCAACTACTTTGAAATGGTTTTCTACTATGAAGACAGAAAAAGTCTCTTAAACATCCTCTTGCGAAACCTGAGGAACTCTTGCTTACATCCTGAAGCTGCTCGACCGTGCTGGTTCCCAAGCTCTCGCCTCTAGCTTGGTGAAATTCCAGCATCATGTTGGGAAGGGCAGAAAGAGCATCAGGTATGTGGTTCCCAAAAATGCCAAACAGCTGGGAGTGGCAGCAGGGCAGATGCTTTGTTAGGGCTGCCTTAAATAAAATAGCCCAGAAATTTCAGTATCTACCCAGGAGTTTTGTGTTCAAGCCTTTACAACCTTTAATTCAAAGATGGGTCTCAACTACTAACATGAAGTTATAAATGCCATGCTATTCAGAGTTGCAGAATGGATGTCTGTTTGTCTGGTTTATACCTTCTTTACTGTGTATTCCACTGCGTAGTTATTCTACATTCAGAAATCTACCAACAGAAGAAACTCTGAAGGACCCATGTCAGGACAGCCAACTGCTCTGATCATCTGAATGCTCATTTAGAGGGTGCTGGAGACTGGAATCCGAGCCCTGCTTTAAAAAAAAAAAGTAGTGCCAGTGTAAGAACAGTTCCACTTTACCCACCCCTGAGAAACATGGAGTTGGGATCTATGCCTTGACCCAGTTTTTCCATCAGAGTCCCCTTAATGTCAGGAGAGGTTTTAAGAGAAAGATTGCCAAGCATAAACAGGCATTTTCCTCTGGGCCACAAGTCAGTCCAGAATTAATTTCAAAGGGAGAGCACAATTCTCTGCCTGTTCTCTTCTGTGAGTAGCACTCCAAGGCTCTTCACATCCCTCCAGGAATGCTCTCCACAGTCACGATTTTATCTCAAAATTACTGAATGAGACAATGGTGAAAACAGTCTGCTAGGACTCTCACTTCATCATTGCCCACTAACAGAAAAAACAAGTTCCCTGAAGACTCTGCTATGAAAAAAGCCAGATAGCATCAGACTAGAAACAAGGTGTACCTTGATTTTTAATATTAAAATTTAATTTCACTTTTTAAATGTTAGTCATGTGGGATTTTTAACTGCATACCATTTTTACTGTGTGGGAAAGGTATTGGAACAACTCACCTTGGGGTGTGGAAAATTCACCAATTCATTTGCAATTTTTAGAAATAAGGTGTTTTGTTTATATATAGCTGACAGTACAGTCCAAGACAAGACATAATTCAGGAAGATTCTGTACGCTACTATATCAGACCACATCTAAATAATTTTTCCCACCCTATACTTTTTACATCTGTACACACTGTAGACTATGACTGAAAGTGAATCTGATACAAAACCAAATCTACAAACTTAATCCTTCATACTTTTTCAACTTCCAAAAAATGGAAAAAACATTTACAACAGGTCTAGTAGGTCTTCCAATCTACCAACATCATGGTCTGGAAATTTGTTTCAAATTGTTATTGTGTTGAATGACTGTCCATGAAGAAATAGGTGGTATTACTCTTAGGGAGAGTTACACTGAAGAAGATAATTTCTGTCTTAATAAGTATTCATTTTAAGTGCTGATTACAAAGAACAGAGGCGAAGGAAGAAGATAACTACTCAAGGACTACTAGGCATCTTTCCCCAGAAGAAGTCTGAAATTCATCATTCCTACAATGGATGTAACCAGAGTAATCTGCATGATTTGTAAACCTGGTCGTTATTTCGCCTCCTGCATGAGTTTGTGAGAAGCAGGGACTTCTTTTTTTAATGAACTATCTGTATGTTATTCCCATTCCCTTTTGTATTTACCTGCTGGTGAACAGATCCTTGATACCTTTGTTCCATGACAGCTTGTCTGGTTGTTGCCATTACAAAAGTCTATGCTCCAGAAGGAAACAGCCCTTTGGCAGCCACGCAGTTTTCACACGAAAGTCCAAGTTAGTTCTTTAATGGGCCAGATACCTTACACACCCTCTGGGGATGGAAAAAAGCAGCTCCACAGCCATAAGATACATAATTTAAACTTGGTGTTTTTAATATCAGTTAGAAAGGATTCTTAATAACCCAGACATATTTACTTAATGATTCACTTTGCCTTAATTACACAGTAACAAGCTGCTGTGATTCTATCCTGAATTACTGCATTTGGTCTTCTTAAAATGGATTATTATTTCTGCAAAAGAGAACTAACTGCAGGAGACCATTTTCAGACCAACCCATGGGCTTTCTTGCTTTTGCTGACTAACAAGTCCCATGTTATGAAAAAGAAGCAGATTTCTGATGCTGAAAGACACCGTGGTCGTGCCTCTTCACTTCTTCTAGCTGGATCATCGGGAATTTTACTTGTTTTTCAAACCATTTGGCTACAGTGAGAAGCTGCTTCTCCTGGAATGAACGTCCAATGAACTGAAGCCCAACTGGCAAGCCTCTCTCTGAAAGAGCTGTAGGAACATTTATGGCTGGCAGTCCTGAAGGAAAAAAAGATACAGATACACACACTTACTACTGAACAAATCCAGTTGGAAAATTTTTTGTAATAATCCTAAGAGAACCAGAAAAAACCCTATATAGAAGAAAAAGACTAGTTAAAATAATTTGAGTCAATGAACTAAGGATATTGCTAGGTGATCACAATAAATTAATTAGAGTGACTTAAGGAGTCAGCATCCTCTAAAAGAGAATCAACTCTCCTTAGAGATTTCAGTCTCTGGAACTTGAATGGATTCATCTTATCTGCAGCCCACACTCAGCTCCAAGGTGCCCCACTTTAAAATCTAGTCTTGCATTTTAAAGCATTTAATCAGTAAACTAACCTTACACCTGGTTATCATTGTACGACTTAACACCACAGAGGTGAAACATCTTCATTATAAAGAAGAGGTTAAATAGCTGAAGGGATGGGCATTAAAAATGACTAGGTGGGGGACAACATAGTTAAATCCCTGTCCCTACTCACCAGCCATATTTGCAGCCTGCGTTAGGATGTCATCTTGCGCGCTGCGGGTTCTATTGTCTTCTTTGATGAATTCTGTATATGGAGCGGCATCACTCAGAGTGGTAGGAGTGAGTAAAATATCAACACCACTCCCAAAAACCTTCGCAAAATCATTGGCAATGAGCCGTCTGACTTTCTGTGCCTTGACAAAGTAATTCTCATAGTTCCTAGAAAGAAATATGGGCATGAGAGCCTGAAACTTTAATTCCACAAATACAGAACTTCTTAGTTACTGTAGAACAGACAAGCCCAGTATTCCTTCTGATTAAAAGACTAACAATGGTATTTGAGTTTTTGATATACCAGAAGCTTAGTCACCAAACATGGTGTTTATGGTCTCATAGCAACGAAGCTGTCAGAGGAGATGAGGCCATACTGCTAAGGAAAGGTGAAGGGAAAACAAAACCTAGTTTACAATAATTAACTAAAAATCAAAACAACACTTATGACCATTCTGAAACTAAACCGTGTATTGAATTTCACTGCAGGGCAGCACAGCAAAGCCTAGAAACATCACAGAACTAAGCAGGCCTGAAAAAAGGCATTAACCATTTAGAATTCAATCCAACAAGATAGTTAAAGCATGTGAAAAAGTCCCATCATCTACAGAGGACTCCAAATGGACTTAAAACAATGTACGTGTTTGTAGTATGCTTCTCTGTAGAATACTATAAAGACCTTATCTTTCCCTATCCTTTTTTTTCTCATGTAAACATGTGCTCTGTGGATTTCTAAACTGTCTTTACACAATTCTGAAGCAGAAACAAACTAGTCAGCTTTATGTCTATTGTTCCTATTAACTTCATATGCAGAACTGGTAAATGTGGAATCCTTAAATTCAGAGAAGTTCAGTTTCAAAAGTAATTGCTATCTAAAACCACAGCTATCAAAAAAAGAACAAAAAAGGGAACGGGATATTTTAGACAAAACACCTGAAACTGCCCAAAAGCCACTTTGTTAGAGTAATCTAAAGATTTATGAAATCATCCTAGCTGTTAACTGCAGAAAGTCCCTAAGTGCCACGTCTGCACATCTTTTAAACACCTTCAGGATGGTGACCGAACCACTTCCCTGGGCAGCCTGTTCCAATACCTGACAACGCTTTCCGTGAAGAATTTTTTTCCTAATACCCAATCTGAACCACCCCTGGCACAACCTGAGGCCATTTCCTCTTGTCCTATCTCTTGCTACTCGGGAGAAGAGACCAACACCCTCCATGCTACAACCTCCTTTCAGACAGTTGTAGACAGCGATCANACACTATTCCTGATACAAGCCAGGATGCTGTTGGCCTTTTTGGCCACCTGGGCACACTGCTGGCTCATGTTCAGCCAACTGTCAATCAACAGCCCCGGATCCCTTCCCACCAGGCAGCTTTCCAGCCACTCTTCCCCGAGCCTGTAGCGCTGCCTGGGGTTCTTGTGACCCAAGTGCAGGACCTGGCACTTGGCCTTGCTAAACCTCATGCAATTGGCCTCAGCCCAACCATCCAGCAGGTCCAGATTCCTCTGTAGAGCCTTCCTAGCCTCCAGCAGATTAACACTCCCACTCAACTTGGTGTTGTCTGCAAACTTACTGAGGGTGCACTTGATCCCCTCATCCAGATCACTGAAAAAAATACTAAACAGAACTTCCTGAACAATAACCTAGTTATTTTCCAGATTTCAAAAGCAAGACAAAAATGATCTCTAAAATGCAACAATGGCAGGAGACACAGATGGTTTTTCTCTACTATTTATTCTAAGAATGCTTTCCGTTCTTCAAAAGTAAATCCCCATGGACAGGAACAGGACTCTCCTGCTCAGTCTTGATGGAAGCCAACTGTATATTCCTTCACGGAAGAGTGAACTACATGAATTTTAAAGCAGCCTTACGAAAACTGATCTGGACCATTGTAACCAAAAGGAGCATCCTTGGCAGAAATATTGGCATTCCATAAAAAGCTGCTTGTTAGATACTGACTGACAACATTCCTGCCTCTGAGAGCAACTAGAAGTCACGTCTGATGAATACTCTTGCTGACAGAGCTCTCTCTGTAGTGCACTTGCTTTGAGACTGATTACAGGACTAATATTTCTGTTACTACCTGAATAAAGACAGAGAAAAACAGCACTTTTACTACCATGAATTAGGACTGTTGGATAAGGACTGAAAACTAAGGAAAAAAAAATCAAATCAATCCATGCACCAGCTTCTCTACATAGGCCGGATAAAAATCTGTTTTCTGTAAAGACACCAAATCAGTACTTTTGCCAGTGCCTTCCGTTCCCTGAAAATACTGAGGCAGAGAACTATAGTTATTTTAATTCTCATGTCTTCTGGCTTTCTCTAAAAGACCCCACTAGAATGCACACACAGTTTTTCTATGTAATTTTAATGAGATTAACAGCTACAGAACTTTTAACACCAGGACAGTAATGGCTTCAATGTGATAACACAGGATAGATTTTTGCTCAATTTAATTAATTGGTGCCAATAATACTCTGGTAGGGGAAGAAAAAAAAAATCACTAAGTTGTTTTACTTATCTAATTCAGGAGACTCATATCAAGAAAACATTTTCATTCATTTGTAACGGTTCACTGGATATTATATAGCTAAAGTAATAATAATAATACAAGTAGCTACCAGTGTAAGGACAATTTTTTCATGTCATGATGAACAATTAATCACCATTTCTTAAAAAATTGTTAACCTGGCAAATTTGAGTTTCAAGATATTCTGCTTACTGTTTCAGCAAGAAATAGTTTCCTGACAGAATTCTTCCTCTTACAACATCATTAAAGCCTTCTCGCCGTGTTGCAGCATACATACTTTCTGTGGACTTGTTTATGTCAGAACGGTGTCCTGAAAGGAAAAAGTAATTTGGAAATGAATACTTTGTGTAGTCCTTAAGATTTAACAACATAATGTAATGTTACACATAGTAATACAATGGGCCACTGTTTGCTGCAGTCTGACATGCTACTATTCTGGAAAAACCAACAAAGCATATTCCTGGCTTATTATAGAAATATTATCATGTGTCTAGAAGCGAAATATATTAAAATATGTATTTATTTACTCGCTGTTATTTGAACAGGGCTTTTGCTCTATTCCATCTTGGAGAAATAACAGCAAACATTCAACCATGAAAGCATACTAAAAGCAACACTTTTTAATGGCATCCAGCAAGGTTTCTATTGTCTGAGAAAAAAGTTTTTTTAAAGGCCTTACCGTATTCCAGTCCATCAAACCTGGCCATATTTGATGCCACTTCCGCGGTGCACAGCACATGATAGCAGACAATCGAGTAACGAGTGTGCGGTAGACTCACTTCAATTACTTTAGCCCCTGCATTCTTAAAGAGGTCAGCGGCCTTTGACCAGAGAGCCAGAATTTCACTGGAAAGCCCTGGTGCATGATATTCCTTAGAGAAAAACAAGAAGGGGAGTGATTTTACATACTGGTTTACTTCTAATGCCCACCGAAATGCAAATACACCTTGCTAAAATACACTGGAACTATTACCTCACCACTACGTGATTTCAAGCACTTATTAAGATTCTTGCATCTACTAAATATTATACAATCAAACAGTATTAAATTAACAGGATTCAGTATTCTTAAGAATACTATGTTCATTTCAGTAGGATCAACCCACATATCGCAGACCATGGAATTTCAGCAGTTTCTTCTGAAGGAGAAATTGCCCAGTTATCCACTTATTGTCTATCATGGAGAATATACCGCACTGCTCTGCAGTTCATGGGTTTAAATCCTAATTAAACCTAGTTCAGGTTTAAATCCTAATATTAGGGCTTCTGTGAGTAGGAAAGATAAAAAGAAATGATGGCCGCAGCCTCTCAATGGCAATTGGCAAACTGAAACGAACACCACAGCCTACCAAAGAAGAACTACAATCAAGGTGTTGGGAGAAGACTTAGATAAGCTTTCTTCCTGTTTAAGAGCTAACGTAAAGATATTATGTTAAAATTCTGTAGTTTTGAAGATACTTCCTTTAGTTCTAACCCACAATATCAGGGTCACAATACTGTCTGATTTCTGAGTAGCTATGTCCTATGTTTAATATATGCATATATACGTTTAGGAGAATCTTTAGCAGTAGAAAACAACTGTCTAGATATATGAACAATTAGCCAATACCACTATTTCAGATTTATCAAAATCTAAACAGTATGCAGGTGGTTAATTTTCTAGGCACACAATTTTTGCATTTCACAGATCCTGAATAATTGGTCAGTGGACATTTCTTTTTACCAAATTAAATCTTTTGTTATACCTGTTCTAGCACAGGTTCAAATACTGAGAGTCAAACGAATAAATATTACTCAGATTATCTCTTTGAAAGCAGAGCCTTTACTAAATTAAAAATAGGCTGAAGTCCCAAACATTGTGCCTAAATTGCAAGTATCCTTATAGTTACAAACATGATTGAATTGCATACATCAGATTACAGTTGTCTATTTAAAGATCAAATATTGAAATCCCTGTTAGAGCTCTGCGAATCACAGCGCCTTGTGCCACTCAATTGCCTTTAAAATTCTGCTTCATACTAACACGGTGCCATTTAGACAAGTCTCTCAAAGCACTGCACAAACCAGTACTAACCTCACCATATGAGAAGGCACTAAGAGCAACTTGTTTGAGGTTATACGAGTGACTGATGAAAGACCAGAGAGAAACAAGTTCCCCATTTCCCTTGGAACTTCCTGACAGTGCTCCCCACAACTATGACAAAATGTTTTAGATGAAGCATTGGCATATGCTCACTCCAAATCGCCTGCACAGGCAACAGAGCACATACTGCTTTTTTCCAGAAGCTGCTCATACTGTCTTCACTGTTTCAAATAATGAGAGACCAGGAGGTAGTGGGAAAGACAGAAATATTTGTTGGTTACGTGTCCTATCTGCTGCTCCTGTCCACAACTGTTGACAGGATTTAAATGTTACCTTTGGAATTCCTATCGAGAGCTTGCTGACATCAGTCAAATTGGGCAGTTGAAATGGCTTAAAGTTGTCCTGAATGGTGGTGGAATCTTTAGGATCGTGCCCAGCAAGTGAACCTGAAATACAACATGACAAAGCAGGAAAATAAGCACTGGGCAGCCAGAATTCAATTTGTTTTGAGACAATGTTGTAAACAAAGGCATGCTGTATACAAAGACATATGAAGTAGGAATACCTAACACAACTGCTGCGTCATCCACACATCTGGTGAGGATCCCTGGCACATCCATGGAGTTCACTAGAGGAATGAGACCATGGCGAGAGATCAGTCCGTATGTTGGCTTTAAACCTACTACACCACAGTGAGCAGCAGGGTTTCTGGTAGATCCTCCCGTGTCTGACCCTAAGGCTCTATGGTTTCAAAAGCATCATCATTAGTAAAATAATTCAGAACATTTTAAAATAACAAAACTGTGTGGCTTTAAGATGCATGGATTTAAAAACACGTGAGTTCTTCCACATTAGAAGTCATAATCACACAGCCTAAAATTCAGCCTGCTCTCTATGTCTGCTATTTTTTATCTGTTCTCTTCTTCTTCTTGGGGCTTCTGAATTAGTCATCAGGAGAGCCCAGTTCTCTCCACAAAGCAAAGGTAAACAGGCAGGATTTAGGCCACCCAAATATGGTCCTAAATATCTACTTCTGCCTTCTCTGTTGGTCTGTTGTTCCAATTCTGTGGACTCCAAAAGATATGTCTCATAAGATTTAGTGTATGTTTTTCAGAAAATTATATCTCATTTATGCAGTAGCCAATAGACTATGAAGCAGCATTTTCCAGTATACAAATAAATAGAAACATAGCACACTTTTTCCTCCTAATAATAGGGCATACTTTTCAAAGTCTATGATGTTTTTTCTGTTTCCAAACCTACAAAGCATTGCATCAGAACTGCCAGTTTAGAGTAGCTTATGTGCATTTTAAAAATACAGTTATTTGTGTTTGTTTGTTTTTACGTTGACTTCTTTTTTTTTTTTTTTTTTNTTTTTTTTTTTTTTTGCTTTTGTTCCTTCACAGGCAAAACCTTGTTCTTTCTAAACTGATTTTTTTATTTCAAAAAATGTAATGGAATTGGAAATTCATATTGAAGTGAAATCTGCTCTTCTCTTGTTTTTAATAATTTTAACTCAAGCACTATCTAAAAAATAAAACAGCTTCATCCAAATCTTTGCCAAAAATAAATTAAACTTCAGAAGGAGGTATAATTTTTATTGAAATAGGTATGTGACTTCTCCCACAGGCATTTGTTTCTGAGAAGGCTGAAACAATTCAATCGACTTTGCTGAAGTGGAATTTTTTCAAAGCTTTTGTGTTGATATAAAACATCCTCAATTTTGTAGCATTTATGTACATCCAAATATCAAATTGAAAAGCCAAATACTGGCAGCATTCCTGATGCCTGAAAGAAACTAATAGAGTGGATATACCATAGCTTATAGGCAATAAAAAAGCTGGACGAAAAATCTCCCTGATCTGACAAAGTGCTGAGCAGCGCACACTGGGAGCTCAGCACACCCAGCAACCTAAGAGAAGGTGCCAGACCCCATCAGGATCAGGCCATTCTGACCAGCAGCCCTTGGGAATGGTTGCACCGAGTTCAGCTTCAACAGCAGTAAAATGTTGAGTAGACTACATCCTAGCAAAGGGCAATCTGATTTAAAAGATATCATTAAAAAAATAATAACATAATTTGGGGGTTGTATATAAAAATATATATATATTTAAAAAGCTGTAATCAACACCAGCAAAAAATATTTTAACAATAAGATAGACACTTATAATATACTCTATGGCTAAAAAAGGACACAGTAACTAAGGGGCATTCTTAAATACCTTCCAGTTAAGAGGACAACTGAAATAATCTTCTATAAAACGTGCTTCACTATGTAGCTCTAAAAGCTGCACAAAATGAAAGGTGTAAAGTTTTAAGGATCAGATTTCTTTTAACAGTTGGATGGAGGAGATAGTATAGACAACTGATTTGTTAAATAGTGTGCTGATATTCCCTGTAGGTAAAAACTGTTGTAAAAAAAATACGTCTTGTTTAAATTCCTTTACAAAAAAAGAACCTCCAAAACCAAACCAAACCAAAAAAACTCCACACCACCCCAAAACTAAAACTGTCTTCTAACTTTCAAAGACAGATAGGTTTTTCAGTATCTGTGTAGTAAGTATTTGTGTATCCCTTTGTTAAGACAGGGATTTGAAAGCTTTTAGAACCCCAACCTCACGTTTTATTATATATTTCAGCTATAAAAAGCAGGGAGGAGAGACTACTATACTGTTATAAATTAAGGGATCTCCTCATTTACTGAATTACATTTTCAGGGTATATTTGTGTAATGCACTTACTGAGGAAGAGGATGTGTCACAAACCCCATGTTAATTTTAAGACAGTATGTGGGAATAACAATAAAACTGTTGTTCCTTTACTGTCATCACCATTTTATTTCAGGCAGTCCAAAGCGGTCATATCAGTACGCTGAATAACACTCTAAAATGAATGAGCCTGAATTTGGCTACATGATATGCCACAAATAAACTAGGGATGCTGAAATAAATTCTTTCATGCCAGTGCAAATAACCCTCCCATTTCAAACTCGACTAAGAGAAAATTATAAAATTAAAACCTTGCAACATACTTTGAGCCATTTAATTAAAAAAAAATTAAAAAGCCTCTTACGCAAAACATGTGAAAGATGACACAGCAGCCGCACTGCCTCCTGAGCTCCCTCCCGTTATTACCCAGTTAGAATCTTCGTCCTCAGAATGGGATTTTGGGACAGATTTTTCCTTGTACTGTCTTGAATAACTCCAGGGACTTCTGACTGGTCCAAATACCCCATCTGTACTCCCAGATCTAAGATAGTCAGACAGGACAAAACCAGACAGAAGTGACAGACGACACATTGCATTTACCAAGTTTTTTTTCTTTACCCAATTCCTTATCCTTCATCCTAGCAAATTCAATTTCAACACAAAAAGTCTGGTGTATGTAAATCCTTGTGCAGTCAACTTCAATGTTATGCAGAATTCTAAAGTCTATAGATCTTCATCCCTTTCTGACACAGAACCTGAACTCGTACCTCTTTCTAACTTTTGCTAATGCCTCTGAAAAGAACGTAACCATAAAACCGATTTAAGCAACGCAACAGTAAAGTTGCACGTCTCCTTCAAAACAAAGGTCTTCTGATCTCTTAACCCCACATTCAGAACATGCAAAAGAAGGTGACCACAGTCTTGTGGAAAACCATGCTGCTGGCAGATGGGGGGATGTGGAAAACCCTGCAGTAGCAGGAACAAGCACTTCTCTGTAAATAACACACTATTACTCACTCTGTAGCCCTCTCCTGAGGCCACAGTTTGCTGGTTCAGAGCGCTAGACTGGCTTCTCAGAAACTGGTTTTAGTCAGCCTGTGGTCACCTAAGCGTGAGCTGCCACCAGGAGTGAAGGCACAGGGTACTTTCCTCCTTCCTTGCCATCTCCACCCCACATTCCCCCGGCTCCAGGGTGCCAGTGTCATCAGCCAAGTCATCAGAGTGTGCAGCTGAAAACTAACCTTACTGAGACATCTTTACTATCAAGCTGGATCAGCTCCCCGATGCAGCGGTGTTGCTGCTAGCATAAGAGACCAGGCAAACACACAGACCAGAAATGAGAAGCCAGGGGCAGGACAAGCTTTTTAAAGAGAATCCTGCTGTGCTTTAATGACTTTAGACCAGTTGTAACATTGCATAATCAGTTTTTTCCAGGCTTTTTTGCCTTACTCTTCCTCTGAAGAGTGTGTCTTTGACACAGAAATTACTTTATCCAAACAATACAGTCAAAGTATTTCCACTCCATCCATGTGAATTCCCAATCAAACCTCTGTCTTTGGTTTAGCTAAAATAAAAACAAAACCAAAACACAACACTCATTGTTTCTCATAGGTAACCGCAGACCCAGACATTCCGTTCCAGACCCAGCAGTTGTGGTGACAGAGACTCCCACCCCGAACAGCCCAGTGCTATTCCCTGCTATAGCTTGGCTGCTTTCACCCATTTGCTGGAGAATCAATTTGTGAGAGCACTTTCCAACGTGCTCCTGACAAAAAGTCACCAACGTTAGCTTAGCTAATTTAAAGTGCTGCTCTAGATTAGCATCTTTGCAACAAATCAGGAAGTACTCGTACAAATTACTCCAGTGGCTGACCGGCAGAGGCAGTGATTGCCATTGGGGGCATGATAATAATTAGCTAACAGCAAAACCCACCAGTAACGAGAGAGAAAAAGGCAGCAATTAACTGGCAATGTAAGCAATTCTACTAACACATGACTGGATCTGGAAGAAGTCTGCTTGTCCTTGGCTTTCTGCAAAGGCTGTATCACTTCCTCCCCCTCAAACACAGTTATAGTTGAACACTATGTTCATAAAACTCAGCATTTATATAAATTACACAACAGTATAAATATTCAGGAAGAAATTCAAACAACTCTATATACTCCTCACAGGTAAGCATTCTTTTCTGATCTCACAGAAAGGAGTTAAGCATTACAGGTAGATTGGAACAGAAGGTGTGTATTCTATTTAATGTGCAATCACACATTAAAAATAATAAACATCACTCACCCCATTGCAAATTCATCTAGGTTTGTTTTGCCTAAAAGCACAGCTCCCTGATCCAGTAATTTCTGAACTACTGTAGCATTGTAAGGAGAAATATAACCTGAAAACAATCAGAACAATTAAGTGTGATTGGTTAGATATAGCTGATTTTTAGAAGTAGCTACTTCAAACACTTCAAATTGTCATTATTTGTGCCTAAGAATTGTCGGTTCACAGTGCCAAAATTTTGCTTCAAGATGACATGAGTAATGGATTATACATTCCTAGAGTGTGGAGTTAAAACTTCACATAAACAAGTTACCACAAAGGTAGCAAATTACTGTATTCAGCCAATTTGCAGGAATTGTCTAAAATTAGAAGTCTCTCATTACCATGAGATAAAGGAGCATACGGTTCACCACAAGCTGAAATACTAACTGGCTATCCTGTGATCAGACCCTTGACCACTTAGACCTTACACAAACGAGGATGAGAACCATGGCACTCAAATTAGATCCCAGGTAGCAACCAATTCCTTCTGTGAATATTGACAGGGGTTTCTCCACCCCTACCTTCAAAGGGAACAACAAGGACAACATCACTCCTAATACTCGCAGCCACTACACTGCCATCAATCACAACAGGTCTGAGAATGTGCTTTAAGGAAAAGCACCTCAGGTAATATAACACTTTTTAAAATGGCAAAGTCACATTTTGTTTCTTCTGCTATTAAAAGCCTCCATAATCAGATTCGGGTTCTGTTAATTTACTTGAGCTATCTTCCACAAAACTTTTCAGTTCTGCTTTGTGCAGAACAGATATAAGAAATGTTTTCTACTTTTGCTTTTACTGTGAAAACATTCTAACACCTTGAAAATGTTAATGGCATGTTAATAGAAACAATGAGCTTGGGAAATTTCAAAAAAATTAAAACACCTCACAGAACATGTCCATCTATCAGGAATACAGAGAAGATGTCTACTCTTCCCACAGCCATATGAAAAAGCTACTTAAGTCAACAAAACAGAACAGCAGCAAACGGTACTGACTGTTCTCCTGCAGACCTAAAAGTAACACGGAGGAAAATGTGAACTATAGAAAATTATATTTTAGCATACGGGCTATAATAAATATTGTGTTGCTAAAAGCATGTAACTATATTAATAAAGGAGATAATGTGCTTACACAATAAAAAAGATGTATCTATAATACGAGACAAGCCTGGCAGAAGAAATCAGACAAACATACTTTTGCAAATTAGTTCAGCTCATTTTTTAAAAAATATTTAGATTTCTGGAAGACTCCACTCCATAATCCCCCTAAAGAGAAGAGCAAGAGCTCCGAAATGAGATCTGATTTTACATTAAAAGCTCTACCGTACCTTTTAGCATGTTTGATGCACATGTTGTCTCAATGCCAGCTGTATTAAAGTTGTCTTTTACTGCAATAGGAATTCCATCTAAAACACCCAGCGGCTGACCTGCATTGGGAAAGCCAACAGCGATTAAAGCAAAGTGTGCTATATGTATGGTCTTCTCATCAATTACAATTTATTTTACATGCCCCTTTGGGTGTTTATTGGAAACAAAAACGCTATCCACTTAGCATTTGACGGCTGTCAGGCACATTTGCAAGAACCACCTTCCATTCTTACTCTAGCGTGGAACATTCTGCCCAGACCAGACTTGGACCTGCAAAGAACAGCTCTGCCAATGTGTCTAAGTCTGCAAGACAGGCAGCTGCTTTCATAGAGGTCAGCTATCCCAAAGGAGTGCTTACCTCTTCAAATGTGACCATATAATTCTTATTTCAGCCATGGGTGCTGCCTAAATCTACTCCATCCCCAGGCTGGGAGCTATGAATTCTGCCTACCTGACATAAATGGCAGATATGATCTTAAAAAAATCACTGAAGCAGAGAAAGTCTCCCCTACGTGATCGATTCTCCACCATCCAGCAAAAAAATAATTTAAAATGCCTACATCAGGAAGCAAAACACTCTGGCTGGCAATTTTCTTAAGCTGTCAGAGGACAGCAAGTGTCATCCAGGAAAGACAAAAAATTACCCTATTAGGTGAAAATTTCCCTTTTCTGTCTTCCAGAAACTGCAAAGGAAAATGAAGATGGTCAGCCTCTAAATGCTGCAGATGACAGGATTTAACGCTGCTCTGTTCACCAGCTCATCACTGCAATGAACGAAGCTGACTTATTTTCACTTGCTTTCTTAATTTAAAACCTGATAGGCTGAGCCACATATTTGTCCACAGGCCTGGAAAAGACCCACTGCATCTCCCTGTGCACAGGAACTGCTGGCTGCTGATTTAAAATAACTGGGGGAAAGAAGAGGCAACCAACAGCTGTGCAGGTCAAGAAGTACAGAGCCCATTTTATCCACAGCGCTCACCTGGTCTGGCCTACGTTTTGCCTTTGATTTTTCAAGCGAATACACTAGTGGGTGCCAAGCATAGACCCATGAGCACGGACTCACTGAAGCATCAGCTGCAATGCTCATCCCCTAACAGTTAAACCAGCAGCACATACACCTGCTTTAAACAGCAAAGTTGCTTCATCTAAGATGAAGAGCTGCTGTATGAGAGCTTTTTAAGGACTAGTGCCAAATAGGAGCAAACATAGAATCACAGAATGTTCTGAGTTGGAAGGGATCCACAAGGATCATTGAATCCACCTCCTGCCCTTGACACATACCTCTTCTGTATCTTTCCTCCGATTCTTCAGCCTGCTTCAAAGCAGATTCTTCCGCCACGGTGATGTAAGCATTGAGAAACTTGGTGCTTTTGATGAGGGAAAGGCACCTCTGGCAGAGCTCCGTGGGGGTGACATGTCCCTCCTTCAGGGCTGCCGACACCTGCAAGCGCATCCATTCCCCCCTCAGGGCGGCCCGGTGACAGAGCCCGCGGCGTCACGGGGCTAAAGCGCGATCCGCGCTGCCGCTTCGACACGGCAGGAAGGCTCCCGCGCCGCCCCGGGGAGTGGGGACGTGAGCAGACACCGCGGCGGGCCCGCTCGCCCCGGTCACCTTGCGCGCCCGCCCCGCCACCACCCCGCTCCTTGGCGCGTCCCCCCGCCGCCGCGGCGGCTCGTAGGGCGGGGGGCGCCTCTCACCTGGCGGAGGGAGGCGCGCAGCATGGCGGCCCGCTCCGCTCCCCGCCGCCGCCTCACGCACGCCGGCCCGCCGACAACCCTGTCCCGCCGCGGCGCCTGGGCGCCGCCATCTTGCCGCAACACTGAGCAGCACCATTGGCAGGGCGGCCAAGAAGGCGGTCGCCCATTGGCCGCGGGTGCCGCCGGGGCGAGGGAGGAGGGCAGGCCGGAGCGCCGGGGCTGAGTGCCGGGGCTCCGGGGCTGAGTGCCGGGGCCAGCGGCCAGCGCCACGTCCCAGCCCGATCCTGCGCGGCCCGGCTCCCCCGGCNGGGCGGGAGGGCGCTGTGCGGGGCGGCGCGGGCGGGGGTGCAGCCGCCTCTCCGCGGGCTCCGCGCTTCCCCGCGGGCGCGGTCCGCCATGCCCTCCTGGGTCATAGACCGGTACGGCCGCAACGACGTGCTGCGCTTCACCAGGGACATGGTGTTCCCCACCATAGACTTCCCCAACGAGGTCATCATTAAGGTTCACGCCGCCAGCCTGAACCCCATCGACCTCAGCATGAGAAGTAAGTCGCGCGGCCAGGCTGGCCCTGTGGCAGGGGCTGTGCTTGGACTGAGGCTTCCACGTGTGACCCCCCGGTGTCCAAAATCGCCCAGGCGTTGTCACCGGCCTGCCCCGGTGGGCACCTGGCTCGGCAGTGCCGGAGCCCCAACCTCCAGCCCTGTGGGAAACCCCCTCTCTGAGACGAAGTGCTGAGGAAAGAACGGTGCAAAAGGACATTTCTGAAGACGGGAGTGTGTGTGTTGAGGGAGAAAACTCTCTGGGCAGGAACAATCTCAGGTCCCAGTAAAAGTTGGGGAATGACCTATTAGAGAGCAGTGTAGGGGAAAGGGACCTGGGGTCCTGGTGGACAGCAGGATGCCCATGAGCCAGCACTGGGCCCTGGTGGCCAGGAAGGCCAATGGCATCCTGGGGTGTATTAGAAGGGGGGTGGTTAGTAGGTCGAGAGAGGTTCTCCTTCCCCTCTACTCTNGTGAGTGTCAAGAGGATGGAGCCAGGCTCTTCTCAGTGACAACCAATGATAGGACAAGGGGCACAAACTGGAACACAGGTGGTTCCATTTAAATTTGAGAAGAAACTTCTCAGTGAGGGTAACAGAGCACTGGAACAGGCTGCCCAGGGAGGTTGTGGAGTCTCCTTCTCTGGAGACATTCAGAACTCACCTGGATGCCTTCCTGTGTAACCTCATCTAGGTGTTCCTGCTCTGGCGGGGGGATTGGACTCGATGATCTTTCGAGGTCCCTGCCAATCCCTAACATTCTGTGATTCAGTGAATAGCTAATTGCTGTTCTTCACGGGTTTGCAGCTCACAAGCCAGCTTCCTTCTGTCAGTAGCATCACCATGGTGGGGTTTGTTTCCTGGCCTTCTCCCTATCCCCACCATCTGGGTGTTGATGTTCGCTTGTCAAGAGATTGGTCCTTCCAAGGAGCAGCGTTCTCCCAAGGGGCGCTGTGTTTTCCCATCTCTCAGAGGTGAATGGGGCTGAAGGTCAGTTACAGGCTGCCCTGGGAAGTGGTGGAGTCACCATCCGTGGAGGTGTTTAAAAGACATTTAGACAAGGTTATTGGGGACATGGTTCAGTGCTAGAGTTAGGTTATGGTTGAACGTGATGATCCTGAGGGTCTCTTCCAACCAAAATGATTCGATGATTCTACCTCGAAGTGGGCACGTGTGAGCTAATACAGACCATGTTTGTGTTCATGTGCTTTCTTCTGAACTGGTATCTGAGTACCTGCTGTAATCTGGGCCAGGAAATCTAGATCTTTGACTAAATGACTCTTTGTATTTGACACATTTTATCAGATTTTTTTTTCCTTCCTTAGTTTCAAGGAATGAAACACAAGAAGGAAGTTGTGGTAGTAGAAGACCTTATGCTTCATGTTGAGAAGTGATCTTGCCTATCAAATCAGATGTAGTAGCACATGCAGAGATACCTACAGGAAGCCTACTGACAGAGCTGTAGTTTGTGTTTTGGGTCTCTAATAAATTATTTAAAAAAAATAAATCTTTGTATATAATTGTAGGTTTGATTATGGAACTTTTGCTATCTCAGTATTCCAGCTGAACAACCCGCTTGAACTGTGGGGCTACTACTGGTATTTTGAGTCAGTATAGAAGTATCTGGAAGAAACTACATTTTCATTGTGCTTTCAGAATGCCTGTTTGTGTGGGGTTTTTTTTCAGTTTAAAAACACTTTCTGGAAAAATAGGGCACCTAGGCAGACTTCTCCAAACACTTGAAAGGGCATACATGCCCGAATGTCGACTTTTTTGGGCTGGGCAATTATTAGATGCGTACTTTGCAGGGTTTAGCTATTGCTTACTGAATAGAAGTTCGGGTTAATCATCTTAGGATATGTGCCTTAATAATTTTTATGATTATTTCATGTTGCTTTGTTTACAGTACTTAATTTGAAAAGGCAAATTTCCATTTTGGAAGTTCTTTTGGATTCCTACCTACATGATGCTGTTGGAAAATGGAGTGTTTCTAGCAGACTTCATAGAATTTCTGACAGTGTTATCACATACTAAATATTTTTATAATGGAGAACCATTTAATGGACAGATAAGCCAGAAATGAGATTTGCTCTTTATTTGTAAAATCTGTAAAAGTATAAAATATTGCTGCTTTTTGTGTGCTGAAGTTATAACAGAAGTGAGGCGTGTTAGATAAAGACAGTGCTTTCTAACTGGAATTGTTCAGTTAATAAATGAAAACCCTATCAGTATGTCATAGTTAATTTCATGTTTTGCAGGTGGTTATGGTGCAACTGCGTTAAATATGAAGCGGGATCCCCTGAAACTCAAAAGTGCGGACACTGAATTTCCATTAACACTTGGACGAGATGTCTCTGGTGTTGTTATGGAATGTGGACTGAGCGTGTCTTATTTCAAACCTGGAGATGAGGTGACACCACCATTCTCTTTTTTTTTTTTTTTTCTACAATGCATAGTTAAAATACACCATGAGATGTTCAGCTTTCATTTTCCTTTGAAGAAAATTATTTTTTTAATGTTTTTGCACTCTCCTGGAGGATTATCTGCCAGTAAATCCCTAGAATGCTTTCTTCTCTACCTTTTTTCTCTGAAAAACTTGCTCTTTCCCAGACTTGCTTCTGCAAGTCAATTTCCCTTCTGGTTTTCAGGTTTTGGTCGATTTCAGTGGTAGCAATAGAGCAATTTACTTATTTATAAGTGCACGCTCAAGATGCTGCTTCATTTTTGACTGAAGATAGAATTCTAACAGGAAGAGATTGTGTATGTGTTTTGTTTGTTTGTTTTTATTGAGTAACTTAGGACAGTAACTCTGGCATAACCCAAGAAACACTTCATGAATTCCCACATAAATACTGGTATTGTTTTGTTTCCCCTTTACCTGTTGCTTTCACATTTCAGCAGTTTTAGTCTAGCAAATTCTGATTCCTCCCCTCCAATTTGAGCTTTGCTGGCATGGAATTAGTTTGTGTTTTTTGAAAAGTTATGTCTTATACACAGTATGGTACAATTTATTTACATAGCTCTGCTGTACTTCATTTAGTCAGTCCTGTGATGCTTTTTGTATAAAGAGTAAGCTATAAAGGTTTCTGATAAGCAATAGTGGAGACATTCTGCAAATTGGAAAAAAGATTTATTTAATGAAGAAAACTTTTCTATGCAGGTACAGTCATGTGCAAAGTCACAAAAACTGATAGTTGTTTTCTGTTTGGTTTTAGGTGTGGGCAGCAATTCCTCCATGGAAACAGGGCACTCTGTCAGAGTTTGTGGTAGCTAATGGAAACGAGGTAAACCTCCAGAACTGTGGCTAAAAGACAAAAAATGGTGTCTAGGTAACTCTTTATTTCTTAGTGTCTGGATTGATTTAGACTCCAGCTAGTTACAAAGATAGCTGAAAACGTGGAACTCACGATCTGCAATTCAGTAAAGCTTGTTTAAATATTTCAGTGTCACGAAGGACCTGCTGTGTGACTCAGATACGATTGATTTTATTTCAGGTGTCTTTTAAGCCCAAGTGTCTCAGTCACGTAGAAGCTGCCTCCTTACCGTATGTAGGTCTCACAGCCTGGTCTGCAGTGAACCAAGTTGGAGGACTGAACCGAAGTAATTGCAGCGGGAAAAGGTAAGTAATTAGTTCTGGTGCTAACACTTTAGAGTTTCATTTTCTTACTAATGAGCTGCTTCTTAAGACATGTCCCACAGTGATGAAGACTGTTATACCACAACACTCACAAGGACCAGCTGGCCTGAAGATGCTGGGTTCAGTCTACACAACTGCTGAGAGAGAGGGAGACTCAGACAAGTGCCCTAACTGAAGTGTACCCAGTACTATATAGTGACTGTACGGAGGTAGTCCCCTGTATATCATTGTATAGGACTATATAGAGAATTCAAGGGTGGTATCTCTAGGAATTTGTAGGGACTTTGCCTTTCTGCCTGCCAGGACAGCTAGCCAAATATAATATTCTCTCAGTTGTTTTGCAACTCGCAAAAAGATGTCTTAACCGCAGAGATGTGGTTCACTCAGTTCCTGCATGCGTGGGCCATTTGAAACAGACTGGTTTTCCAGGTTTTTAGAAAAAAATGAGCAGGTGCCTGGGTCTCGTTTGACCTGTAGGCCACAACTTTGATGAGGTCAGGAACGCACAAGAGAAAAATGTGTAAGATGAGCAGTCAAATCAAATAGAAAAATTGGCTTTGTTTATCAGCCTGTTAATCTGACAGTGGCATATGGAGGACAGAAGAGGAAAAATGCATTGAAAGATTAAAGCAGATACCATTTTTCTCCCAATAATTGAGATTTGCAGTTATTTTGGCCTTTGGATATTTGCGTAAATAGATAGCAAAATCTTCAGAATGGGAAGTAAAAATACTGGAATTGAAAAATAATCATTAAAATTACTCTGCTGCACCAAAAATTTAGGTCGTAAAGTAATTATTGGGCAGTAGGAGTCTAGATGCCTGACCTCCTCTTATCTTGCGTGTAACTGTACTAATGCAACACATTGCAAAGGACACTAGGTTTAGTTAAATTCTTCACCCACATTGTTAGAAGATAATTGAGCACGTTGTTGTTCGTATGTCACAGTAATGAATATATTCAGTAATTATTTCTTCTGGAGATAATGTTTTGAGAAAATGAAATTGCAAGATTTAAAGCAATTTCAAAGAGACATCAGTATTAACTTCCAGCTAGTGGTAAAAGTCTAGATACAGTGCTAGTCATTTTTATTTTTCAGTATTTAGTCTTTTTTTTTAATTATCTTAACTCTCACATGTAAACAGAATTAACCTAAAGGTATTTTGATAGGCTAGCCTTGTTTAAAGTATCTTTCCAGTCTTCAAGTAAGTGTTTAGGTTGTTAAAAATGAAATTCAAACTGTATTTCTATCATGTCTTCACATTTACGATTTACTTTTATGTTCCCAATAAATAATTACTCTGTCAAGCAAAAAAAATATATTGTACTTAAAAATGATGATGTTTCCCATTTAGTAGTTTTGACTTGTAAAAATGGCAGATAATGACTCAGGTGATGGTAGTTTTATTCCACTGAAAATTTTTTGGTAGGAAAATACATAAAATGCATGAAGGGGTTGTGCAAAAGTATATTCCATGAGCTTTATATTACTCTCTCAAGGCACTAATTTCAAAAGACAAGAATTTACGTAATGTTTCTTAATTTCTTGAAATGATTTGATATGTTTGGTAAGAAGGTACCTACTTACGTGATTTCATGTTAGTCTTTTTGTCTCCTGTAGGTGTATGTAAATAGCTATGTAGAAGGGTGTATATACACACAAGAGTGTGTCTTATTTTGAAAGAGCAGCTGTATGCCTTGATGAAAGCTACTTCACTGATACTTTATTGCAGTGTTAACACATCTTAGAAACAGCGAGATTTTTCTATTGGTGTGTATTATTTTCTTTGCCTCTTTAACGTGGAAGGGTGGGCTAACCAGAAATATGTGCCAACAGTCCAACGTCTGACTGTTATGTTGGTGTGACAGGAGTATCTGCTGCATCTGCACACACTTTCACAAGTTTTGTTACCTGAAGTGTGCTCAAATTGTTAGTTTGTGATGTCTCGTGCTTCACTACAACCCTAGTTGTTTCTCCAGAACTTTTATCCTATACCACTGCAATTTATGTCAATATTCTTGTATAAGCTAGAAGTGAATGTTCTTGTTATCCGAAACATTCAGAGGAAGTCTATTGTTTTGAAGTTTTCTGTGGATAAGCTCTGTGGAGAGCTTCCCATATGTGCCAGTGTCCTGTTTCAGTAGAAAGGGGATATGCTTCTTCAGCAATAGCTGTTAAATATCTTGTTTGCTTTATTCACAAAAAGCATGATAAAACCAAACTTGACAATTCGAGAAATTCTTGAAAACTTTCACATTAAGTAAAGGTATTTTATGTAAATGCAGAGGGAATATTTTATACATTGTTCTGCAGAGAGATACTGGATTCTGCTGCTACAAGCTACTAAATGCACACTCCTGGTTTATATTGTTACAATGATAATTTGAATGATATAATACCCCAAGACGATAATTTTTCAAAGTCTTTGTGTTATTTCATAATTTTATCTATTGAGAAGTATGAAGTGAGTGTAGGTTGTAAAACTTATTGACAGGGTAAACGCTTCTTGATACAAGAATAAATCTCTTAGGGACATTTTATTGGCATAATCAAATTGAATTTGATTTTATATAGATATAAAATTGATATATTTTTCAATAAATGTATATATATTTGATTTGGCATGTAGCTGGATCATTGAAAATTGTTGGTTGTTTATAATCTGGAGAAAATGCTAGTTCTTGATCTGTACACCCACTCCCCACCCCTCTGCCCTGTGACTTTTGGGGCGTGGGTCACAGCTGAAACAAGTCCTGGCTCCTCAGATGCTGCTTTCTGATGATGCCGTATTTCTGAGCAGGGCCCAGGGAGAAAGGCTAAACCTAAATCCTGTGGTATGATCATCTGGAGAGATCTGCTGACTCCAGTCATTTGAACAGCTAGAGCCTCATATGAGGCTTGGTGAATTATGTGCCTCTGTCAGAAGGGAGCAGAGCCTGGGCTGTGAACGTTTATTTTGTTCTTTAGAGAATCTGTTCTCTTGGATCTCTGTTCAGGTCAAATAATTCATTAGTTTGTTCCCTCATTGTGCACACGCCTATGTATTATTTACTCCAGAGCTCACCTTTGCAGTGAAACAGGTAGTGTCTCTGTTATTTTTGATCCTGTGTTTTCCTGAGGCAATGCAAACAAAACTGGGCCTGTTTTGGCGCTTTCCACCATCTGTGATCCTTCAGTACTGTCCTAACAGGTCCTGCACCTTCAAACGCTTCCCCGCTTGTGTTGTGCCAAACGACGTCTTGCTGTCCCCAGTGCTGTTAAAATGCTGATCTGTGGAGCTGGGGCACATGGATCTCTTGAGCAGACATCATTCATCTCTCAAGCGAACAACTTTCTTAAAATCACAATGTATGAGAGAGTTCTAATAATTAGAAGGTTTGCTAAAAAGTAGCCTACGTAACATAGGAACAACCCAAATCTGGCCCTTATTTCTGCCTGAAGAATCTCAAGGGCTTTTGTTGAAGAGGAAAATAAATAAAAGTCCTAAACAAGCAGCTCCCCAAAACTGAAAATGTTACCTAAATCTTTGAGCACAATGTACATTTAAAAATGATAGCTTTCTCCAAAATTTGAAGTGGAAGAAATGCCCTTTAAGCAAAGAGTAAAATTGGAAAGGCAGTTTGACAAGGTTTCTTTGAAAGGATTTAATTGTGACTGTCCTTTGTAAGGATAAAGATGGGCTTATCCCCGTGTCTTGAGTGTAGCATTCCTGAGTCTTTTCAAGTATAATAAAATCTAAATATGAACGTTGCTTCAGGCGTCTGTCGTTAGAAGTGTGATTCTGAGGATAAATACTTTTTGGCAGATTTAAAGGCTGCACGCATTGTGGTTTCAGATTCCTAATCTGAATTTTGCAGCTCGGATCAGTGAAATAGGAGGGAACAGAATCTGATCGGTTACAAAAGAGGAAGCATTTTAAAATGGATACTGTGACCAAAGCCAAGTCTCTTAGGTTACTTCAAAGAATTTTTGTAAACTGAGCCTCCAGATTGTTTAGTCCAATTTTGCACTGTAAAAGCCAATTTCCTTCAACATCCAGCACAGTGAGATTTTAAAAAACAGGAACATCACCAGCTTCTGAAGATACTCAGATTTTTCTGGCAAACAGAAGTTCTCAGAAACATCATGTTCCCCAATCCTGTGCCAAGATTTCATCTTGGATCTTCCTTTTGTCCTAGAATTAGCGAAAGTGTCCAAAGTACGAGCACTATGTGTAGCTTCAGCAGCAAGGCTTTCTTACTAATTCCCTTTCTGAAGTTCAGTTATTTAATAAAATATCTGGATGAAATTTTTGAGTAGTGATTAGGCCACGAGCAGTAAGGGTCTCACACTACTAAACTTGTATTAATTTTTATGAAATTTAGGGTAGTGAGTTCGGTTAAAATGAATTCTCACTTGCTAATAATCTAGTAATATACTCTTCCATGTTTTTGCTTGTGTGCCAGTTCCCACAATCTGGTATTTACATGGTTTTGTTGAGTTGCACTGAACTAGAAAAATTCTTCTGCCTTTTTTTCTAAAGAAAAAGGCAGATATCTTAATTTAACAGAACTTAGACTTGTTTATGGTGAGGCTACTTCATTGTATTTTTGCCTTTCTTTTAGCTAAATATTATGCAATATGAGAAAATTACGTTCCCTATATTCTGAAGGTCTCAGTCTCCCTAAATAATGTGATCTTAAACCACTTTTTCTCTTAGATAATACCAATTTTTGTAAAATCTTGGTGAACCAAATTTTTTTTCCTTAGATACGACAGCAGAGTTTGGGAGACAGAAGGACTTTTGACTGTTTTGATCCCAAACTAAGCAATTATATTTGGTAAAGTTGAGGACAGTGACAGGGGTTTTGTGTGCTAAATGTTGCTGCCTGACAGCTCCGCTGCCTGGATTTAGTGGAAAGCACACGTCAGGATGTCTCTTTGTCTGTGTTGAGATAATGCTCTTGGCACAGGAAACACGATCAGCAATGTTAAGTCACGTTACTGGCTATCTGAAGAGTTAACCACTAAGTAAATGGGATGACAAATACAATCTTTTGCTTAAAATAATTTGGTATTAGAGACGTATAAGAAGCATTAGAATACGTAGTTACTATAGAATTTATTTAAAGAACTATAATATGTTTTAATTTTCTCTTACAGAGTATTAATATTAGGAGCTTCAGGAGGAGTTGGTACGTTTGCTGTACAGGTAATATAAACCAGCATGCCCAGGATGCATCTTCAGAGTATTCAATATGAAAGAAAATAACAAGGGAATTGAGGGAAGGAATAGTGAAATAGTAAGCTACTGGTCAATCTGATCGGTATTTCCAAAAGTGAGATATTTTCAGATTTATTGCTTTCCATTCATTATGTTGTGTAAGTCTAAAGTAGGAGGTAAAGACTTTCGAAGAAACGAGTTGTGGGTGTAGATAGTGAAAGATACATTTCACAGTTAGGGTGCAGGAAGTCTCTAATTGGTGTAACTTGAAAGATGTAGCCTGTTTTCTTTATCTTTCAGTCAGCTCTGCTCCATAAATATGAAAAGAACTTGGTGTACGAGTAGAAAAACTGATGGAGAATGTATCATCCACCATAACTGTTGCAGGTGGCCAAATGATATGAGAGGCATCAGGATTTTCTGTGCAGTGTCTGTAAAGCACAGTGGCTTCAATTAGCTTTCCCTCACTGTCTTTGCCCTGCTGTCCTTTTCTCTGTCTTCATTCCAGCAGCTCTAAACTTTGGAGAGTCAACACGCTCTTTCATTGATCCGTTAATTGTGGAACATCCTTGTTACGTGCTCTCGTTCAATTTGGGGATTTTGGTTCTAATCAGTGCCATTTAATGCTGAAACATCTTTCTCTTGAGAATATGCAAAATATAGAAGCTGGGTGATTGTGTTGCTGCGTCCCATGTTACTAGACCATAAACACAGTGGTTTGGAAGAGGCTCACAGGGGAATTTTTAGTGGTGTGCTGTTTGCCGGGTCTGTGATAAAGCAGATGGCTGAATTAGATCTGCATTGAAGGCTGACCAGCCACTGACTAGTTCTGATTTCTACCTGATGAATCCTGAGTAAACTACGTGAATTAATCCAGAATAAACGTAAAAAAGATTAGTGTGAATGAAAAATGAAATTACAAAAGAGGTAAATAACTAGCAAAAATCCTTATTTTGCTGTAGCTTTTGGAGTAGAAGATAACGTGACGTCTTCCCTGTGGTACATCAGAGATGACTGCCTTCTTTTTATGAATATTTAAGCTATTTACAGTGAGGTAGATATATGAAATACTTAATGAGCAGGTAGGAATATAAAATATTTTAATTTTAAATACTTAAAATATTTAATGGTTGGTCTGGTGACAGTTTTGTAGGTTGGTAACTTGGACAGTACCTCTTGGTATACATTTAGCTGGCAGATTCAGATGGCAAACTGAGTGTTTTATTTGAGGCCTTATTTATCCTGAGACCTGATATCTGTAAGTGGCATTAAAAAAAACCACCTGCGTTCCTCCATACCAACTCCTCCCTTCCCAAAACCTCCTTAAATACCGATAAATTCTAACCATTTGTTTGTGGGGGCTGTGACAAGTTACTCTGTGTTGGAGCACAGTCTCCCCACTTCTTAGCAAAGGTGCTCATTTATTATATAAATATGAGACTTTGGCTTTTTAAGTTGTTCTCAATGTTTCACTAAATTTTAAACTTTGAACTTTTTTTTATGTGCTTGTTTTTAGCTAGTGAAGGCCTGGGGTGCTCACGTGACAGCAGTTTGTTCTCACGATGCCAGCAGACTAATGAAAAAGCTTGGAGCCGATGATGTGATTGATTACAAATCTGGAAATCTGGAAGAGCAACTTAAATCATTACCCTTGTACGTGTTTGTGTTGCTTAATACTGAGATGAAGGAGTTGGCATCAGACCTTCTGCTTTCTGATTGCTTGACACCAGTCTACCAGAACTCTTTTTTTTTCTTTTTTTTTCCTTTTTTTTCTTTTATTTTCCTTTTATTTTTTCCCATTTCTAAAGCGTTACTTTATAAAGCAAATTTATCCCAGCCCTTTTTGAATGCAATTTGCCAAGTGAGTATCCCAAGCACGGATTTCATTGTGAGACTAAGCCAGTTAATTGGGCTTGTGGAGGCAAGCTCACTTTCACATGCTTCTCTTCAATGACTGTGATTTGAACAGTTTTGTCAGCTTCCATCTAAGGATCTTGGAGGATTTACAAAGCACGACTAAATTAAAATAAATCTCAGAAATCCTTTGTGAGGTTAGTAAATAGTAAAATTGATCTTCTAAAGGGAAGAACTCTGTCGTAAAGCAATTAAGTGACTTGCCTGAAGGTCTTTAGCCACTGTGCGGCTCAACTGGGAGTAAGTTTCTCTTCTGTAACATTGAGTACTGCTGCCTCTGATAAACAATCACACTTATCTTGTCACAGCAGTTATGTTTCAACTAGCTGGGGGGTTTTCTCTAGAACTGGAGGTTTAGTGTTTTTTTTTTCTTTTATAATCTTTCCACCTGTTTAAACTTGGTCTACTGTGACTTGTATTTGAATATGGTATTTACACTGGTCTTTTTAGCTAGATTTGAGTTAACTTTCTGTGAGGGGAAATAGAAGCTGTTTAATCTATGAAAGAATCTTCCTGATAAGTGCGTTAAGAAGGCACGTGCCCTTTAACTACGGTGTGATTGTCAGCAGGCCTGAGATCAACAAGAGGGTGCCGGCAATGTCTGTACGGGCAGGATGTGCAGCAACTGACGTAGCCATTTGCAAGCAGTGCTAAATTTGCCTTTGTGCAATTCAACATTTGAAATCCAAACACCCGTTCCCTTTTTAGGAGCTCTCGACAGCACCGTCTTAGGGTGCAGTTTTATGGGATAGCTAAGCCAATCAGCCAGGTATGCTGAGAGGGATGGTCCTTCTTCCCTTCCCTTTTCGGTTGTACTGGCTCTTCAGACCCCATAGCGAGCTAGCTTTTCCTGAGCAATTAGATTTCTTTATTTTAATTTCTCTTGTTGGCAGCTACCTGTTAGAGTGACTGAACTTCAACATGAAATCACATCCTTGGAAGACAGGCAGGAAAGCTCTGCCTTTTCAGAGGGAAGAACTTTCCTATTTCATTTCAAAAAAGTATTTTCTCTCTTATTTGTAGGTTATTTAGTTTAGTTCTATGTGTATATACATATCTATTGCAATCTGGAGATTTCTGGGAATTTACAGATGGAAATGAGAACGAGCCGTGCCTCTAACAGAGTAGGTGCATAGCTCCCTGTTGCCCTATTCAGGCTTTACAGGCTCACATGCTGGGATGATGAGAAGGAACGCTGACACTGTGGCTTGTTGCCAGAGGGTGCACATGCCCATTCCACGGGGAGAAGGTTTTAGACCCTTTTCACTGTTAGAGTCTGTGTCAAATAGGTAGATTAGAAGAAAAGAACCGTGAGTAAAGGTAAAATGGTCCCAAAACAAATAGGGAGGTCAAAAAATACCTTTGGAAGTGAAGCTGCGGATCGGGTCACAGAAAGGATGTGAGGAGGTAAGGATTAGTAGGGTAATTTGTTTATGTAACTTTGGACCCTGGAACTGACTTTCACGTGAGTACAGTGTGTACAGGAGATGTTCCTAATCAGGCTGTGAATCCAGACTAGTTTTTACACGCACGTAGCATATTGTTCAATGCTAGGACCAGGCCTCAAGGCTGTTCCAGTGGTCTCAGTGGGAGGGTTGAAGAGATCCAGCTCTAGAGGGCTTTAAGCAAATGGAGAATGTAGTTGTGCATCTTTAAGAGTCTACCTTCTGGAATTTAAGAGCAGTTTAGGTTGTGTGAATAGCCCATGTCTGCTGTGCAGTGAATGGGCAATAACCTGTAAATTTAGCTCCCATTGTACAGTAAAGCTGGGATTTAGCTGAAGTCTTGGGATTTTCTTGCCACTGTCTTGCAGGCAATTATTTTAATGCGTTGCAGTGATATGTAAAAATATAAACTACAACAAATTTCTGATATGAATTAGCCTAATTATGGTGAAATTATTTTCTCCATATCATGATTTTAAACCTGTTCTTTGTGTGTATCCAGATTTGACTTCATCCTAGATAATGTCGGTGGATCTACTGAGAAGTGGGCTCTGGATCTCCTGAAGAAATGGACGGGAGCAACATATGTTACCTTAGTGACACCTTTCCTGATCAATATGGACAAACTTGGAGTGGCTGATGGCATGTTACGAACAGGAGTCACTGTTGGTTCCAAAACTGTAAAGGTATTTGACAAAATTCTATATACTTTAATATTATCTAGTACTCTAGTGGCTTCCTTTGTGGCTTGTGTGCTAGTCATGTGGTTGATCTGTGTTATTTTCCTCATACATCATTAAGTATATTTCAGATGCGTTTTTATTCTTTCCTTCTTTGTTGCACTGAAAAAAAAATGTGTTGGGATGGTGCTGATTGGTGTATGTGGTAGTTTGGGGTGCTCTGAAGTTTTGGTTTCTTACTGTGCTTTTCATGGTGACCTTCTCCATATGGCCTGAGTCCTGCTGACAGCCTGTGTTTCATAGTAAACAAGCGCAGATCCATTCTCACTGAAGTGAGGGTAATTTTGCTACTTGCTTTAGGCTGGTCAGGCTTTCTCTCAAAACATTGTTCTGTGACTGACTCTCTTCATCCTATTCCAGCACCAGAGAGTAATAAAAGTGGTTGAGGGTGGATGGAAAGTCTTTCATCTCTTTCATGTTCATGTGTCTGGATGGTGATACTGATTTTTCTAGTTTTCATAGGTGGACCTTAAAATGTTTAGCCAGTGGGCAGATCAGTGAGGCTTTTTAGAACTGTTTTCTTCTCTCAATGTGTGTACTTGCTCTCCAAATGAATACTTTGCAAGCAGTTGCCATGGTATTCCTGTGATGGCATGGTTGAATGAGATTCTAAGTCCTGCACCAATACTTGCAAAGGAAAGCTCCAAAACAAAATGAAAAGGCTGGGAAGAAATCATGTAATATTATTTCTCAGTGTGCACATTTCTATGATGAAGAGCACTGCATGCCATGTATTAAAAATCATCTGTCTTTGGCAGATGAAGGCACTTAGAGGAGGTGTTCTTTACTTCTGCTTGTGAGGTCTTCCCAAAATGCTTTTCATATGAGCTGCCATCTGTCATTGGACAGTGGTGACTTTGCCAGATGTGATGGTGGAAAATTTAATCACTGACACTGAGGTAGAAGGTTCTAAATGTCATATTGCTGGGTTTATTTCACCCTCTTTGCGGATGTGTATGAACATATAGCACCATTTCTCTTGTACGTAACAAATAATGCTGTTCCTAGCTGCAGAGACAAGGTGGTTGTTTTTCTCAACTAGCTGACTTGTGCAGTTGGACACAAAATTCACCCTGATCCTATTGTAGTAATACAGCATCCCTGTCTGTACATTTAATCCACATGCTTAGATGACATTTTTTTTTCAGACACTAGCCTATAATTTCTGTGTCTTTTTCTTAAGTTCCTTCTCTAGTGCTTCTGTCATTAATTTTAGTTCTCATTTCAGTTTCATCTCATGATTTTCTAATATATTTCTGATGTTTCCTACAGCATCTCTTTAAAGGAGTCCATTATCGATGGGCGTTTTTTATGCCAAGTGGCCCAAGTTTGGATGAAATAGCAGAACTAGTTGATTCTGGAAAGGTATGTCAATAATGGTTATTTGGCTCTTTGTGCCTTTCAGCTCTTATAAGGCTTCTGCTTTGACTCACAAATGGGGTATTTCACAATTAGGAAGTAAAATGTTAGGAGAGTCACAGTGAGGAAAACTAGTTAAGAATTTACTTGCTCCAGTTTCTCGCTTCTGCCTTTTGCATGGAATTTAGGAGTTCGTAATCCTTAGGACTGTTCTACCTTTTTCCTGTCCACGCTACTCTTACTTAAAAAAAAACAAACCTTAGTAAGTTACGATGAAAGAATGTGCAGCGATTGTTTATTTTTGCCAGTGGGAATCATTTGGCGTGAACACTGGTGTTGCAAATGGAATGTTTTAAGAGGCCTTATTTGGTTCATTTGGTCAGAATGAACATGACTGCGTGTATCTGCATATGCAAAACTGCCTAGTCCTGCCCATACTGTCTACAGAACTAGAATATTCAGGTTATTGCAGGTCATAGATGATCTGCATTGGCAGAGTGGTGACAAGAATCTTGTGTTTCATTATTTTAGTGCTTCGGAGTATAATGTTTGTGCTAATTCAGCATAGTGACTTGCAATACTGTGAGTGTTCATCAGCTTTTGGGGAATCTCTTACTGGACTTGGGGGGAAGGTGTGAAGTGGCAGAGAGATTACTGCTTTTCTGATCTTTTCAGGTTTATGAGCTTGTTACAAAATGTGCGTCAGCGTGAGCAGTCAGTTGCCTGTTTATGGGACTGCGTGGTACCGTAGGTCCTGGCAGTGTCCTCTTTTGGAGCATTTCATGTTGGCAAAATTCTCAAGAGTAGGGAATACGGACAGTTGCTGTTAATCTGCTGTTAAGTCTGCCCTGACAGCTGGTAATTCTAATATGTGAACTGTCAGGCCACCTTGTGCTCAAAACTTGTGCATATTAGAAAAAATTATATCTCTCAGAGTTTGAGCGTTGATCTCCTTTTTCGCTACGCATTATGTTTCAGAGTTTCGAGAAGAGTAACTAAATTGTTGTTGTACTTAAGGCCTGATTGCTTCTATTTGCCACCTCAGTGCTGCTGCTGAGAATAAAAATCTTCCTGAATTGAGCCACTCGTGTTCCTCTGTTGTGACCAGCGTGCTGCTGACACAGCCAGTGGAAAGTCAGTGTTTCCTAAAAAGTCTACTCATAAACAGAGGTTGCAGCAGCAAATAAGCTGTGGTGAAGCATGTTCCTGGCCGCAGCTTTGCACTGCTCTGCGTTGTGTTGCGCCCAGTGCTGTAGGCGTTATCCCGTGTCCGAGAAAGAAACCCTGGAAGATACTCCTCATCCTGTAATTGCATCCAGTCACACTACTAAGTGATAATTAACTGAGAAACAGAAATGTCCTTGTCTTCGTTCTTACCATTTGTCCTGATTCTTAGCCAGTTATTGTTTTGTGTTCCGCTCCTACCTTGTATGCAAAACAAATGCAGAATTTGCCCATAAAAGCCTCTTGGGAAACACCTGTTTATGCAATAGAGATAGGGCTTAATCGGTGTTCTCTGCCTAATAATCTGGACAGGTGAACTGTAATGCCATGTAAAATGTACGTCATACATATATGAGTGTCCTGATGTACTTTTTGTTGTAAGATGATCGTGAGGACAAAGGTGTTTGCTTGGTCTTTTATCATCTGTCTGCAAAAACAGGTGGTAATGTCAGACTGTTTATCTGCGCAGTCATTATTCTAGCAGTATTTTACTCTATTTTGTAAAATGCTGTAAACACCCATGCTATCATCAGTATAAGACCCAGATGTGTTCCCTTTAGACAGATGTTAAGAATAAGACTATGACCTTTATTGTCTAGACACAAGAGTTCTCTTGAATGGACAGATCATCCATTCAGAAGAGTAGGTATTCGGAAAAAAGGCAGGTAAGAATTGTTGGAGAAGTGTGCCATAATTTCCCATAACTAAATGAAATGTTTATGTTTGAATAGGAGTATAATAAATAAGAAATAAGTAATAATAAAAAACCCAAACAAAATAAAAACAAACAAAACCACCACCACCAAAAACTCAGAACAAACATGAACACAAAGCAATAAACGTAGCAGGAAGACTTGGGCAAGCCAGCAAAGGGAGCTCATGTAGTTGAACTTAGTTTTGAGTGAATACAGTTTTGAGTAATGCAGGTTTAGTTATTTTGAAATTTCAGTGAATCGTCTTTTCTGTTGCACACATCTTAATTTTCAGATTGTATGAAGTGTGAACAGGAGAGCAACTGGAGAGCTCTTAGAAATGAGAGGCTTTTTCAGGAAAATATTAATCATGAGGGGGGATTTAAAGGGAGGAAATTAAGAAGAGCTGATGGTTAAAAGAGATGGTATTACAGTAGGTGAAGCTTTGAGGAGCATACCCCTGAAGCAGTTACAGATCGTAACGATTTGTCAGTGTTTTTTCTTTTAGTCCTTTTGCACTAACACAGATTTTTAATTCTGATGGGTTCATTATCTTCTTTTGCGAAAGCAAAAGTGTTGTCAATCCTTTAGTGGATGAAGAATAACCAAAAGGGTATTTTGCTTAAACATACTTGGTTTTCACATGGATGATCTTTGCAGGAAGGAAGAGAGATTTGCAAAATGTCAGCTGGTGAGTTCTTTTAACAGCATTTTTAATGGAAAGAAGAAGGAGAGTAGTGCAGCTGGTGGTACGAGGGAGGACAGTAATTTTCCTTTTGTAATTTACATGCACATCAGCTCTGTTCTGGGGATTATAAAACCATTTTCTGTTTATGAGCTGTTTTCTCTGCCTTGCAGCTGAACATCTTGCAAAGAGACTATTGTTGAGACTGAGGGGCTGGGAGGCTACAGCAACAGTAGTGGGCATGGAGAAAACCAAATATTTCCTTGTCAAATTTTAGAGATACCGGTTACTTTCTGTACTGCTGGAAAGTCCCTGTTGTGGGTTGAACTCTGCCACTTAATTACGAGCCAGTAAGGACTGGCTTAACGTGAGCTCCACCACATCAGTTGATGAAGCGCGTGTCCAAAGCTGGGGATCTCTTTCCATGGCAGAACGTTCCTGGTGAATGGTCATCTAAAGACAAGTGAGATCAACAGCACCGTTAGTTCAGGACACAGATTTGCTGGCACGCTGTTTGCTGAGGCATCGGCGCTGGGCTCTGCCGCCAGCATCACCCCTGAAAGGCTTGTTAGAAATTAGTTGGATGTATTTGTGGTCTGTGTTGTGGGTTTACCATTGACAGTCTTGGGTTTTGCTACTTGCTTAACTTCTTCCTCCTTGCTAAGGATGTGCCTTGGTGAAAATGTACCAAACTCATATAACTATGTAAGTTCGTAGAAAGCCTTTAACTTATTATTGAGTTTTTACTTTGCCTTTTATAAAGCCTGGTGGAAGAAGGCGGGCTCAAAAGACTCCGTAGTGTTGTAAGGGGGAGCACTATGAATGTTGTATATTCCTGCTGGACCATGATATGATGTGGGTCAACCTGCAGCCCTACAGAAATTAGAAATTCTCATTTTAATTCAGTGCCATTTAAATGCAGTGCAGGGGTGTGAGTGTGCAGTATTTCTGGTGGCTTAACACTCTTTCCTTCAGAGCAGAGCTGCATCAGATGGGCTTGAGAATTGGTTTTGCAGAAGAAACGGTAAAGGACAAGTAGAGTCTCTGATCATGACATGAATAGGTCATTCTCTGTGTTGTTTGCTTTCTAGATAAATGTTACAGCACAGGCACATATAAGAGAAAAGCAATTGCATGCTTTTATTAATGTAATTTGTGGGTAGTGTTGCTTATACATTTTGCTGGAGGCACTAGATGCTTTGGCCTTAGCAGCTGCTGTTGTGGTTTGGAGGACAGGATGCTGACTGTTCTCTGGCCCCGACACTGTGTTCCTGTGCGATGCTGTACAAATCGCATAAACTTTTGTGACCATAATTTCTTTATCTACTAATGAGGGCTAATGCCCTTTATCCACTCTTGGTGATTTGCTCTTAGATACCCTGTTAAAGTGTGGAATTCAGTTGTTTTCTATCGCTAGTCTTGGTTATTCAGAAAATAAGCACACATGGATACGGTAATCCACTTTGACGTTATTTGGTTTTTCAGTTGTTTGGATGGCCATGATTTAAGATGGTTTAGATTCCTCCTGCAAGCAGAGGTTATTGCAGCTTCTTGACTCTGTCCTAACCTGTGTGTATTGATTTACTTCCAGTTCATCTTGTTACAGTTCTGCAAGTAACTTTTCCCTTGGCTCTTTTTGCACAATTGTTGCAGATTTCTCTCATCTGTATGAATATCAAACAGCTAATGTAACATATTGAGTCCTTGAACATTCTCCAAATCTGGCATCTCTAGATGTGGCCTTCTCTGCAGTAATTCCAGTCTTTGTCTTTATGGCTGTGCTAAGGCATTTTGAGGTACCTGAGGTGATTCGCCCTTGGGTGGTGCTGGCTTTACTCTCCCTATCTGAAAAAGGACACCGGGGTAGCAATTCTGTACTGAAATGTCTAAACTGACTACAGATCAGTTCTTCTTCCCACTCTCTTCAGTCACTCACACTTGTTCTGATGACCATCTTTCTCCATGCTAAACTGCAAAGCTTGCACTTTTAAAAATCTGGTGTTTTCTTGTTGCAGTGCTTCTGCTTGCCAGGTTGGTTGGCTGGAGCCCAGAGATGTTGATCAAGGGGAGGTTGCCAAAAGCTCTGTTAAGTCCTTTCTCTTCCAGAAGGAACCTCTATCTGAATTTTGTCACAGCCACCAAAAACACCACTGTGATTTTTATTAAAACACATCTGCTCCTCTTCCTCCAGGACATGGTAGCTTGCTTATGCTCCCTAAAATGTCTGTGAGGAAGACTAATGGAAATTTTCCATACTGTGGAGAGAGATAGGGTTTGGATATGTAAATTCACATAAACCACAGTGAGGTGTGGAACAGCTCTGCTGTGAGGACAGGCTGAGGGAGTTGGGGTTGTTCAGCCTGGAGAAGAGAAGGCTCTGGGGAGACCTTGTTGTGACCTTTCAGTACTTAAAAGAAAGATGGGGCCAGACTTTTTAGCAGGGCCTGTAGCGACAGGACAAGGGGTCATGGTTTTAAACTAGAAGAGGGGAGATTCAGGCTAAACATGAGGAAGAAATTTTTTACAATGGGAGTAGTGAAACACTGGCCCAGGTTGCCCAGAGAGGTGGTAGATGCTTCATCTGTGGTGACATTCAAGGCCAGGATGGATGGGGCTCTGAGCAACCTGATCTAGTTGAAGGTGTTCCCGCTCATTGCAGAGGGGATGGACTAGATGACTTTTCAAGGTCCTTTCCAACCCAAACTGTTCTGTGATTCTATGATTTGTTCTGCCTTAATTACATGGTAGCATTGCCCCAGGTTGATTTAATTACCAGCATAAATAGCAGGCCAACTACCACAAATGTGACTGCTAGGGGATTCCAGAAAAGAGGGGTGCTCTTTTCTTCAGTTAATAGTGTTTCAGTATAGTCAGTAGGTAACTGAATCCAGGATCTTACTCACTTCTACTGATAGAAGCTTGGGCTGGGCTGGCACACGCTACAATTCTGGGCTTGCTCCAATTTCTTACTGCTCTTCATTGTGTTCTGTAGAAGCTGTTCTGTCAGGGCTAAGTAATGAACTGGAGATTTTTTTTAAGCTTCTTCTACACTCCAAACCATACCCTGATAGCCTGGTTAATTTAGATTTATCTTCTAGCGTTTTAATAATTGTAGATGATACTCATGAGTTGCTGTAGGCTGCTGTTAGAGGCTTTATATGAAAGAATGTACCTTGGCTTGGAAAACAGAAAAAACCCCTGTTAATACAGTTATTTGTAAGACGACACATACCTTCCATTCCCATGTCTTAACCACTGCACCACCATTTAATGGATGTATGAGACTGGATCCTTGGATCATTTTTCCTTCTGTTAGGCATTTGGGAGAGAATTATCATGTACCTGATACCCTTTAATGTGCTTTTGGATGGAAATGCATATTCCCTGAAACTCAAGTTAGTAAAAACCGTAGTATTGTGTAGTTGCAAAGCTACCCATACAACATGCAACCAGAGCCAGCTGTTCCAGAAGATAAGAACTTTAATCTTTCTCTTCAGTGAGGACTGACCCTAGAACTTAATGTTGGCAAGCAATAGGAAGCTCAGCGTACATTGCTGTGTGCCATTTTAAGGGGAAGGAAGGATGAAGAAAGGGGTAGGATTGAGACCTAAAGAACATGGAACTGGAGTACAGTAGAGAAGGAGATGCTCAGCTAAAGGGAAGAAATGACAGAAACAGTAGTGTCCCAAACCACCATTTTTTTCCTTGAGATGACAATAAAGTACTGAAGGGATAACTAAATGTGTAGTTACAGGACAGGGACTGTTCTTTGTAATGATTTCTGTTCAAGTCTCTTGTTGACATTAAAGGGAGACTCAGTCAAGGCTAAAGGGGAGTATCAAGCTCTGCATTTGTGCTCATATACCACAGTTGGACATGGTGTTAATTTTGGGAGGAAGGCAGCCTTTATCTTCTAACTCAGCTAGGCAAAATGGCAAGCAGATCTCTTCCTTTGTGGCAATCCCTCAAGAGGATTTTGAGGTCTGGTGGAGCACATCACAGCTCTCATTCTGTGCATGTGCAAGTATCTTTTCCAAAGTGTGTACACGAGCCGTGAGGCACTCAGCAAAGCAAGCCTGCCCTGCAGGTTTCACACGGCCATCCTTTACAAACCTGGGGGAGAGCCAATGCACTGTCATTGTGCTTGGATGAGGGCACTTGTTTTCTTTTCTGCTTTGAGCTGGGCTTGCTCGGAGGGCCTCCCAGGTTCAGTTCTCCTCTCCTCTGAGAACTCTGAGGCCCTGGCTCTCCCTCCAGCGGCGGGAAGCAGCTCCGCACCCACTTGTTGCTAATACGAGGGTCAAAGCCATCTTCATTCCTTTCATGTTTTCTTACTTGTCCCCTCCTGATAGGTTCAGACTGTGTCCTTGCTACCACAGAAATGGGGACCTCCAAGGGCGGACTTGAATTTGCCATGAGCAGGAGCGTGTTTCTGCTGAGCAGTCAGCTCCTGCCAGGGCCTGTTCACTGCCCGCTGCATTCAGGGCTGGGTTGTTTGAGGCACCGCTTCTGTGCTCTGTGTAGGATAGCCTCAATCAGCATCAGCAATTAACGCTTTCCATTTTTCCAAACACATGAGTTCATTTCAAGAGACCTGAGGTTCATTTCTATAGTATGTCCTGCATTGGAGAGAATGAAGAGGAAGAAAATACCTTTCAGGCCCAATCTGTTTTCAGATAAACATTTCAATGCGGGTCTGTTAATCCTTTCTCTCCCAGACTTTAGTTTAATCCCTTTTCCCTGAACAAATAGGTGTCTCCTGGCAAGGAACTGATGTGTGGCTGTAAATAGGCAGTGTTTTTATTATCCGGTTAATCTCCATTTATTATCACACATTCAACAAACAGCAGACGCTCCCCTACTTGTTTGTCTGTTCACAGGAAGAAATTTTATCTTAGTCAGTGGATTATGGTAAAGGCTGAGTGAATCACTGTGCCGCAACACGGTCAGCCCTTTCAGGGTTATTCAAACAATGGGACTGACCAGCCAGCCAGATAAAATATTTAATGCTCTAGATTGTCAGGATCATCAATTCAGTATTCATGTCTCTCTATAGCACAGCCTAAAGCCGGCATTTAAATGGCGCTAGAGGTTACATCAATGGAGCAGATGGGCTTTGAGTATGTGGTGCCTGCAATACACACGGTGTTTTGAACTGTGAGGCTGAATTCAGGGTTCCTCTGAATCCCTGTGTCACCACTTTTGAAATGTGACGCTTTGAACTTTATCTAATCGGCTGAGGACGTAACATACTTTGTTCTGTCAGGGTTATAAACTGCAGCCCACCATAAACGAACTGCAGGTAGCGGAACGCTGAAGTGGCTTGTTCATTTTTTTTTCTCAGTGGCTGCAAGTGTTTTGAAATGAACTCCTGCCTTTCCCAGGCATCCCTTGTGCTTCACATCCCTTGTGCTTCACATCCCTTGCACTGCTGCGCTGCTTTCTTCCCCAAATACCTTTTCCCCTCCTCCCAGCCTCTTGGCCTGCCAGGGTCAGCTGTGTCCATGCTCCAGCAGGCTGAGTTTCTGTATTCTTTTTTTCTCCTAACTGAAGCGCAGTTTTGTACGTAACTGCCATTAACAATAAGTACTTGTACAAGTGCTGCACTTGTGCTTGGCTCAAAAGGTTACTGAATTGGTTTTTTTTTCCCAAGCTTCTGCTATGAAAACAAGGGTTTGTCTTCCCCAAAACAGTCACTAGTGATCAGCAGCACGTTCCTCTTGCTGACAGTCACAGAAGCTGCAGTTCACTCAGATGCTCGGTTTACCCCAAACCATGGTCTCATTCAGTGTTTTTTTGCTGCCCTGGGTCCATGCCCTTGAATTTGTTGATGCCCAAGACAACAAATCCATTTGATGGTGGGTGTTGGCCAAACATGCTTTTGTCTTGAACTCGGTTGTTCGTGTACCACATTACTCTCCCAGTTGAGCAGCAGCAAAGTGTTACTCGGTACCTTTCTGGCTGCTCTGCTACAGGTCTGTCTTGTGGAGATTGTCCTGGCAGAACAAGGGGAAGACATTACCCAGTCTGGTACCCTGCAGCATGGCAACTTTGAGTCACTTAGTGAATATATTTATTTGCACAGTTGCTTTCATAGTGATTAGGCTGCTAAGTGTGATTTTTTTCTTTGGAGGGGTTCATTCATTCCCACTTTTCTGCCATGTAAAGCTTCACACTACTGCTAAGCTTATCTTAACAAAATGAAAAGGAAAATCAAGTGATAAGAAGATACTGTGGTGTAATAGTTTGATTATTTATGTCTTGGATTACTGCTATATAAACAAACCCAGTCGTTAGTTTAGTGCAATGAATGGACTTCAAAGTAAGGTGCTGTGGATGAATAAAGAGAAAATTAAGTGGTGAGAAAAGGACCTACATGAGCACAGACAACTACCAGACTGTGTTTGTTGTGCTGTTGGCGAGGGTGCTGGGTGGTCACTGCTGCTGCTTGGGAAACGTGTACGTACCTAAACCTTTCCTTGGCAGTGCTGCATGTTCACCTTCTAAGCAGCGTGGTCCGAGTACGTAGCCCTTGCCTTCTGGTGAAAAGCAAGCAAGCTTTTTGGAAGACAGCACCGACACTGGCAAATTGTCTCCTTATTGCTGTTGTATTCCTTCTCTATTTAGCGAGATGTACGTCCTACCGGGAAAGGGCAGTCACCAGTTCTGGAATATTCAACATGATAGTGTGTATGCTAGTAGCTGTGAGGGCAAAGCCTGAAGGTATTTTTTCACTGATACAAGTAACAAGGATCTTTTTTTTGCCACAGTAAATAGGGTGTTTGTTAGTTCAGATCTTCATCACTGCAAAAACTTGCTGCAGACTCATGTCTTCCTCTGATCAGAGGACTAAGATCAGTTCATCAGTGCAAGAACATGCATGGAGCTGGTGTTAGGAAATCCAAGAGATCAACCTCAGGGTAGGTTTGGAAGGATGTGTGGGAAGTACTTCTGTACACACATCTTAGTTTGACTCAAAACTTGATGATAGCCAAAGTGTCTTCCAGCAGCGGCAAGTATTTTTCAGAAGCAGCTGGGATTTCTTCTGCCTCTGTCGGTAAGCTATGGCATCTAAAGTAAATACTTGTAGGGCTTTTTGGGCTCCTTAGTTAATAACGGGGACAGTGAATAGAGTCGTTTCACCTTCATTATCAGAAATGAGTCTAAAACAATCCAGAAGGCTACTCTACAAAATTAATGCCGAAGTAGCAGTCAGTGCAAGCTGGGCTTAATGATGTATGCCTGTTGGAATACACAGGGGCTGAGTTTTCAAGTGTATCTAAATGATTCAGCAACAAAGGTTTGTGGACTTTTTTTTTGTACTTCATTTGTGGCCAAGTCTTTTACAGATACTGAGGCATGCAGGGATGCAGACAGGCACTAGATTCGTAGGTATCTTTAAAACATCTCACCTTTTGAAAATTCTTGAGTTTAACAAGAAAAACAGTAGAGAAATCTGAGGAAAAAAATGTTCTTCCTCTTCTCCCTGTATCATTGTGGACAAGAAAAAGTTGAACCACAGTGTCAGTTTTTAAAAAATTGAGCCTTGTGTGGTGACTGTATTGTTAAGAGTCCCAGGTGAAGGCTCTTAACTGTGCTAGTAGAGATGTTTCAAAATGTGGGTGAAGAGCAGCAGAAAGCCTTCTCCTGGATGCAGAGGGGTCCCTGAGAAAAGACTACATCACTGGGCAACTTCTGCCCTAAATACTGTAAAGAAACCTCACCCCTTTCTTTATGGAGTTTTGAAGTGTGAAGGTGATACATTATTCCTAATATAGTGACACTTTTTCTTTATTCTGTAGATTCAACCCGTTATTGATCAAGTCTTCTCTTTTTCTGAAGTTCCAAAGGCCTTTCTGAAGTTGGAAGGAGGACATGCACGTGGAAAAACAGTGATTGATGTAATTAGTAAAAAATAAAGTTTCTCTAATAATTACTCTGCCCACAGTTAATCCTTTACTGGTAAATTACGCTTGAACATGAATTGGTACATAGCAGCTGTTTTTTAAAAAAGAGCTCACACAGGATGCATATTTTTTTTAAAAGTCTTGTTTTAGAAAAGCCTTTTTGATTCCTCAATACTCTGCCTGTTAATAACTGCTAATACGCAGACAAGAAATACTCATGTCCCTTGGGTATTTCTACGTTCCTGTTAAGAATATAGTTGTGACTTTTGCAGGATGCTCCTCACTCTTGGGACAAGAACAGCTGGCAGCATTTTCAGTTTGTAGATCTTGGAACTTCTATTTTCCAGATGTTTTACCTAAGTACTGAAATGGTGAGAGATGCTTTTACTTAATTGTCCATATGAAAATTGTGCTGTCCTTTTTTCCTTGCCTTTCTTAGTTCTGTCCGCCCTTATTAATTATATGTTATGATTCAATTTAGTTCATTCTTAGAACCTGTGAACTTTTCCTCTGTTAAGTGGTCACGTTGCTGTCTCAAGACCAGTACTTTAATCTTGATACACTTCGACCAAATCTCTCCTGCCATAATCTCAGTAGAAGCATGGAATGAAATCAGTCTATAACTGATAATTATTTTAATTGCCTAACTCCTGGCACAGATTCAGCTGCCTACAGTGTTCATGCAGGTAGGCTACACATGATTTTTGCCAGTAATCAGGAGACCCTGCTCCTGCCATGCCCCCTGCCGCTGCTGGTGGGGGCAAAGTGCTTGAGGGGTGTGTGTCTGGTTTTAAACTTACCATTTTGCCAGAGACCGGCTACGGAGTGACTTCCCCTGCAATTATGCAGGTAGATCAAAGGAAAATGGTAATGAGAGCTGCATGTTTACCGTGGTGCAGCTCCACTGATGGAAAACCACGTCATGCAGTGCTTCCACCAGAGGACAGAAGCGGCAGCTATGTGAACCGTGGCGACATGGACAACTGCACTGAACACACGCTTGTACAGGAGAAACGTCCATTCCTCAGTGTTGACAGCTCTTCCATACCATGTACTCACCCCCCGTTAGCTCGCTGTCACAGAGGAGTGATGGACAGAGAAGAGCGTAAGACACAAGAAAACCGTCCAATGTCAGCTTTCTACCTTTAAAAATAATGTCAATAAAAAGTTACCTAACTTATATTTATTTGTAAAATGCTATATTCTATATAGCAAGAGCACATCAATATGACAAAGTACCACTGTTTGGAACCAATAACAACATGTTTTCTATGAAGAACTAAAAGCAGCACATTTCAGAGCAACAAAACTTCAGTACATCTGTACAAAAGGAGGAAAATTAGTAAGGCACTTCCTCTAGGGTGATAAAAGCACCAGTATCCTTTGAGGCAATACAATAGTAATGAAAATATTAACTTTAAACAGACTTACTATGCAAGACAAAGGCCTGGATGCTCCTAAGGAGCAGCTTGTAGTAACACTGGTCTAAGCCAGAACAAAACACAGCAGCATAGTACATGACTTTGTATTTTACCTTTTTGCCAATATTACTAAGGGAAATGAGCAAAACCGGGTTAAGAGCCGGGCAACAGAAGAACCTCCTGCAATCACCAGTATGTTTTACTTGTCATGAACTCTGTACTAAACCAGTAACTCTTACTGTGAATCAGCACAGCCCTTACGAATGGACCCGTGACCAGGCTTGGAGCAGCCTGACACCTTCCCAGCAGCAACTGGGAGCCAGCTGCCCACCACAGACTTTGCTCTCCACCATCACCAGAAATACCTGGCAGTCCGGCACTCTCCGTGGCTGCGAAAAGCTCAGCAACCGCAGTGCTCAGGTGCTTTTGCAGTCATGTAGAGTGATACTTTCCCTAAGAATTCTTGTTTTCTATATGATTTTGCAGTTCAGGAAGACTGTGCTTACTGGAACTGTTTTAGAAAGTAAAAACTTGACTTGGCAAAGAAACAACATACCTGTAATTCAAAAAGTTAGGCAGCCTAGGAATGGGCAAGTTCTTCACATTCCGATGTATCCTTTTGCCAGCCCTCTCTTTTTCTAACAAACGTCTAATTTACATCATCTCTCTACATGAGAAAATCCAGATTTTTTTCTTAATTTAGGACCTATTATACTAGCATACTAACTATATTTGAAGCCACATGTTAAAAATTCTTTGGATGTGCTGTGTGCTAGCAGTCTTTAAACTTTCAGTAAACATAAGTTTGTTCCAGTGAAACAAATACATTACTTTCCAGTAGTTTCCAGTAGTAAATATTTCTCTGTACTACAGCCCATAGGTCAAGGTTGCTATACCCACATACACATTGCACTCCTGTCCTTTATAAGATAAGCTTTAGTTATTTTTTAGCCCTTCTCTCAGTTAAAAAAAAAAACAAAACTCTAAAAAATAATTTAAAATTATGCTTATTGATTATTCTGGATTAACTACTCACTGACAATTGTCTCTCCACGGGATCTGTCCCACCTTTAGTTCTTCCGCTCTAGCCTGAGGCATACTACCACTCGCGCTCTCACATTGCATTGTGACGATTAAAAATACATTAAAAAAAGGTTGAGAGATACTCAAGCTTTTATAGGGATAATAACCTTAGAGAGATGAACTCATTCTGTTGCTTGTTCTTTTTAAAATTGCAAAGAAAAGACAAAACTCTCATTGTCAATCCTGTATCCTTCAGAGACGGCAGCGCCAATTCCAGTGTCCAGAACAGTGGCCAATTCAAACGTCACCTTTGCCTGTTTGAGTTTATACAACAAGTGGTTCCCAACACTGCGTTAACTTTTCCTCGCTGACTGTGTTGACGACAACGTGGTCGCGATCATACTGTGTGCCTCCTGTAAAGAAAAATTTCAGAGTGTGAATTATCTTTGGCATAAGAGATGTAGTCTGAGCTTCACGGGAACTCTAAAAGTGCTGGTGCAGACAGTTTCTCTCCCCACAGCACTGAAAAGAAACTCATTTTTGTCACTGCCTACTTATGGAACTAATTTTGAAACAAGGGAGCCTGTCTGCTCCTCTCCACCCCTTCAGTAATGAAGTACCTCAGCATTTTCAGCCCGGATGGCAAAAGAAGGAAACACTCCAGTCATGTGTAGCTCCTTTCAGGCGGTCACTTCCCAAAAGTCAAGCTTAACAGTTCGGTCTCTCTTCAACTGTGTCCATTGCCACTTTGCTCTAAAGATGATGTTTACACCCTGCTACTAACAGGCAATACGAGTGTGACCACACCAGGGACAAGGTCTGGTACTCATTTACTCGCAGCCATTATTATATAATCCTGTATTTTGACCATCTGTATCACAAGTTGCCATACTCAGAGTTATCACCCAACATTCAGCTGTTTCAACCGGCAGCTGAACATACCTGAATGAAAAATATAACCTTTTCCTGGAGGGGCTTAATTTGCTCATGTGATGCAGTACCAAAAATGTCCCCATAGAGAAGCACCATTAGTGTTCTGACTTAAGAAACTCGGAAGCAAAGGAATGTTCAGCTGGAGCTAGAAGTCAGAACTGACGTGTTTTTCTTATCATATCTGTAGTACGTACCCAGCCGACCGGGACACTGCTACAAACACTGCCCTTCTTTCTGCAGCCCTACAGCCTCACCCCCCCGGAACGAGCAGAAAACATGGCTGGCAGCTGAGAGCTTACAGTGGGTCTAACAAAGACAGATTCTATCAAATCTCAGAAAGAAATCTGCTAAGCCCCTGAGTCCTGCATGGGCAGGCACATTTAAGAGCAGCTCTTTTGTACTAATGGCCTCTCAAGCACCTTAGCTGATCTCCAATTCAGGAGTTTGGGGGAGGCTTTCTGGTGCCACTGTCTCAAATTGGAAACGTCTCTGAGAAGGTTAAGAGCAACGTGATTTCTCTCCTTCCCAATTACTAAAAAGCAGTGGAGATACACCGCAGAAATACTTGTGAAGTTCTTCAGGAAAAGAGGAGAAAAAAGGGAATAGCAGATCAAATGCTACTGCAGGAAACAAAAAAACCAGCAGCTACAGAAAATAACACGGCTCCGTTATCACTGCAAGGGCAGAAAATATTTTGCAAGCAGTGTCTGATAGAATGTAAACGTTTTACGACGGGCAAAGATGGGATTTATTTTGGCAGAACAAGAGGGTGCTCTGGACAAGGCCTTGTGCTGTGAGTATCCACCAGGTGGCACTGGAAACTGCGCAGCTGAACACCTCCCTTCATCTGCTGAAGAATTCAGTGATGCTCCATTTGTGGTCAAGAATGGATCCGCAGAAGTGGCAGGAACAGCTGATGTTCCTAGGAGACTTTCTCAAATAAAAGCTAAATGTACCTGCTCTTTCATATTTACAGTACAGACGTATTATTTTTTAAGAGTGCATCTATACTTTCATCACCAGACCCATCCATTGTGAAGTTCTTCAATTGTAACTGCAGAATACATAATAGCTTTTAGTTTCATTACTTGAAGACAAGTCAGTGTAACAGTATTTCTGCTTGTTTGGTGCCACTCGGAACTGACTTTAGAAAAAGCTATGCAGTCATTGTGACCAAAGACTCCCTTGAACTGGAGTCTTTTTGGTAAGTTTTTAAACTTACCAGTAGCTTTATATGCAGTAAAGAGAATTTGTGAATATTTGTGCCAGTACTGCATCACAGAATTTTCCCACAACTCTGCCAGTGTTGCCCTTCTTAATTCCAAAGAGCTGACTTGTTCACCCTGGTATTTTTCTATTTTTTGTAATTGCTGTAGTTAATGTCACAGTATCAATCCAAAACTAATTTTAAAACAGCTAAAATAAAAAATTGAACAGCTATAGGAAATTATTACTGCAGTGTTATATTATATTATTAATGCAGTGTTATATAAGATCTGATTCCGCAAGTTCTGCTCATCATTCCATTGGCTGCTGTTACAGACCTTCTATGAAACTCTGATAATGAAGAAACAGTATCTACATGAATCAAATTGCTCTACAAAAGTCAATGTAAAACGTGCATCAAGTGCACACAGAACTTGGGCTCCTGTGGCAGAATCTCATGTTCGCAATAAAGGTGTAGCCATTAATAAACAAATGAAAAAACTTTTTGCGTCTAATCACATCAGTGTACAGCTTTCCCAATATCCTGTGGCTATTGCATCTACGACTACTATATAAGAAAATTTGCTCTATACAAATTAAAGTTAATGAGAAGCTAGGTTTTTCTTGCTTCAGCGTTTTTAAATAATTATATTCACATCATCCAGTGCCATGTAAAATTAGCTGAGGATATCTACAATGAGTGGACACCGGGAATACAAGATAAGCAAGTACTGTGAGCTACTAAACTCTGTGTAGGAAAACTGAAATGAAGTCCCAGGGCCTGTATAATTCAGGAGGTCAGACTAGCTCATCGGGTCTTTTTTGATTCTAGATTAAAGTAACTATAACACCATCCTTAATTTATAGGCACGTTTAGTGCCTATCCCACTGTAAATACTATGTAATTAAGACACAACGTAATGAGATAACACATTTGCTTACCTTTGATATCTAAAACCAGCTTCGGTTTCATCTTGCTATAAATCCTGCCATCTGGACTAATATGCCAATATTGTTTGTCTTCATTCCGCTCAAATGACAGACCGAGTTTAGAGCCAGGAGTTATAAGATTTCCAACAATTGTCAGGCAGCAATCCTCTGCCATCTGTATCATCAGAAAGACAACAACAATTATTCAAAAGGTCTTGCTTCTAGTATCCTCTGTTTTTTAATCAGATAGGAGAGAAGTCAGCAGGTGAGAACAGAATCTAGAACTACTTTCCCTAAAGGAATGTATTTTTGCCCCAAACTCAAGACTACTAATTTTTCTTTTGTTCCTGTTTCTCCTGACACTCTCCACTACATAAGAACATTAAAATAACCATGCTGTATCAGATCAAAAGGTGCAATTAGCACCTGCCTCTAGCAATGGCCAATAATAGATGCTAGGGAAGATTACATTCACTCTGCTCTTGTACGCAGGATGTTCCTGGTAAACCCTCCCAGCCTACACCAATTTCCAGCCCAGAGACTTTTCCATGCTGAGCTGGTACCTTTAATATCTGGATGGTTTCTGTCCCATATGTGCATTTCTTAGTCACTTCACAATGAGATCAATGTAACCCTTTTACGTGTACAAGTTTATGTATCATAACCCTTCTGTGGCAAGCAGTTCCAAACCTTAACTAGTACTGTTATAAAAAATTAAATTAAAAAATAATTTGATAGGCAGCTACTAGTTTTATTTGATACTCTCCTCACTTGCCTTCCCCTCCCTTATTTTAAGGGATGTCTTGTCCACGCTATGTTTGCAGATACTTGAATCCTATCATCCCTCAAACTGCCCCCTTTGCAGGCTACAAGTCCAAGCTGTTTCATCTCTTCCTTGCATAGAAGCCCCTCCATCTCCTCTGCTCGTCCTTTTTTTGTTCTTTAATCATTTCTAGTTCTGCAGTAACCTTTTGGGATAAACGACATAACTGCACAGTATAGAGTGTATGAATTTCATGGTGTACCACAGTAATATTTTCTTCTTTATTCTGCATTCTTTTCCTAGTAATTTTTATTACTTGATTTTGAAACTCTGAAAATGTCTTTATGATTAAAAAAAGAACTGGCAAAAATAAAGTTTACTTTAAAAAATTATTAAGGCTGTATTAGTAGTACATCACAGTTAATTATTCTATGTGAACAGTGATTTTCAATAGATCACCATAAGATAGTTTGTAACTTCTGAATGGACTTCAGTGGCAGATTAAACAAACACCCACCTGCCATTGTTGATCTGGCCCTAAATTATTAAATATACTGTTTTGAAAAAGCAGTACTTCTTGCTATGATAACCTAGAACTGAAGCAAGTCAATTTGATTCTGCGGTTCTGAAACTCTCCTGTGTATCTAGGCCACTCCTTCACCCATCTCCAAGAAACCCATGAAGAGTGAGGAAACCTGAACTCGCATCTGCTATTTGTATCTGTTTCTGACAAAATGAGGAAAATGACTTTCATAAGCTGCTTACTCGTTATCCCACCTACCTAAACCACCTCCTTGGAAACCTCCTTGGGCGTACCTCCAGATCCCGTGACTCAGAGGCAGTGAGATGACCCAAGCTTACAGGAAGAAAAGCACGAGTTCTTCCAATGACCCGTCTCTGCCTACGTGCGTGTACTTCCCCACCCACCAGCTTAATTTTCTTTTTAAAATGTGGTGAAAAGCAAATTTTTGTGCGAAATACATTTACTGCCGTTCACTTAAGATGAACGCTGCCAGCTTGCACTCCTCGCTGGGATACCTGATTGCTATAGAGCTGAGCTGCGTATTTTCTGTGCACAGAAAAACTGCTTCATGAGATGCGGAGACGGGGACAAAAACCAAGAGCATTTATCCAAAGCCATATTATACCACGCTGTCGTGATATGAGTGCTTTCAGTGAAATGTTTGAGAGGCGTTGTCAAGAAAGAAGTCTTTTGTATGCGATATTAAAGCTTTTAGCTTACTTTGCATCGTTTTGCTGTCTGCATAAATCCCTTTTACTACTGCATGTGTCCTATAAACATGTCCAAACAATCCCTTAGCTTATTAACAGTAAGATTCTTCCCTCCAGCATAGATGACATAGTTATAAATGGCTTCTTTGAAGTTATACAATCCTATAGAAAACGTTCACATGATTCTTTGCAGTCAAGCTCTTTAACAGTATTAAAGTAACTTAATTTTCTTTGGCTGGCATCCCTACCTAAGACTGTTCATGCTTAAACATTATGAACTGCGCATACCTTTGCTCTCCTCAATGACAATTCACACATGACTAGTTTTATGGACTGTGAGAAAAGTAGGACTTCATTTGGAAACTTGTACAGAGGAATGGAAAAGGGATGAATTCAACAAACACGTCGATAACCACAAAAAACAAACAAAAGCCCCAAAAACAATAGAGTAGGATTTTATCTTTAAGCTTGTCTTAATGAAGCAGAGGATATAACCTACATTACACTAATCGACCTACCACAAGGTATGCCTAGTTCAAAATATTATCAGGAAGGGTCTGCATTTTAAAAAGTCTCCCCTGCTTGGATGCTTTTGTGGTATTTTCACTGTGGAGAACAAGGGCATGAAAGTGGAAGGAGCTCATGAAGAACAAGACAATGATCTTTTGGTGTTGACTGTGCTTATGAGGCTAACTAAAATCTCTCAAAATTTCAGTTACATCAAAAGAGGTATCATACATCTAGTTCATATTACATGAAAAGGCCAGAGTTCAATATGAAAAGAAAAAAACAAGGGAAAAAAAATACAAAACCAACCAACCAACAAACTTCCCAAACCCCAAACAGAAACAAACCAACCACCCTAAAGATGATATTACAGCTGAAACTGAATAAGCCTATAAAATAAATTAAGATGATGCAGTAGGAACTGAATTCAGAAAGCCCTACTGGAGAGGAAAAGAGAAAGTTCACATTGAACTTGAACCTCACCTGGCACCTTATGAATCCATCCTGATAAACCCAGATCTGATCATCTGAGTTTGTATCTTCCGCAACCTGTATTCTGAGAAGATTCAGATTGTCTAAGTTTCCATCAGCTGACATGAATTTTCCTGTTTCCTTGTTTCGAAGCCTGAAGTACACACGTTTCTGCAGAAAACAGCACAACTCTTTAAGCGCAGTCTCAGCGCAGAACAAATCCTGCTCTGGTTAACTTCAGAGCAATTACCGTTCAGTGCTGAACCCCGTGCCTCCTCCTTTCTTTCAGAAAGCTTAACTTCTCTATTTTAGCATTTAATTCCAAAGTCCGTAAATGCCTAGAACAAGCCGAGCTTTAAGAACTTGCCATTCTGGCATGGAGAGTTTCGGGCTTTCCCGGGCACTGAAACCAGTACAGCGGAAAGCTAAGAATTTTTAACTCAGAGCAGTCCTAACTTCTCTCTGCTAATTTGTTGTACAGATGCTCTTGACTCTCATTCAGGGTGCACTTGTGCAGCAATGCTGCTTATTTCACTGGTGGCAAGTAACTATTACCCTGCACATTCGTGCTGCAGCTTGTTACACATCAACGTTTCTGTGCACACAAGCCCTCAGCCAGGGCAGTCAAAATGCATTAACCCTAACTCTGCTTAGGGCTATGCAGAGAACGCTATGTCAGCAAGCAAATGCACTTGGTTACAGGTACAAGCAATGTGTGAATCAGAAAAAATCATCTCCTGAATGAAATATGGCACAGCAAGGACCCCGAATGTTAAAGCTCACAGGACTGATGCAGCGTTGGACCAAATCACATGGTCCTTAGTTAGAAAACAAAATGAAAACGACACCATGAGATTAAGTTCTGTTAATTATGGTGCTATGCAATAAGCAGGGGAGGACCATTCCTCTAAACCAACACAAAATCACTACTAATTGAAGTATCCCGTTTTGTTGACCAATTTTCTTGTTGTTCCAAAAGTAGTGCAGATAGTACAGTACAGTATGCCAGTGACCAGTTTGGGTGCTAATTATAAAACAACTTAAAAGTAATTTATATATACTAGTTATAGCTATTAAATGTTAAAATAATGTAGCCAATCCTTTATATGCTGTCTTCCACACTTTGGTTTAAAGTATGCTTAATGAACAGTTTAAGCAGTAGAACTGCAAAGCCATGTAGCATAATCAAATAGATTTTATTACAAGCGAAACTGTAGAGCCATTTATTTATACAACTGCCATTGCTGAAGCTCATGACATGCATCAAAACTGTAACATAGTTTTAAACTGTATAATATCCCCCCCCATTAAAAAATATAAATTAGTACTCAACAATCTCACATCAGAGCCTACTCACCTGTAGCAAAGGCCTCAGAGAACCTATCTGACAACAGCCACTCACTTTATACCAATCTGGAATTTCATTTGGTGATAACAACATCTGACGCCCCCTGTAATTACTGTGCTCATAAATTACCCATCTATGAGAAAAAAATAAAAGAAAAAAAAGACAATGCTTTTACTGCCAAATCCTGCTTTGGAATCAATAAATGGTTTTAATAGGAATCTGTCCCACAAAGTAGTGGTGTTTAGCTTTGGAAAGTAGATGACCTTCTTTTTAATTCAAAAATAATAAAATCACGTCCTGATTTAGATCAACAGCATTAAGATTAGTATATTAGATATTTTAAAGTCATGCTATTTAATAAGTAAAAGCTGAATGAAGCAAAGCATTTTCTTGCCTTAAAAGGGAGCAACCAACTTTAAATACACTCTGTTTTCAGGAGGCACCGTGACTCCTCAAGAAGCAAATCTGTATATGCTTCATATGCTGCATATGCCAGATTGCTGCATGTACAGAACCAGTAGTTCTGCGTGTCTTAATTGACAGGCCTGACCCACATGGGAAAGAACCACTGGGGATGCAATGCAGACTGCAACAGGCAAATACTGGAACTGCAACAAGGTGGAGTTCTCTAGGGTATTTTTATAGAAATTTCAGAGCACCTTTCTTCTTTCCAAATACCTGAAGGTGGGGGGAGCAAAAAAAGAAAGAAGGAAAAAAACAAAAAGGCACAAAGAAAAAATTTGTTTAGCATTCCCTAGCACTCGTGCAACCACGCTAACAACCACTTTGACAGCAACCTGTCAGAACCCGACTCACGCTTCTCTACTACTGGTGCAGGCAGAAATTTACAACTGGACTTTGAAACAGGCTGCAATACAGTGCAGTTTGTTGAGTTCTCTCACACTGATTTTCTTGGACTGTCCAACAGCCGTAGGTTTTTGAGCACATGAACACTCAAGATGCACATTTTCATGTTACTTCCTTTGCTCCAACTGATTTGTTAGTAGACATCTCTATGTGGAAGAAGCACACTCACCTTAATTTTGGTGCTTTTTAACAACTTAGTATGCATCTATCCCCCAAGTATGAAATTAAAAGGATTATAAACAGGTGTCAGCATAAGGAAAAGAAGACAAAACCCCCTTCAATAAGGGAAACAGTAGGGGTAAGGACACTCCGAAACCTGTACCTTGACATATTTCAGCAGCTGACACCGCTATAATGAAATAATAATTTCCATATCATGCTCTCTACGCTTCCAGTGTTCAACCAGAAAAAAAAAATATATATATTAATTGGACAGGAAACATGCACAAGTAACAACTCCATTACCTGGAATCATGGTAATCATGTTCTTGGCAAAGAAGTAACTTGATGTTTGACTTCATGTTATGGAAAGTGAAAAATCAACTATATTGTGGTTTTGGTGAAAGACGCTGAAATCTCGGAAGACTTAAATACGGAGCATGTACCTTTTCTTATGACCTTTATGTGTCAGACTTCGGTGTGCTAAGGAAACCCTTTGGCTGGTTTATCCAGATGGGGAAAATGGTTTGCTCTACAGAGCTGGTATCAGCTATCCACTTGAGGGCAGCCTTAAGCTATTCATCAGCATCTCTCTAGCACACACCTTGGAAATTTCCCTCTTCCAAAGAGCACATTTAAAAGCAAAGCAAGATGGATCTATCGTCAAAAAAATAAGTCACATTCTTCAAGTTCGAAAAAAACTGAACGTATACTTAGGGCAATTATCTTGGAGGTAGAGCTTAACAACAGGAAAAACACAAAAAGATAAGTTTAACAGATCTGCTGAACGCTGGAAGAAGATAGCACAGTAGCTTTCAAAATGCTTCCAGAGAGTTTCTAAGCTTCATCATGGACTATTTTTTTACATGATTCTTCAAAAGTAAATTTACAGAGCACAACTGATTAAAAATAGCTAATGAATTTAACTGCTAGATTTACAACCAAGAGCCTGACCCAGTTCCTGAAGTAAAAAGCATTATTACTGAAGCCAGAAGGGACCAGCTCATGATCTGATTGTACCACTGTGTCCATGACATCCAGGTAAAAGGATGAATGTGAAGACTTATTAGAACATTTTAAACTTATGACACAGATCATAAACTGAATGATTTTTTAATGATTGAGAGCTAAACCATGAGCACAGAAGTTGGTTTTAAGGATGCTATGCAAGCTGGCTTTTATAACACAGCAAGAGAGAAGCCATCAGTTTCCTTGTGAGCTTTTTTCAAATTCATTTCAACTTCTAGCACAGGGCACCAGTCAGTGATAACAAGTTGTTGAAACAGGATGTGAAAAGGTTCTGTAAGAAGAAACTGCATTAATGCACTGCATACATTATGATATCCTAATTTCATATTCCTTGGTTTCTAACACCTGTAATTTTTCTGTTTAATAAGTACATAATTCTAAGAAATCAAAAAGTGATTTTAAACTTACATGCCGCCAAGGACTTGAACTGAGGCTATTTGAGGATTGTATCCCAGGAACTGGAGATTTAAGATTTCTGCACTGAATTCCATCTTCTTTCCTTGGAAACCCACCTTTTCAAAAAGAGCTATGCGTGGCTCAGACAGCTCCTGCAAAAGGCAGATGAGCACTTTTACACAATGTTACAACTCCAGATGGTGCCTGTGAACATCATTACTCCACACAGCCCTTTTATTTCAGAAGTTTCTTCTTAAATGAGATCAAAGACCCTGAATAATGTTTTTGCTCTGCAATAGGTTACTTAAAAGACAAAAAAACTAATAAAGAGCCCTTGTACAAAACACACAAGGCACCTTCTTGCATGGAACATAAAACTTCCTTAAAGCACACACAAATGTCTCTGTGGTTGATTTTTGCACAATATCTTGAGTATGTTTTAAAATACATTTTAATGAATGGCATATCCCTCTTCCATTGCACTAAACCCCACTCAGCGTAGGAATTTTTATCTTCAGACCTGAACACACAGTAAGATAATATTGATTTCTACAGTTTCAAATGATGAAAGCCTTGTCAGCACTGCTTGTCACTTACTGCTCTCATTTTTAATTCTTACAGTAGGTTAAGGCAACATCAATCTCTGAATAGACAAAAACTTTGAGATTCATACTTCTGAGGTGAAATTCATGACTTGGGCAAGAACTGTAACATCTGAATCATCCAAACTGCTGTGAGGAGATGATTCTTCTCCCTCTCTGTCAAAATGCTTCTGGTGTCAAAGGGATTCTACCTACAAGACGTTCCCTGCATTACTGAATCCATCTTAAATGCCTTCTGGATAATGAACCTTGGGGCCTTTTCCCATGTAGCAAGGTATCTGTAGCGGACTGAAAACAAACTCTCACAATTCAGGCCTTCCCGTGGAAGCTGGAAGGTAAGGGTTTGAAATCCCTCACTGACCCTGCCAGGCCCTGTCTCACAAGTCTTCCACTGCATAAAACCAGTGCCACAGCCGGCAGAGCTCCCTCCTGCTGGCATGTGTTCAGCACGCTCAAAACACATCAACTGCATCGGGAACGCCCGACATCATGTGAAGTCTCGACAGACTCGCATCTGGCCTCAGGCATGGAAACAGGCCCTCCAAGGCAGAGGTGACTGTACACGCATGACAGCAGATATCCACGCTTCCTTGTGACTTTGTTAGGCAAGGCCTGGTGTCTACCCATTTCTAGAGCAGTGCTTAAATTCCTCTTTAATCTTCCTTTAGATGTTTCGGAGCCCAGCTGATGACGTTGCATGAGCATCACCATTATCTCCGCAGCAGGCCAGGTTATCGCACAGCAGCTGAGCTGCGCTTCCTGATCGCACACAGGCTGCGGGGCTACGGAAAATGCCAGGAGGGCCCTTTCAGCTTACTCCAAAATCAGAGTATGCTCACCCCCACCATGACAGGTCAACACCACTTAGACTGTCGCGCTTCATCACAGGTAAAGAGCCCAACAGGAGCAGTCACACCACAATCATGTCCCAGCGTCTCTGACCCCTCAGCCCTTTTACAGACCTGCACTGCACTCCCAGACACACAACTGGTCAGGCAGCAGCCCTTGAGCCATCCAAAACGCTTCAGAAATAACCTACTTACAAAGAAAACACCCAGACAGAAAAAGAAATTCTCCAGTATTCTGCCACACCTTCCACTCTGGGTATTTTTTAGACTCAGCAGCAACACTGTGGTATAAAATGCTCCCCACAGAGAGAAGCGCAAGGTCTGCTCTCCAGTTCGCTTTCAGTACTTCCCAGGTACTGCGCTGTATGAAGTTGGTGCTCCTATATATCTAGTTATTTCACAGAGTTGCCCATTAAAAAGAAGTATTTTCAGCATGACTCTTCAAGCATAAACCACATTCACAGTTGTTTTTATAGTATGTTCAAGAAAAGGAAGGAAAAATGCTGCTTTCTATCTGTAGCACAACTATGTGGAGCATACAAAGCAAGCACAATCAAGCAAAGACACAGTGGTATAAAAAAACAAAAAAACTTTGACTTTATGAACAAAAGCCCTTTTAACTTCCACTTCCAAATTTATCAAATATGCCTTTCATTTCCTTTTTCTACAGTCGCTTACAAATGGATACCTGCAAAGCGGAGTTAAACTAGATAAGTATAGTAATGTTACACATTAAAATAGCAAAGGTGCTTCTTGTATTGAAACGTCACAGCGAATCACAAGGGAAGTTATGGGAACAGCAGATGGCGGGGAGGAATTAAGACTGGCGGTGCCAAAAAACCAGTCCCAAAATAAATCTGACAGGTTAAACCAGTAACTAGAATAAGGTTCAAGGTTTTCTAAAAATTATGAAAAATGAACAGTATATTATACTGATCATTTCCACCTAACTTCTTATGCTTTGTATTCTGGCTTGCTAACAAACTGCTGAGCAAAGCAACCCATTTTCCTCTTCTCTGCAGGTAGGAAGCCTCTGAACGAGGAAGAAGCAGCACATGACTGGCAGACAGATGCAGCTCCATGCTACTGTCTGATAAATTGTAAGGCTAGAGCAAGTTTCAGAAGTTATAAGAACCTAAAGAGGCACAGAACTGGCATTTGGCTGTTTTAACACAACAGCTTCTGTTGCAAATAATAAATCTTCCAAAAGTAAGCTGATCCTTCCAGTTTGAAACAAGCATTTTAGACCCAGGAACTCAATACTGACATGAACAAAAGAGCCTGTTTTAATTCATGGTCATCACCCACCAAGCTTGGCCAGAAACATGTCTACTGTTTTGAATAGGATCTGTCTACGGGACAGTCAGAATTCGGAAGGCAGACATACTCACTGCAGATATTTGCTTACATTGTACATCCAAATGCTCCAGAGACATGAAAGAGGGTGACACATTTTACTTCTCCTTCCTCAACTGCTACATCACTGATGGGTTACCAAAATTACAGTGGAGTGCAATAATATTGCCAAATTCAAAGAAGAGAGTCAAGAGCGTGCTCCTCCTTTTTTAAAATGAGTACCACCTCTTCATACTGCCAAAAGTTCCTGGATTCCTGACCACATTTTCCTAGTAACTACTTTGATCTTAAAAGATACTTGCAGATTCCATACGTGATCCATCATAATGATTGGTTATAGGCTTGAGCAAACTCATTCCTCATCACCAATGAGTTACAAAATATGTAAATGTTGTTTAGTTTGTATCCACCACACATAACACCACCACCGCCTGATTTTGCCAAATGGCACTGGGTGTTGCTTTACTTTATCTAGAAGGGTGCATTAGTTTGTGATTAACTCAAACTGCATTTCCCTGATGATAGCAATACTGTTTTATAATTACATGTATTTAATGCAAAGTTGCTTAGTTAAGTCTGCTTTTTTTAATATGCATAAAACCCAAGGTCCACAGTACAGATATTTCTTCACACCGTCCTACTGACATTTCTCAATCCGCTCTAAGTGGTCTCTCTTACTGGGAAATAAAGAGTCTGACACATCCTTGACTCCTTTTACAGAAGTCCTTTTATAAGCTGTCACTAAGAACGGTGATGCCAGTTGCTTCCCTGATATCCTTTCCTTTGCAAAAACAGCACTGAGGTAAAAAAAAACCTGACTGCAGCTAGGACATTTAACTGCTACTGCATAGAAAAGAAAAAAAAAAAAATACTCCTCCATTGTCTATGCATCCCTAGCATTTTCACTGTTGCAAAAACCAGGAAGGTCAGACTCATCAGTGTCCTCATCTTTACAACATTTCTAATAGCTTTACTTACAATATTTATAATCTGTAACGATCTTAGAACTGCCTGGGGTGAACAACCCATCGCCGTCAGATCAGGATAGATTCCTTCTTCTAACACATACTGGTTACCGGTGAATTCTTCCTGGTCATACACTATGCAGCTGCAGGAAGAAGGAGAAGAAATTGCCTCTTAAGAATTCTGTACAAGTAAAACGATGCTAGTGTTTCTGTCTCTCAGTCTTTAGCAGAAACATTATCTACAATGTTTTGTCCTGACAAGCTAAAGCTTGACGTGTAAACTGCAAAGCATTGTTCTAAGTCCCCATAAGTGAAATCACTGCAGGTGTTAGAAAGCTCGTTGCTTTTCAAAAACTTTTACCATTTTAGTGATTTTTTCTATATTCACTCAATATAAACTTACCTGCCATCTGAAACTTTCGAAGACTTCACAGCAAATGAATCAATACATCTTGTGTTTTTTTCAAATATTTGGCAGTTACCCTTGAATTCAGGCTCTGAAAATAACTGGACCTTTAAAAAGTTATAAACATATTTTAAAAAAATTAATTCATCAACCTTCAGTAACATGTCTCTACCGTTACTTCTACAACTAGATTAAAACATACGTAAACCACTCAGATTTCCTCAGTTACATATATTTCTTGTTAGCTCTTCAGTGTTGCAATCCTTGTTCAAGACAGAAAGGTAACAATATCAATAATTACTTCTCTCTGTAAATTACTCACTAACATACAAAATAATTAACACTAAAAAAGATAGCTCCTTGGACCATCTTCTGGAGAGGACCTTTGAATTCCCACAGAAAGGTCAGAATAGGCACATCTTTACTAAAAGGCCATAAAAACAGTTTTGTTCTGGATTATCAATCCATTTAATCTCCAAAATACACACTCTTCCCACTACATGAAAACTACCTGTCTCTCAGGACATAAATGGTGCATAATCTTGGCAAAGTACTCAGCATGACAACAGGCACGGTATACATTCCCAGGGTAGATGGGCTTTATGTGCCTATTGCAGCTACAGTTACAGTCAAGTCAGATGCTCTTTCTCTTCTCCGAGGATAAGAGAGGATACGGCACCCAGAGGCTTTTGTCCTTGTTAAAAAGAAAAAAACAACTTCTAAGCAGCAAACCCGCCAATTTGGGTAGAGGATAATCAACCCTGGTCACGCAGAAATAATTCACATTATCACATGCCTACCAGCTTTACTCACTCTTAGCAGAGATACGAGTGTGGGCATGTACAGCGTTCTCCAAAGAGCAACATGCTGACAAGGAATGCCGGCTGTTGACTACAAGCCATTATTTCTTTGTTTCCTTAGGATAAAGCCTTAGCAGGCACATAACATATAGATGCAAATATTTTTTCATGCACATAGCTGCAAATAAGCAGCCTTGAGTATTTTATTCCCCATAGTTCATACATTATCCCTATGCAGGAGATTTCAGTGAGGCATGCTACTAACCAAAAACATGAAATGAGACAGCTAAGACTTTTCCACCTCATTTTTAGTTCCATGACATATTCACCATTTTGACTGAAATTAAGAGTAACTTTGCACAGGGACAAACATTAAAAGGTTCAGACTTACGACAGGATGAAAAAAGCCACACATTAGCCCCACTATCAAAACTACATATTAGCACTTGCACACAGGACACAGTCCAATGTAAAAACATGTTAACTCACTGAACAGACAAATTCTCCCTGCCATTTCCTTCTCTTATTTATTGACAAAGATGGCACTAACTTTTAAGCACAACTCAGCAGTATTTGTGAGTGAGAGAGATTCCCTTTAAGTGCAAGCACCATTAGCAGAACTGTTAACTAAAGAAGTAGGTTCAAGACGAAATTAAGTCACAACTGTACTATGAACAACACCACCTAACCTGGCAGAGCCCTCGTCTCAGCAACAGATGTCAGGTACCTGCACCCCCGTACAGAGGTCTGTGGGCTCCAGCTCCTCAGAACAACCACTGATACCCCAAAACAGCTCACTTGTTAAACCAAAGCATCACCTGTGCCCTGACAAAGTTCTGATGGCAGCTGTGAATTAGATCCTACCTTCCTTGGGCCTTAATGTGCCTTACTTAAGAGGTTTGGTAGGCAGCCTTCCTTCATCTGCAGTTCTCACTCTTTGTCTGACTAGTCAACCATCTATGCAAATACCTGGGTACTACACTCGACAAAAAGCCATTTCTTTATTTATACATGTAACAGACACTACACAGTGTAATTCATGCACTTAAAGAAGTATCTTACCTTGACTTTACCCCTTTCGCTTCCAACAATATCCTGCAGAAGTTTGGAAGGGAAAAAATATTTTAAACAGTGGTAAAACAACATACAAAAGTTGACTATTAGTTATTGTTTAAAAAATGTAAATAAACTCCATTTAGTAGAAAATGTATAATTCCAAATACTTCAAAGAAACTTGTAAAACAAGTATAAAACTAACTCCTTACCATAACGATGGGTTGAACTGAAGATATTTTGCAATTCTTTCCTCCCCATGCCTCAATGCTGGGATATAGCCCTTTAGCCAGTATATACTGCTCCCCTGTAAACTCAGGATTCTCATAAGCCACCCACCTAATAGAGACAGAAGAAGAGTGATAGGTAGAAGTCACACTTATTTTCCAAAATACAGAAGTCTATATTCATTACTGTCTTAATGTAAGAACAAATAAAAACTTTCTCCCCTCCAGTGCTGAACTGTGACGCTATTAAAACCCTAAACAAACCCATGTATCTGATACTCCAAATCCCATGCAAATTTCACTTCCATACTATGTCGGTATGAATCAGAGTGAATTAGCTAAAGCAGATCACAAGTTCAAATACATCATCTGCTAGATATCCTAAAAGCTGCCTCCAGTAAGAATATTTCGAGATGTTTCATAATTCTATTATTTTATCTAGATCAAGTTCTCTAGAAAAACAGACAGATATCAGAATACTTTTTTTTTGGATAAAGCTGATTTTCAGAGCCATCTGGGCAGTAAAGACAGGAATACTGATTTTTAATGTTGCCTGTACCTACAGCTCAGTTGTGTTTAAGCAAACACACACCACAGCAGAAAGCTGAATTGTAGTAACAATTATACGTGTATATGCTAACGAAAGCAAGCTGTTCCCTGCTAGGAGTCAAGGCATCAGTGGGAAGAACATCCTTGAAAGTTAAGAGTTAAAACCATCACAAATTTGACCAGTTTAATCTATTTAAAATCAAAGCCATTATTATGACTACTCAGTCAGATCTCATGCCTGACACAGGCCACAAAGTCAGATTTCTGCATCAAGCCCATAACCTCAGTCTCAGTCAGAATATGCCTTTTTGAAAAACACTGAACTTTTGAGATACACATTTGAAGTATTAGACATGCAACCAAATCACCACATACATCTCTCGAACATTCAGTTACCCCTGTAGCGCTTTATTTCTAGTCAGAAGAATCTCCTATCAGCTAGTCTTGCTATGCATAGTCGATAAACCTTCTATTACAGTGTTCTTCTAACCCTGGCACCATACTGAAAGCCCAGGTAAAGCATTCCCACAGACACTACCTTTGGTTTTGCGATAACCTGCATAACTTCTGTCGCCTTTCATTGCCAGACTTCCCAGATTTTCCCATAATTACATTCTGGCTCTTTTTTAAACTCATCTTTTTTTTGTTGTTTGGGGCTTTTTTGAGTGCTGATATTCGAACTGGCCACAGTAACAGCTGAGTTTCCTTCACTGTATTTATGTGGAGATCAGGACCTCTTGCTGGTTCCTGGTTTTACAAGAAAAATCTTCTACTCATAGTCAACCAGTTTTTTATTTTAGCCAACCTGTTGCATAATGAGTGTATGCTATAACAGCTTGTGCCAAAACCCACTTTCAGTGCAGTATTCTTAGAGAGTTTCAACATTACCAAAAATTTCATATCATAAAGCAGTAAAACGATAAGGAACTTAAAATTCGCAGTAGTGGCCAACTCTCACCATCTAAATTCAGCATAAAATGATCTACATGTGTCAAACAACCAGACTGTATTAAGCTGCGGTTTTGTTCCACGAACAAATGCCAGTCTCTGCAAATGTAAGAAATGGGATAACTTCAAAATAAAGCTGCATCAACACGTGTGTACTGAGAGTATGAACTTCGTATTTTTTGTCCATGGCAAACACTCATATAGTGATTCACATTTATCACTATTTGCATCTCTTGGTTTGCCTCAGATATAATCAATTATTCTAACCTGTTACGCACTAATTATTTAAAGCATACTTCAAGGCACATTTCAAAATCACCTCATTGTAATTCATCAAAGAGACATCGGTATGTACAATAAATCGAACAGACGGTTTAATGTCTCAGGTGTGTCTATACCTGTATGCCACATACACCAAAGGCTGTGAAACGAAGTTTCCTTCACCAATTTCTTCAGCAGACATTCGTTAGATTTTTCAATGCACAATTGCCAGAGTACAACTACAATACATGACAGTTTAACTTGACTGACATCTATGCAAACAAGTGTTTCTTATATTCAGCGAACAATAAAACATGCCAGATGCTGCTTAAGAACCTCTCAACAGCAGTTACTCCATTTTCCCCCATCTAAAAAGAAGCCTGAATATAGAAGTAATCAATGTATCTCACTTTAAGCATACGTTAATGTTGAAGCCAATGGGATTTAAATCAGTAAGTATCACTCTCCCATGCAAGTCAGCCCATGCAGTTAGAGAGTTTCTAGAGTCGGAGCTTATTGGTGAAATACTTGTGTTTTTCCACTTCATTCAGCAGCCCGTGCAAGCTGCTGAGAGTAGTAATAACAACATCAAGGACAGGCAGATGAATTCAGCACCAGCTAAACCTGTCAGACCTCAAGACTGTCCCTAGGAAGAAGCTCTGCGTCAATCCCAGTTCTCACTGACAGAAAGCCCTGGAGAGCAAGACACTGCCTCTGTATCTCAGCAAGAGAGTCACAGCCCAGCTGCCAGGCACCACAAAAACTGGAGTACTGCTCTGCAGCGTGGCAATAACAACCCTGCCCCACAGGGAGTGAGTTCTCCTAACACAACAGGTTTTGTAACCCCCAGCCCTACAAATCGCCTTTGTTAGGCTGCGCAACACCTCAGCCCAGGTTGCTGGCAGAGAGGTGCTGGAGACCTTCGCTCTCTGCACAATCCATGCCCCTGGAACCAGAGATGCAGAGAAAAGCGTCGTTTATATATTGTTGGTACTATTATATACACAGTATCTCTCCCCAAAGTCTTCTATATTTGGTGTCTAAGAAGTGCAGCTCCAAACAGGGTCTGGAAGAAACAGCCAAGAAAAGAACCCAGAGACAGATAACCTGCCAAAAATCAGCTTTGCCCACGGATTCATCTTACCTAACTTCACCTTTTAAAACATTGGCCATTTCTCATCATGCATGCTCTTTCAAACATTAGCTGAGAGGGGTAACTCCCCTTTTTGCATTGCTCAGACTCATCTTAGGACAGGACAGATTACCTGAGTCCTGGAAGGACCTTCTCTCTCAGCTACCGAAGAAATGGCAACACCTTCATTAAACTAAAAGCCATAGTTGTAGAAAGTAAGCTTTCAGGCACAGCAGCACTCCTTCAGGTCTCAAATAGAATCCACAATCTTTCAAGCTTAAATACTACATGGAGACAATGAGTTTAAATTGGCCTATACATGCCAATCAAACAGACCATGAAGGGCCAGGGAGTGAACTGGCACTTGCAGATTTGTAGCATGATTAACAGAGAGGATGAGGTAATAAGATTCTGCTTATAAGAAAAACAGATTCTTTATCATATCCCTTTGTGGTTGTAATTCCTTGTACCCAGGTACCTGCAAACTTTGACTTTGTGACTCCTTGAAAGGTTTTCTTGAACATCAGTTCAGTTCAGAGATGGAGGGAAGTGGACACTGTGTTCAAAATGTTCTCCCACAGGGTACCCAAGGGCTCTCGTCCTTCTCAGCTCCCAGGGGAGGTTTGTTCTTGTACCTCATGTCTCTTTAGTTTCACCCATGTTACCTTCCCAAGTGCATCTATATTAAATTTACTACATTCTGGCTCCTGTGTATGAACTTCTCGTCATCTAATGATTTCCTTAATATCACTATCTACATGTAGAAGCAGCCAAATTTGCGCCATCAGTTAATTACTTTAAAATTGGGGGAAAACCAGGCTGATTATAGGACCACAATAAAATGAATGCCTATGTTAAAAAAACCCCACAAACCAACCACTGCAAAAAATATTCCAACGAGTTCAAAAAGGATCAACAAAAAGACAGGGGCTTTTTCAGTAGTTTTGGCAAAAGTTTGGTGTGTTTATGGATAAAGAATAGGCACATTTCAAACACGCAATTCCTGTGAATTTGATCACTATTAAATATAAACTTGAAGAGTTTTATGCAGAGAGGAAATCAAAATTGTACAACAGTTGATTTTAGTACTTGCTTAAACTTGTAAAGGGTGTTACCTGTTGCTAGTAAATACTTCAATTTTCATCCACTTAAAATTCTGCCAATTTGGAAGGGAAGATCAAACCTCTCTTAAACGAAGGTAGGCCTCTCCTATTTTCAGGCAGTCTGGATTGCTTTCTCCTGCTCCAATGGCAGAATAATAAAATATCCTGGATTTTATGCTTGGACAATCTCTGAAGAATGCTCATCAGCAAAATGTTTTCATTTTTAAATAAGTCAGTCCTTATCACCTTAGGACATTTTTTTCAGGATGTCTTTACAATGGATTTAGCAAAGATGTTAAGATATTGCTTGGAAACATTCTTCAGAAATGCAATAGGTGAACATTTGAATGCAGCTAGCGCTCAATTACCGCAAAATGAAATATTCACTCCACAAATGCAGAGCTGGGCTGTCCTCAGCATACAGTTTAGAGATGCAGTTTATCTTGAAACTTGCTCAGTAGTATTTGTGCACTGCAGTGTCAGGCTTTCTTTTCTTTGATATACCCTTTAAATTACGGAGCAATCAAAGTAATTACGTGGGAAATACAGATAATTTGTTATCTGTTACTGCTGTAACTGCTTACCCCCAGATACCTGTAGTTAAAAAATTACTATGACAGGTTCAGGGCCTCTAACTTTTTTTTTTTCTTTTAAAATGAAGTACTTTCAGCATGATACCAGGGAAGTTACTTCAAAATATTATGACATGCTTTTACTGAATCTGTCACAGTTCACTATGACATCATCTACATTACAGTCTAAACAGCTCAGGAAATTGCTCAATGGATTATTCATCGCATTGTGACTGATTTCTTGGAAGGAAAGATATAAAATTTTTCTACCTGAACAGTAACTTAACACTTAAAATAAAGCATTTTATTACCAAGCATGACTTAATGTGAATCATTCAACCTTTCTGACACACCAGCATTTAGTAAGAACACCGTCAAAACCCCAAACTCTTACAAACTCTTCGGAAACAAAAGGGTCACACGAGACTGTTAAAGAGTTGAGTCCTCGTCATCTGTTATGAACAATGCACCTACATTTTTAAAAGGCTTATTGCTACAAACAACATCTTTAAGAGACCACAAGGCGAGATTACAGGAGCAGTGGCAGAGTCTGTGGGACAGGAGTTGTGTTTGTAATGACTTCTAGCTGCCTTTACCAGAATATTACAGTCACTCTTAATTACTAGAATACTCAAACTCAAGCATGATTCCTATCTCAGCTGGAATAGACATTTACTAGAACGGCACAAAGGGCATGATAGGTAACCCACAAGTTGTTTCCCAACCTGCAGAGCTGACTCCCATTAATCTCCCTTTTGTAATATACAGAAGACAAAAGGGCACAGTAGCTTCAAAGGTCACTGGGCAGAAAAAAAACAAAACAAAACAAAACAAACAAACCACACTCCGTCTCACCATATCCATAATCAAAAGCATTCCTCTGGAATGCCCTGAGCTCTATTCTGCAATCTTTATCCAGACAAAACTTGCAGAGATAGCGCAGAGATAACACTCAGAAAGATGTAGGGTGTGGCTGGGTAAGGCAGAGATTTCAGCAAGTCACCTGCATTCCAGGATGGGGAGATACTGCAAGTCTCATCTTCTTTTGGTTCTACTACTCTAAGTAATTTTGTATGCTTGGAGACATGATTGCTAATACTTGTTTGTATTTCCAAAATACTTCGATACAGTCTCCAATACAGTGAAACTCAACCTGCAACTGATGTACCGAACAAATCAAACAGCAGATTCTGTCAACTTATCAACTGCATGTGACAACACACATGACACAGAGACTAAGAGTTGTTAATGGCCATGCCAATGCAAAGTTCTGTGAACCACTGTGTTAAATAAACAAAAACAACAAAAAAACCAAAACAAACACACCCCCCCCCAAAACAACAAACAAAAAGCCAATAAAAAACATTGCCATGGTACTAAAACACCATTAACCTACAGCAAGAGCGTCAAACTCGTTTTTACCAGGGCCACATCAGCCTCGTGGGTGCCTTCAAAGGGCCAAATGTAATTTTAGGACTGTATAAATGTTAACTACTCCTACAGTCCTAAAACTACATTCGGCCCTTTGAAGGCAACCGCAAGGCTGATGTGGCCCCCGGTGAAAACAAGTTTGACACTCCTGACCTATAGGATTCAGTGCAAAAGCGATGTTACTTTTCAGAACAGTTAAAGTCTCCTTAATATCAGAATGTATTAGTAAGCACGGGAAGAGTTATCCTCATTTTACATACAACTGAAAAAGAGCAAGGTATTTGCCTCTGTTCAAACATACAAAGCCTGGAAATTAGTTTCAAAACTGGAAATTAGTTCCGTAACAACTTTGCCATTGAAATGCTTAAAAAAAAAAAAAAACCAGCCGTGAGAACAAGCTATTTCTACCTCTCTGACAAAATGTGCTCATATGCTTTCATACTTTGTGTATCAGTAAGATAGCACTTCCTGGGACCGTCTGATCTTGTCGTGAGAAGAAAACCAACTTATTGCACGCATTCACAAAAACAATGAGCTTTTTTCATACTTTTCACATTCCACAGTCAAGGGCATAAAATTTTACCTGAAGACTCCACACAGATATTAGAAGTCAGAGTGCTAAAAAACATCTACAGATACTATAAAATTCTAAACTAATAACACATTTAAAATTAAACAGCTGTTAAAAATATCACTTACACGCCACTTAGCACATTTATAGACTGTGTCCTCAGCCCATATCCAGTGTCCTTCAAATTGGAAATAATTCCTAATACATTAATACTGGAACCCTTTGATCCAAAGTCTTTTTCACTGTACATTATCATATGGGAGCTTGTGAAGTCCTGTTAAGACAAAGAAAAGCATCATAAGGAAAATGCAACGTGATGTCTCAGTGCACTCAGGAGATGCCTACTACATATTTTTGGAACTTACGCCAATAATCGGTCGCAGTGACTGCAACTCTTCATCATAGCCACCCCAGTCTGTCCAGTCCCGATACGCTCCTTCTTCTAGCAAGTACTGATGGCCTTCAAACCCAGGCTTCTCATAAGCAACCCAACTAAACAACAACAACGACAACAGAGTCTGCATGTGAAAATGGACAACTGCAACTCTGCAATGTTACAGAGCAGATACAGATGTGTGAAACTTGGTTTTTTGCTGGGACTACTTGGATATTTAACCCAGGCATATGTCTAAACCCCCAAAAAAGGAAGACAGAAAATAAAGGCATACTCTATTTGTCAAATGCAATTTCCAATCTATGGGGTTACTACTTTTGAAGCAGAAATATTGTTGGTGTTTTCCCACACTTACACTCCTCCCAGTACTTTCATGGATCCCACTGATTTAAGTGGAAGTCTTGTATTTTCTTCGGATTCCTTGTCATCGAGCATAAAGATTTCTGATTCTATTTCCACGTGTCTCCCTTCAAACAAAGGCTTCTCATAAATTATTATCTGTAACAGAAATGAAGTAGAAGTTGCAGAGAGCATGATAAATTCTGCCAACAGTTTCTTTCACATGGGCACATAGAGAGAGAAGGCAAGATGACAAAAACAATTAGTGGGATTTCTCCCTTAGAGATGCAAAATGAGGGCTTGAATATTCGTTACCCATCTGCATTATCCAAATGGCTGTTAATATATATGTGATGGATGCATGAATGTGACTGAAATTGCAGCTTCATGGTGCAGTCACATACAGCAGGACCAGCCACTAAACCATCAGTAGTCAGTACGTGATCAAGATTTATTTATCTACTCTTGTGTAGTTCACGAGTTATAAAATACATTTGGACAATCAAATAAATAATGACTTCTACCTTTGGCTCCCGACCGAATTCAACTTTGCGGCCACCCTGTTAAGAAAAAAAAAATGGGGAGAAAAAAGTAAGTTGTTTATTCTTACTTGGACCACTTCTAGACAACTTTAAGTCATCAACTCTTCATAAAAACACAGAATTAAGTTGAAACCTTGCTTGAAGAACACAAGTGAGCATAAGAAGACTGAATGCAGAAATAGATGCAATCAAATGTTAAAACTTTGTACAGAATTTTATAGGCTAAAAATTTTCATTTCTAAAGACTTGCATTATTTCTAACATAGAAATGCAGGTCACCGAACCTGCAATGATAGTATTTTACCATTTTCAAGGGCCTCATAGACCTGATGTAAGCTTCCTTCTTCTCCCAGAATGCTAAATTAGGATATTCACCAGGCTCCAACATTAAAGGGACTCCCTGGAAACCAGGTTCTTCATAAATTAGCCATCTAAAGTAAGAGGGAGAGGAAAGCAAAAGATAAAAACCCCAGAATATTTCTGAACAGTAAAGAACAAGACAATATGCTTACTTTAGAAAAGACGCCATTGTTTTCTCAATAAAATTCAGTTTCTTTGACTTCACTATCAAAATTGCCAACTACAAGCTGACATACTGGCAAACTTCTGTGTCGTTGCAAGAACCACCACCAACGCATGTGTTTCATTTGAACGGGCTAAAAAAATAAATCAGTACAATGAACCGACAGTAAAGAATTTGACCCTGTCTGATCTGGGGCCAACACAAATTTTAGACTGAAGTTGCAAGATTTAAGGTTAGTTACTGCTTATTATTTTTGAATAGTTTTGAAGCATGCAGAACCAATTTTCAAGAAGTCGACCACTGACGTAGACTCGGATTCGTTGCAAAAACTTCTCAACAGAGAATTCTAAACTTGTATTATTTATTAAAATGTAGAAAAACCTGATGACTCCTTAAAAATCTACTTTCTCATGGTTTGTACCTGCTAAGCCTGCTTCGAAAGACATAATTTTCAAAACTCCCACCTGCAACAGCAACAGTAGTTTTTCAAAGCTTTTTCAAGAAAATCTTAACCAGTAACCACTTACTGGAAACTAAGAGGCATACCGCTGATCTCTGCATAGAGGATGGCAATATATTTGTTACAGTTAGATCTACTGATCTCACAGAAGTGCAGCATGGAGCAGTATAAAACACATACTAAACAGGAACACTTACTAGAGCCAACCCTTTCGTTGTGTAATGATCATAATGTATAAATCTGGTAATATCAGAAAGATGTTAAAATAATCACTCTACGATGCTTAAAAGGCAGATTCCGAGCTGATGTAAACTGGCACAAGTTGGCATAGTGTCACTGCAGACCCAGAGTTCCAAGAAACAAAGGAGGAGCTTTAGTTTTAGTGTTGTCTACAGCTAAATGTGTGATATATTGTGCGCCCTATAGCAGAACCGCTCAGTAAGCCCTCAACTCCACTGCAAGAATTTAAACACATCGGACACCAAGGAGACAGTACAATCAGAAGACGAAGGTGCGTGGAGTCATTACTGTTGGCAGCTTTTAGTAAACAACAATTAAGCACCAACACTGGAAAACTTTTAAGAAGATACAACCACACCCACGTGGCAAGGTGACTCAGAGTCAGAGCCTCCCTCGACTGCCAACAGTCAACTGTGCCTTGCCTGTAAACTAAAGAAAAAACCTCGCGACATGCAAAAAAGCAGCAGCAATTTACTGAATTTCTCATGCAAGCAACTGGCAGAAGAGACTTCTTTCTGCAATTGACTAACGAACTGGCGTCTGAGAACGATTATTTTCAAAATGTCTATCTTGCTTCCTGGTGCAAATATTAGTCTGTCTTTCCTGTAGAGATTCAAATGCGACAGAGAAAAATTAAGACTATAAGAGTTTACCCAGATTTACTGCAAAAAAAAATGCTCTCACACTGATGCAAAATAAGGACCAGTTGTGCAGAATGTCTACAGGCCCTGCTTCCTTTCCAAAAAACTTGTCATCTCACTACTCACAGAATACTTTTAAGTGAGGGACAGAAAAAAAAGTGGAGAGGTAGATTAAGTCAATTAATAATCAACCTCCAAACAACATTTCTGATTCCATTACTTTTGGCAGACTTGTTACTTGGACTAAGCTTGCAGTTCAACAGAAGCTCCTGTCAGATAACTTACTACTTGGACACGTCAAAGTTTTCCTATATACCCAAGTGTTTCATTTTTTCCCCCAAAAAGATTTAATCAGATAAAATACCCTTTACCTAGCAACTAAAATGCCCTATCCATCATGTGGTGTACTGGAATACATCTTCGCAGTGATATGTAATACTTATCTTTAGCTGAGCAGCTTTTGATTGTTAAATAGACTTTTTGCAGCAAGGCAAACGCTGTCAGTGCCCAAACACGACACGGCCAACAGGCAGCAACCAAGCACACCCTGTAGAACATCCTGCAGGACTCAACATCATTGGAAGCGGTTCCACTCTCTCACTTTTTCCGAAAGCTGCCTCCCTCTTCTGCATACCTTTACCAGTACCACTTTGAGGCATATTTTCAGTACCAATTTACAAATTTGCTTACTAAGTTACCCAAACTACTATTAGTACAGTGTCTGGATTGTTCCTAAGAGGTCTCCCTTCTCATAAAAGCTTGCTTAGTTCATGACATACATTACACTCATACTCATAAAGCTAGGTATTTTCAGCTGACAGAACATACATAAAAACACAGATTAAGATGCGCTGTGAAATATAAGAACGATTTCCAGAGTCCACACATGACACTAAGTCTTATTTTGTAACACAAGGGCTCAAAAATTTTCTTCTTTTAGTACAATAATCTCAAGTTTAGAGGAAAGCAAGTAGGAAATGTGGTCATATCACGACAGTTCATGCGCCGACTCTCCCTTAGGATAAGTTTGTCTGAATGAGAAAGAGCAGGAGAGGTAAACTCATTCTTTTGCTACAAACGTAGAAGGGTTACTCTGTCTTGACTACATGCCAGCAGAAGAAAAACTGGCTCCAACACAAAACATTTTAAGAGGTCAGGCTCTCCAAGGGTGAAGCATTACAATGATGTACTAATGCTACTGTCAACAAATGCTACCAAAATATAGGACTAGAATAAATATAGCCTGCTTGCATGTCTGATAGGCGTAACCAATGGTTTAAAACAAATTCCTTTCATAGCAGTACACAGTCATGCAGAACTATGCACTTACATGCCCCAGTGTACTTTGATAGAACAAGTCTTCTGAGTGGTGCCAAACACCCCAATTTCTTCAGTGTCGTCAAAAAAGGAAGTCACGATTCCTAACCCTTCAGGTTCAGTATACAAATCAATTCGGCAAACCCTGTAATCCTGAAAAACGAAGATTGCCATAATCACTTAGTCTGTGTTACAAGTTCTGTAATTAATGTGGATAACTAAATCAGTCTTGAAACACCTGTTTTTTAAAATTATTTCCCCTGTTGTCAATTACTACTGCTATTAGATACTTATAATAGAAGTGTAACTAGGCCAGTCTGCCTATATCTGTTTGGACCAAGACAGTCGGTCCATCTCTAACCAACATTTATGTTGCTTATTTTCTGCCACCTAGGAATGCATCTTCTTTCATCAGTTAACATTCCCTCTAGCAAATTAAATCCTAATATAACACCAAGCAAGCCATTCTTGAAGAGAACTGCAATTTAAACAAGAACTGTAGTTGCAAGCAATATATATTCTTCTTTTTTCCTTTACTAGTCAAACAACCTCATAGCTCACGCTTGTTTAGGCAGCCTGCAAAAGTGACTACTTAATAGTAGGTTAAAAGTGCATGTAGGAAGGCTGTTCCACCATGTGTGAAACTCCCTGGTAAGTGTGTGCATATAGGGCTATGTTCTGAGTATCAAACGAGGTTTGGTGTTTGAAATTAAAGTTCATGTGGAGTATAAATTCAGTTTATATTAAAAAAAAAAAAAAAAGACCCCCCCCCCCATGCTTTTGCAAATAGGAGTGTGGAACTACTGATGGTTTTCAGGGATGTTTTTCAGGAGAGATTGACCAGGCTAAAAAGCATAAGCTGTACATATAATTTTGGAGGCTATTCTAAAGAAAAACACTTTTTTTTTTCTTGCCCTGTCCTTCCAGTGGATGTTACCATAATCTCCACTGTGCAAAACCCCTCACATTTTTGATTAAGCAAGAAATTCAACATGTGAGATTGTTTCCTACGTTTACAACTCACGTTACATTTGTGTCCTAATACACCAATCACTGTTTGTATCAGTATAAAACATCACCAAACATTAAGATCTATATAAAATTTCCTTCACTTATATTACTTGCCTTAACAACATGTCTTATTGAACCAATCACTGCAGGCTTTAGAGATTTGCATTCATTTTGCTCTTCAGAGGTACCTGCACCCCAAATATCCGGGAGTTCCAGCTCTCCTTCTTCCAAGGGAATAGAGGGGCCTTCAAAATTCGGTTTCTCATACAGTATCCAGCTTAAAATAATAATAATAAAAACAATCTCATTTTTAATGCTGCTTTATCAAATGCAATTTGCAAAAATCATGCTCCCATTCAACAAATCCTTTCACAAGAAGTATTATTTCCAGACCCTTCCCACCACCTCAGTACAGCTTATCTGCCCAACACCGTTGACGCAAGCCATTTCTGTTCTCTGTGATACTTTTAAAAGTCATGATAAAAACCAAAGATGCCTACTGCTGACTTTGTAATTTCATCAAAAACTCCTCCACCTTTTTAAATTGATGACTTGGGGCAGCAAGACTACTCTGTCTATGAACACCAGACTCTTGCATAAGATACTAATCAGAACCAATTTGCAGGTTAGAAAATGCCGACACTGCAGACTCTTGCATCATGAACAAACAGACAAGCTACTTGGATCCTGTGAACAGCAGCCTGGAGTTCCACAGGGGCTGGTGTAGATGTGCCAAAAGATGATAAGACTGCTCAGAAGACAAGCACAACTTTTAATGGCAGGCTTGAATATATAACTCTATAAAAAATATATCCATCTGCAAATACAACCCCCCACCCTGGTGCTCTCAGTTAAAGTGGGGAAAAAAACAAACAAACCAACCAACCAACCCCAGTCCCCTAGTCCATGCTGGAAAAGATATCTGGTTCACACAGACCAGAAGATTTTCATTCCAATTTTCTGAAGCCAAACAGCAATCAGTGTGCTTCCCAGCACCTCCTACTGCTGCTAGCCCATGTTTCTGCAGCGTACTATCAGATCATTAGTTTTGAGAACCTGCTATTTGACTGTATTATAGCCTGGCCACAACTTAACCTGCCACCTATCCACACCAGTTATGACTGTTCTGTTAATGCAACGAAGAATGCAGGAGATTAACTTGTTTTGACTTACCCGCAGGCAATCTAGTTTTTAGAGAAAAATTCTCCCTGGACTTATCAGAGAAAACATTGAGTTATCTCTACAGCATCACTTCATACCTTTGGACACGGAATGAATCTTCTGTATCCAAACCCATGTCAGACCTGGCTTTCAAATCCTTTGCCAGCCTTTAAGACCAATCCAACTACTATGCAAAAACCCATAAAGCAGAGAGAAGTCAAAGAGCAGCATAGGTGGACAGAATCTGCCATTTCATCCCACCTGGTGAAATGTTGCATCCCTCTATATGGTAACTCTCACTCAATTTGTCAGCAAAATAAGTTTCCTGGCCTAAAACTTCTTATTGCAGAGGTAAAATACCACATTTCTTGCCCATAACTGTCTACGTTACATGACCACTTGCAAGGCAGACTTACTGTGAAATGCTGGTTCTTTTTCAAAAAGATTTTTTAATAGACCAGTGGTAAAGAGTAAAAATTAATCTCTTACCATCCTCTGATGACTTTAACTAAAATTGTTGGTGACAGAACCCATGAACTGCAATCCAGAACATCATGGAAAACTTCAATACCATCTTTCTGATAGCCTGATTCACAGTATATCACCAGCTGTGTTAAAAAAACAAACAAACAAACCCAAAAAACAAACGTATAATTTCATCTTGCTATGCTTTAAAAATACAGAGGAACAATAAAGATAATAAAATTGATCTTACTTTGCCAGGTCGGGGATTGATTTTATTTTGTCCATTTCTTGAAAGTGTCTAGGAGACAGTGGGGAGAGAAAAGTCACAAAACAAACTCTCGAACTAAAAACGTATTCAATAAGGATGGTCAGCTATAAAAAAGAGCTAGCAAAACAAAACAAAAATTATCCTGAATAGTAAAAAACACTTCAACTACACCTACTTACTGCTTCAATTCCTTTTTCCTTCTGAAAATCAGTATTTTGCTACAAATGTACTAATTTACACACTTTAAAAAACCAAACCAAACCAACTCCAAATTATAAGCTGATGCCAACTAACCTCAGGCTTGAAATGCTTTAAAATCCTGATGATCAGCTTCCTATATGTTCCAGGAGTTTCATACCAAGAGACTACTTAAAAAACTGGCATTAATACAGTACACGTTCTACAATTATAAAGATATTAATGAAAATTTATATGCGTGGTAACCACAAAGCATGAAATAATTTTGAAGGAATATATGAAAACACTTGAGGAGGCATGATGGCATATACATGTATGAACTAATCAGCACAACGAATTTTTTGCTGAACACCTTGTAACAAGATAGGTTGCTTCAAAAAGCATGAGACTCTGACTAAAAAAAAATGCTGAGAACAAATAAAACACATTGTGGTTAACAAAATCTAAAACAATGTTCAAGTCAGGGGTAAATTACATGATATAGTATACATGGGAAAACTGCAGTTGCATCACACCATCTTAAAACAAATGAAGTGTTTTAATTACGTGTTTGGTTTCCTAGCAGGCACCAGAGTGCTCATTCTGGGACAGGGTTCCGCTCTTCTAGGAATTATTCGAACAAACAGAAAAACACAAAGAGGTCCTGCCCCTAAATAGGTTACAGCCTAGGGTAACCAGCAACACGTGCAAGAAACTAATGCAAACGTATCATTCAGCATGCAGGGCAGGCAGGGGTCTCGGGACAGATTTCCTAAGCACCATCAGATTTTTGAAGGCATCATCAAGACACGTTGAAGCGTGACTGGTTTTTATAACCTGTGCTTCAATGCCAGTCACAACTTGCTCTGCATTTTAAGGAACGCCAAAGCCATTGTTTTGGGCTGCCCTTACTCTTTTCTTTCACATTGCCCATTAGGCATCGCATCACCATTTTCTTAGTCGGTGGAAGATGCACAGCAGGCACACAACATACAAACATTTTCGGTTCCTGTCTAACTTGAGCAAGACACTTCAGAGTCAGCAACAGTGCTGTAGAAGTCCTGGAACCTGACAGAGCCTAACGGGCTTCTCTCAAGAGCAGCCTTACGTGTGTACATACCCCATGCCTCACCAGGCCTCCACACTACTGAAAAATTGAAACCCACTCAGGGATAACATTTTAAGCAGGAAAAAAAAAAAAAAAAAAAATCAGTACTAGTCATTTAGCTTTAAACTCAGGTTTTTAAATCCAAGCAGGACCACCCGGAGTAACTTTAACTGACAACATAAGTCTATACCACTGCAAACAACCTCCCTAATTTTCACACCCACACTAATTAAAAAAACTTCCCAAGAAAGGAAAATCTACATCCTCAAAATAGCAAAGTAGCATGGGTGGTTTCCTTCTGCAAGGTGAAGTAGAAAAGAGTTATTTCTACCACTACCCCACCCCTTTTAATAAAACTGTAACAGCAGATAACCATTAGCTTTGGAAAAGTATTTCTCAAACTTCTTATACGCTGCTTCAGTTCCACAGATCACATTAATGTGGCTAATAAACTCTGAAGATTGTATTTCTTCCCACACTTCTTAGATTTCCTGATTATAGTTTTCCTCTCAGGTAACGGTAAGGGCCCACATCAACAGAAACAACAGGTACTATAAGACATTGTTTCATCATTTTCCAAACAGAAATTACAAAATTCTCCCATATTAGGGTAAAGTTGCCTTGAAGGGAAAATGCAGGTTTGCCTTCACTCATGATGAAAAGATGCTCATAATCAAAGGAACAGCCCCCCACTGTAGTGGCACTTTCAATAATCACTACTATCCACTCCTTAAAGTGTTCTTAAATAATACTTATTTTCTATTAGGTGTGTGGGAATAGCAGGAATAAAAACGAAAGGCTAAAAGTTTGCCCTGTTACTCGTTTAACAGTGCAATGGCTGAACATCTTACTGGAAACGGAGAGATATTACTGACAACAGAAGAAGCAGGCACAAGTTTTCTGGAGTTCATAGAAAACATTCTACTAATTCACAGCAAAAAATAAAGTTAGCGTGAGATTTGTTTCAAAATAATACGAAATCAAGTATGAAGAAATATTCAAACATACACTTTCAATTAATTTCTGTGCAGAGTCTCAAAATAAGGGCACTGTGAGGAAACCTAATAATGTTAATAAATGCCATCTCATTTTCATGTGTAGCCAACACCAGATGAAACTGGTATCATACCTACATCTACCTCTATGTATTTGTAATGTATGTATGTCCCTGAGAGGAGAAAAGAAACCAAACAACATATGCATATTGTCTATAGAAAATTTAAAAGTTGGATAGCTTTCCAGGCAGATTTTAAACTACACGATACTTACATCCACATCTAATAAACCAGCAGGGACATTTGCTTCATATCTGCTTGGCCCTAACCAGCTGGAAAAACTTTTCTCAGGGTTCCCATAGCTGGGCATTTGTAAGCTTAGTTCTTTTTTCACACCATCTGCTTGCATGTACTTCTCCACAAAACTTGGAAACTTCATATCTGAAAGAGGCTGAATTGCAAAATCAAAATTAACAGTCAGTCATCAAAATTAACAGTAGACAAAATTTTACATGGTTGCATTTCATGAACGATCTTTATTACCTCAGACTTTTGAGACATGCTGAATGGCCCAGAAGCGTCCTGTGGTAGAGGAGGCATCCCTGAGGAGTCAGCTGTAAAACCTGTTGCAGTGTTATTTACTGAAGTGACAGAAGGATTTAAAAACTTTTCTTTAGACAGCAAGCTTGAGAAGAGGGAGCTTTTTTCAAGCCGGGATCTCTTAATTTCACCATCTACACCATCACCGTTCTCCTTTCCATTTATTTCCTGAGGGAAGGCAGGTTCCTCTCTACTACATGACTGCAGGGCTTTGAATATGATGCTTTGCTCTGTTGATGCACGCTTGGGCCTGACTCTGGCTATCGTTTCCAGGCTTTGCATTTTCATTTGTTGGGTCGGTAACAGATCCTGCGCTTTTTCCCTCCTCATTCCCAAACCAAAAGTAAAAACACTAGGATCAAATACTTTCTCTAAGTTGTCTTCATGAATGGGAGGCATTGCAAAGTGGGGTGCTGGGGACTTGGGAAGCTTTGACCTTTTCTTTTTCTGGGGTAAACAAACCGAGCTGTCCAAGTTTTTTATTGTTTCTGCAAACTCCTTCATGTCAGATGGAGAATCAAAAACGCTATCGTCTTCAGCAGATCCATTACAAGTTTTGCCTGGGCTCTTCGGTGTACTGGTGTTGTGCACTGATACCAATATGCTGTCTTGACTGCTGTCATCACACTGCAGTCCTAAGAAGCTCGAATCTCCCGGCTTTGCCTTTTTATCTCCATTTTCGATCTTCCTAAATTCTGGTCTAGAAACCTGATGAGATGGTACAGGATATTTATCATCGGTGCAAGCTGATAAAACTTCTGTGTTTGGCAGTATCTTTTCTTCATTTCTGTGGAATTCTGAGCCTGTGTTGTTTCTTTGGTGGGAAGTATCTTGAACATTTTCACTTTTAGTAGGCGAGTGCAATGACAGTTTAAAAGGTAAACTTTCTTTTTTAGCTGTGCTTAATTCTGAATCAGGTTGCTTCACAGAGACACTACCAGCATCAATTTTGCTGTTTTGGTTAAAAAGGGATATTGCAGCTTTTACTTTGAGTTCTGTTGTCTTCCCAAGATCCACATGAGAAGCAGAGCCTTCTTCATTTTTGCCTTTTAATTCTGCAGTGCTTTCTTTCTCTTGTACACCATTCTCAAATAATTTCTGGCGACTGCTTTGCTTATTTAACGTTTTATCGGGCTGTTCACTTTCCTTGGGTTGTTTTCCAAATTTTAGCTTTGCTCTGCCCACAAATGTGCTTGGTACAGTGCTATTTTTTGAAGCAGGGATGTCAGGAGGCTTCTGGCTCTGGTTAGCGCATTTATTTTCAAACAAGGAAATTTTGTTGGCAATGTTGCTGTTAGTTCTATTAAGTGGTTTTTCAAGAGTATCCTGCTCACTTTCTAAACTGTCTTGATTTGTAGATGCTTTAAAATTCAGCTCTACACTCTTCGGTTTGGCTGGACTACAGGAGGCAAAGTGATAGAGAGTTACATCTTTGATTAATCTTAGAAAGACTGTAACAATTTTGAAAACAATAAGATGTAGCATTATAATGAAATTCTCCACAGTCACATTCGGTTTAATTTTCAGTATCTCGAACGGAAATAACTAAAAAATCAGTAACTACACCACCACCACCACAGAAATTAATCATTAAAAAGCAGAATACATTTCAAACATGTATGTAGTTCTTTAATGCCCAGTAAAACAAAAAGCACAGCAGCCTACAGTATCTGCAATTGAGGCAGAGAACTTATGACAGACACTAAAATTTAATAGTGAATAGGCAGAATACATTATATGCATGCAATTCCCTACACAGTTTAGGAAACAAATAGCAATTCATTAAGGTGATAATGAGTTGGTTAACATTTGAATACACCTCTCCAAGAAGTTTTGAAGACATCTGCCCAGATTATTTACAGCCCTTGCACTGCAGAAGCGACCTTAAATTGAGTGAAAAACCTTTGCTGGCCTCATTAGGGCTGGTGGAAAAGGTAACTGTCCCCAATCACTGCATCACCACTTGGCTAAGCAAACACCACGTGTGAGGACTCTCCCTTCAGGTAAAGTCAGCTAACAAATTGTGTAAGCCAACCCTGCTGATTTTACAACAATTGAGTTAGGAGACACTTAAAGAACTTCTCTGTCAGTGTGGATACAGAAACATGTAGAAGTACGTAGCACATGGTGCTCATGCACAATGGCAGATGGCTGATGACATGTGGCTGACGGTTTTAAGCCTCTGAATACCTATACCCAGGAAAAATAGTCCATGCCACTTGCTACTGCGGGAACAGCATGAACAGCTGGAAAGATGCAGAGCACACATCTTCAAAATTTATCAGTCAGATATCAGCAGCATCAGTCAGCCCACCACCACCTCAAAGGCAGATCTGTTCTCCACAGAGAAATGTGGAGACACTCAGCAACAGGAGAACAAGCAGAAACAGCACTACATGAAAACTGATGGTGATGGCAGAGAAAAGACACTAAGGTAGCTTGCAGCAATGATCTCTGGAGCCTATCAATCAACAGATGGTTACGGTATTTAAGTGCTTTTTTTTTTACCTGCACAAACTGTGTTCACTGAGCTCTTAGACAGCTCTTCAGCCCAAAAAAGAAGCATGAGGTACAAGTTAACATGAACAAACCAGAACCTGAGACTACTCCTTCCTCCTCTTCCTCAAGAAATCCATCCCAAGTAAGAAACTCTACGAAAGCAAGACTTGTACAAGTTTCTTGTCTTGAGAAAAGCATGAGGAACAAACTTACTGAAATAAAAGAAGGAACCCGAAATCAGCTGCCTAAGAATCTATACAGAAAGCAACTGCTGAAATCACCACGTCTTTTTGGAGAGAACTTTCCAACAGCGTTTACTGTAACCACCAGCCTGCTCACGTTGGTTCACAACTGGAAGGCTCTTATGAAGAGTAAGATCAATAAAGAAGGAAATAATAAACTTTAAAAGGACTGGCCATACTTCAGGTAGGAGCTAATAAAACATACTTGGAAAATCTAAGTCTAGAAACAGAAAAAAATTATTCCTGAAAGGGGAAAGGAAAGTAGGGAGGGAACTATCACACCACACAAAATTAAATATATTTAGATCCTACTTTTCATTTGAAGTAAGACTGTTTTTCCTAAACTTTTCAAAAGTTAATTTTTTCTATGATTTTTCTTTTTTTGAAAATTAATATAAGTTGCAAGGGATCTCTAAAGGCCAGCTAGTCCAACTTCCTGGTCAAAACAGGGACAGCTTCAAAGTTGCTGAAGGCTTTGTCTGACCAAGTTCTGAGCACCTCTAAGGGTCAAGATCTCACAACCTTCCTAGGGAAGCATTGCAGCAGGTCAGCCACTGCCACTGTGAATTACTTTTCCCTTATATCCCACTGGAACTTCACTGTTGCAACTTAGAACCACGATCATTGCCCCTTCACCACACACATGCCTTCTCTATAATACCTCTATACTACAGGTAGTGAGAGATGTTTGGGGTCTACCCATATCCTTCTCATCACAGCTGAACAAATCAAGCTGCTTCAGCTTCTCCTCATACATGGTATGATCCAGTGCCACCACCTTCTTAATGGCTCACCATTGGACTCATTCCAATTGTGAACATCTCTCTAGTACCAGGAGAAAAGAGCTGGAAGAGGAGGGAGAGGTACAATTTGATGTAATGCCCCAGATGCAGCCTTATAAGCACCAAGTATCTTCTCCTTTGACCTGCTGGCTGTGCTCCTGCCAATGTAGCCTTGCACAGGCTTGGCCTTCATCTGCTACAAACACGGACTACTGACACATGCTGAATGTGCTGTTCATCAGGACCCTTCATGTCCTTTTCTGATCAGAAGGCGGCACTTACCTTCTCCTCCTACCTGTAGTTTCAAGAGGTATTGCTACCGGCCTCATTATCTTAACCAACTCACTTCCATACCACCTTTTTGTCAGTGTCACCTGCATTTCAATATAACATGTATCTTCCTAACAAAATCCATGTTTCCCTCTGTGCTTTGACACAAGCAAGTGTGATGGTTAACACTGATAGTTATCAGCCACACCTAAAACCTGTTTTAAATGAACAGCTAATACGTCAAAGGTATAGTTTCAAGCTTTGTAAATTTACACAGAAACAACCACTTCAGCACTTTGCATTTTACATTCTGTAGTATTTCTGCACAGCAGTAGCAGAAAAAACAGCTGAGACTCAAGAGCAATAGAAAGCTCAACCCTGGAGCTCCATCCAGTACAGCTGGCCTCCTCTAATCTTTTCATTACTACTAAGAAATATTGATTTTATATACAGCCAAAAGAGGCATCTTATTGTAAGAACAGTCTCTCCAAGCTTGTTTAAAAAGAGATGTTGTTTGAGTATCCTTTAAGCCTCCCCTCCAGTATGGGGGAAAAACACTGAAAGATGGATTCACTTAGCAGCAAAACCACTTTCTTACAAACAGCCCAGTGTGGCTGATTCCTACCACCCACTGCTGATCTGCAACGCCAGGAACAAGCCGGCACAAGAGAAATACTGATGTCCCTCTCTTCGGTTACACCTTGCAGCTAACCTGCGGAAGCAAGCAGTTAAACCTCTCCCAGAACAGTCATACATGGAAGGTGAGTCACAGAGCTGAAGCATCCTGTCCAAAGGACCGCGTCAAGCACGTTAACTGATGCCAAAAAATATTTATGCCAAAACATCCGATCGAGGTGAGCAAATAAAAATGGCATGTTAACAGAGCAGAATAATTCAACAAGTGGGCATAAATGCAAAGGGAACTACAAAACCATGTCTGAACATCAAATACGACAACTGAAGCCAAGTCTTCCTCTAAGTACATCACAGTAACTACTCCCTGAGGTTTTATTTGCTGATTAAGATGTACCATCAACCCCAGTTTAGTCTCAAACCTAAGAGATTTCCCTTTCAAAAGCTAGAAGCAAAGTATCCCGTGACTTCCAAATTGCCCAGTATACAGACATAAAAGAAGAAAAAAATGCTATCATTACTTGCAGGGAACCAGCAAAACCGACTTATTTTAAAATTGTTTCTAAAGAAACTTGCTTCCCAGAATCGGCACAATGTCATTAGTAAGAGACATCACTCATTTTTAACTAAAAGCTACTTTGATTATACTAAATCCATCTTATAGGAGATAAATGAGTCTGTGAGTAAACAAGTATTTTTCAACCTGAAAGACATCCATGTGAAGAATCTAGAAATAATATTTTTAACCTTTGAAAATGGAAAACTTATATATTCTCTAGTGCAAAGCAATAATAAGTGAACAAAACCACACCTCCTTCTAGTAATGGCACCACCTTTTCCTTTCCCGTTTTACAGCAGCTTAATCCACATCCAGGTTTATAGTTCACACAGTCTGATGAATGACTACAAATTATACCAGGTAATCTGACCATATCAATTTGTCTGGCTGAAGAAAGTGTGTGGTGCTGTGCAATGACAGCTATCAGATGCATCAGGAACCCTGCATGCAACACAGCAATCCCCACCCAGGGCTAAAGTTCCTATAGCAGCAGATAAGGCCAAGACATGGAGTGCCACACACCCCACAAAATCAGGTGAAACAGAACAAGCTGTTTATTCATTAAATCTGTCAGAAAGGATACCTATTATTTTACGGGTACAGGAGAAGATAATTCACTGTACAACAAGCCAAGGAGATACCCAGAAAAACCAAATCTAGCTACGCAAGCATTTATAAACTTCATCATCACTAATGACTGGAACACAAAGAAAAAAATATGAAAACTACCTTTCCTTTGACACTGTGAAGACAGAAAACTTCAGGTTTCTGATCTATACTGCCCAATGGCAAAGCATTACCATGTACAAAACCACGACAATTTCATTTTCAGTACTAGGTGCTTTTAATTCAGCTACGAATGAACAAATCAGATGTAGAGTATTACAAATCATGCAGAGGACATTGCTCCTAATGCTCCTACGCTTCTCACATGTGGGATGGATAGGTGGAAACATGTGTTTCTTAAGCCATAATGTCAAACCTTCACATCCCCCTAACACAACTGAATGAAAATTCTGAATACTCGGTATACTTCAGGTGGACCTATAGGACTCAATGTACTCTGACACCTACAAATGAATGTATCAGAATGAGGAAAGCAATAACAGATAGTATATTGCTGTGACAATCAAACAACAGAAATGATGAATGTAATAAAATGATTCACTATAAAAGAGAACACACTAAAATCCAGGAAATCAGTTGCTGGATTCGTATTAGTGATTAGAGTTATAAATACACCCACTTCTTTATAACCCTAAGCAAAGCACCAATCACCTCTGTTGACAGATGGCAATGTCTCTAAGTGTAAAACCAAATCCTGCAAACTAATATATGTATAACTCTGCAAATGCTTTATGCTATTCACATGCATAAAAATTCACATGACTCATCCTGCACATACTTACGAAAGCAACCATACATATTCAAATTTCAAATCATGAGATTTGAAGTATTGAGTTCTACATTGCATCCTATGTTTCTTCATAAAATAAGAGCAGAACTTATGTCATTCCAAAGGACAACTTGAAAACATTCCTTATTCAATGATTTTCACATAGAAAATCTTCCACCAAATCCTCAGCTAGTTACAGATGGCAAAACTACATTAAGATCAATGACAGCCAAACTAATCTGAGCAACAACCAACGCATTGACTATGATGACAGAGTAGCTTTTATGTGTATGTTAATTTATTCCATGTAATGGTATTGACATACAAAGAAACTTCATGCCTATAAAAAAAAGGGAAAAGAAAATATTTTTCTAACACATGTAAACTACAAAGCTTGTTAAGTGATAAATGTNATTGACTATGATGACAGAGTAGCTTTTATGTGTATGTTAATTTATTCCATATAATGGTATTGACAAAGAAACTTCATGCCTATTAAAAAAAAGGGAAAATATTTTTCTAACACATGTAAACTACAAAGCTTGTTAAGTGATAAATGTAATTATGATTTAAAAAAAAAAAAGGCAGTTCTTAACTGAAAATAATCTAGATAGAGAAAAGATACATGGCTAATGTTCCTATAGAATCCTAAACACAGATGCAAGCAAAATGACAGATACAGGATAAGGTAAACTGGTTTATGTTACTTACAGGCTAATCTTTGTCATGACTGTTCTGGAAGCATCCAAACTCTTCAGCTTTGAGCTGTCTGAATCAGAATTTGTCTGTCTCTCAGCTGACATACACAAGTCTCCATTTTTAATCCCATCAGTACGCAAGAAAGCTCTTCCATCTGAACCATTACCAGGTTTTACTGCCTTGGTCTCATTCTTGCCTTCAGCAAACACCGAGGCAGTGTCTTCTGTCTTATCAGACAAAGAAACTTTGGGAGACTCCACGCTGTCTTCCCCAAAAGCCACAGGTATAGTTCCCTTTTCCACTGAAGTTCTTTTTGTCATTGGGTTACTCTCTGGCGATGGTAAAGGTTGCCTTTTTGAGGAGTTATCTTTTATCTGACCCTTCAAACCAGTAGGGGAAATAGGAACAGCATCTGACTGATTCTTTTTATATGATCTTCTCCTTGCTGGGGTTGTGTTTGAGACCTGCTGCTTGCCTTTGTCAGCTTCAGTTTTAGATGCCCCTTTGTGAGCAGATCCAACTTTTAGGTCCTGATTATTACCTGGGGAAGAGGAATTCCTTTCAGGAGTCTGTTGAGGAGACTTCACCTTTCTTTCTGAGTTTATTATCTTGTCTGAAAACACCTCAGAAGGGACATCATCCTCAAAAACAGACTCTTCTCTTGCAGTAGTCTCAGTCTGGTTTCTCTCCCCATTTGGAATGTCACCAGACGACTGAGATTTTCTCCTTTTTCCAGATCTTTTATTAGCAGCTTTTTTATCCATTGTGTCCAAGTCACTACAATTTTCTTCTGATGTAACAGTTACAGGTTCATTAAGGAGTTCATCTGTTTTTCTTAGATAGATATCAACTGTTAACACTCTAGCAGAATGCGTGTGTTCACTCGTCGCAGATTCCAAGTCGTATGGCAAATCCTTTGGTTTTACATGCCCAGGCTCCTCAGACACCCACGTGTTCACGAGCTCCTTGTGGCTTAAGATACTCTTTTCTAAGTCTTCACTAGACAAATTTCTCAGGCTTTTTATGAAATCCGGAGTTGTGGAATTATTTATATCTGTGACGGATTCTTGAGTCTCCAGTTCCGGGGTTTCCACATTCAGGTTACTCTCACAGAAAGAGTTTTTAATGGTTTCACTGCTGCCACTCCAATCTGCTGACCACCCACTGTCAGAAGAGGCTCCCCTACTACTCCATTCTGAAACAGTATCGTGATACGGCAGTCCTGCTTCCCTACTGAAATTATATTCCTGTGTCTCAGAAACAGCACTCACGCTTCTCACTTGGTTCTGTACTTGAGGAGCTTCACATACTTCCTTTAGGTGCCTACAGGATATCGGCTGCACTCTGTGTGGTGAAATCGACCTCTCCCTTTTCTGATGTGAAGTGTGTTCTAGTGAACTTTTGGCAGTTTTCCTTTTCCCTGTACCAAAAAAATTTCCAAGTCTTTCCAAAACTGGTTTCTTTTTATTCTCTTCTCTGGAAGAATCTGGAAATTGCGAGGTGGACTAAAAAACAAACAAACATTTGGTTAGTGTGAAAACTGTCTCTGCAATACATTTGTTTGTATTGGCACCACCTATAAATTAAAACAACACAGTGAATGAGATCAAAACAACTTACTGAACAACACTAGCTCTCAAAAAAGAACTAGAAAAAGAAAACTCTCAAAAAACAACTAAAATCCCAAGATCCTTCTGTATGTTTTTGCCTGTTTGTTTGCAAGTACGCTCATTTTGCCTTACAATACCAACATTATGTCCCAAACCTCAAACTTTTGCACAATTAGTTAACGTCACCCAAAATAACACAGAAAAGTACCCTGGTGTCTGCAAGACTGGAGACAACCCGCTTGGTCAAAATCTTCCTTACAAAAACAAGAGTGGGGAGCTTAACTTTCTCTTCACACTGGCTAAATAAGTTTTTACACTTGTGCTGGTGAAGAATAGTTTCAAAGGTGTAAGTTGCATTACAATTCATACATTTCTAATTAATGAAGTCAAATAAATACTTGGCTTGTGTTCTGGGCTAGAAAACCAAGAATTATAAAAGCCACTGCATCAGTCAATGAGCATTACTGGGTCAAACACTGCCCTGGATTACTCCTGGTGAAGTTCTCTCTTATAACTTCTAATTAACATGGTAAACAGGAAACATGCAACAGCGTTGCCGAGTATACATACATATTTGCATTTTAATACATTAGCACTTTTTACATGCCGGTACGATGAATACTTGTTTTGAGACGTCCATTTCAAAACACCGCCGGTATTTCCTACTCCGGCGGACCAGACCTCCCGACGAGAGCACGTTTTAAACTTTTCTTTTTTTTTCTGCAGACACCGCGACCGCCTGCCCAGCCCCAGGAGTTCCTTCCTCGGTCGAGCGCCAGGCCGGGCGGCGCTGAAGCCCCCGCGCCCCCCGCTGCGGGGCCGACAGGGCTCCCCCCGCCGCCGCTTCCTTCCCCGAGGGGTCGGCTACGGAGTACGGGCGCAGCGGCGGTGCGGGGCCGGTACCACCTCAGCACCCGGTACCACCTCAGCATCCGCCACCCCGTGCGGCTCGCGCGTTACCGGGAGGCGGACCTCCCTCCCTCCCTCCCCCGACGCCCAACCTGCCGCCGTCCTTCCCTGGCCCCGAACGGGACGGGCCGCAGGAAGGAACCGTGGCAGACTTGACCCGCACCGCATCCTCGCCCGGCTCCGCAGGTCGCCTCGGCTTCCCGCCCGGGGCCCCGCCACTCACCGCCCGGCGCGGCGCGGTGCGGTCCGGCGGTCCCC